>CAJHNH020004557.1:592535-670035 GCA_905116865.2 Candidula unifasciata
TGTAAACGGAGTAAACGAACTATTAAGAATGCACGGCTCGCATGCTGGAGACCTAGATTCGAATCCTCAGTAAGGTTGTAGATTTCTTATCTGTCCAGGGCAAAAATAAAATGCTAAACTGCACAGTCTGTGGCGACAACACCAGTCATAATGTCCTAAATCCTCAGGATCAAAGAACTCTCTTCCTACACCGCAAAAATTGTAAACACAGGTGATAATGGTATTTGTATAGAACAGATGACCGAGCCACCAACAACTTGTGTTGTAAACAGTTTTGTTAAAAAGAAAAAGACCCTTTTCCACGCTAAGAGCATATAGGGCTAGACATATATTCTACAGACCAGTTGGTACAAGATGGGTGATGCGGTCAGCATCACGCCGGCCGCCTTTACTCTCCCAGACTGCACCCGGTACCAACTCAAGGCTGGGTCGACCTGGGAGCTGGGGTCATTTTTGAAAAAAGTCCGGCTCCGCCAAGGAGCGAACCCTCTACTTCCGATCGTCTAGCCGCTCCGCCACGGCGACTCCCACTTGTGATGTCTTTTGTTTGTTTGTTGTCGCTTGGTTAATTAACTATAATTTGTGGCAACAACGAGAATATAAAATACAATACATTCTGGGTATAATCTTTTTTTTTCCTGACAACATACGGATGTCAGACATGGATTGTGTTGTGTTGTCAGAAGAAAAAAGCAGGAAAATCCACAAAGCAGGGAGACTGATAATGGGTTGTGTCCTTACACGAGTCGTGGCCAATGCGATGCTCTGTATAAAAGCCTGCTACACGAAGACGGTGATGATGATGGTGATGATGGTGAGGATGTTGATGATGGTGATGATAGTGATGATTATGATGATGTTGATGATGATGTTGATGATGATGATGATGATGATGATGATGATAATGATTATAGTGATGATGATGATGTTGATGGTGGTGGTGATTATGCTGATGATGAAGATGATGGTGGTGATGATGATGATGATGATGATGGTGATGATGGTGGTGGTGATGATGATGATGATGATGATGATGATGATGATGATGATGGTGATGGTGGTGGTGATGATGATGTATCTGATCGTGACCAGGCCAGATGGTCTCATTTTCTTATTCAATCTAATACTATTAGTAATAGACAGGCCCTATGTCATGGAAACCCTGAGGATTTAGGGCCGCATGGCTGGTGTTGTCGCCACGCACTGCGTATATGTCAGGATTTATTATTTTCTTTGCTTCACCTACGTAGAAGAAACAATCTACAACCTTACTAAGGATTTGAACCTCGGTATCTTAGCCGTATCTTAGCTTTGTCTTCCTACGCCATGTTATTTTCGCTGTTCTTCTTCTTCTTCTTCTTCTTCTTCTTCTTCTTCTTCTTCTTCTTCTTCTTCTTCTTCTTTCGTTGGTTTGAAATAAATTATCTATATCTGCGATGATGTCTTTAATATGAACTTCACTGTCTTTTGTAACTCAGCGAGCCGTAAAGTTTGACTTGCACCGATGTTTCTATTGGCAAAAAGTTGTACCTTCATACGTTGTATCTGGGACCGTCTTGGAGGACATGATTTTCGCCGTACTTCGATTTTATTATATCTACTACCCCCCACATAACTTTTCAAACTTTTTGTTTTTATTTATTTTATATCATTTCCATAAAGACGGCCGGCGAAATGCTGATCACATTACCCACTTAGTACTGATTGGTCTGTAAAACTATGGGTACTTTTCCCAAATACCCGATGCGCCCAAAGCGTGAAAAGGGATCTTTACTTTACTTTTTTTATATTTATATTGTTCCTAATGTTTAATTGTCCCAAAACTATACCGTGTTTGCCCCATTCACATTTACTCAGTGGTTTAGTAATTTAAAACTGTATATCATTAAAGCATTAATGTAGGTATTCACTGCACAATTAATTGCTTACATGCGCCTACCTCTATGGATACGGTTTGCTTTGTCTGCATTTACTTGTCTTGTACTCAACAATCGCAAGCGCTGTTCTGTCCCCGGTGTCCATGATTCAATTATATTGATCGTTGAAATATCATTATAGTTTATCTTGTGTGTGGAGTCATGCAGAAAATCCGCTCTGCACAGCTTTGATCTGCACATAAAAACAAATAGACACGTATTCCGGTTTACATCTGTGGTCCGTACTTTTGTCCTGCATCATTTACCAATTTCCTGGTATCGATTTAAGTCAATTTGCCTCAGTCTAAACTCACGGACCACCACAACGGGAAAAATGGTTTCTCGGCCCAAGTGACAGCTAACCAAACACAGACACACAAACAAATGTGGATGGTAGTTTATCTGTTCAATCCGGTCTCATCAAATTACAATTGTTAGCTGATGTGACATCTGCTGCTTACTTAGAGCATTGGTCTCCAACCTTTTGCAGGTGTCCCCCCCCCCCCTTCTCCGTTAAGTATATGGCAACACCCCCACACCCCTCTGAGTATATGGCAAGACCCTCCCCCTTAAGTATATGGCAAGACCCTCCCCCTTAAGTATATGGCAAGATACTCCCATCCCCCTTAAGTATATGGCAAGATACTCCCCTCCCCCTTGATTATATGGCAATGATATTATTATATGGTCTATTTTTAACGATGTATAGGTCTTCTGCTTCAAAGTATTTGTATATTTCAGGCTATTTCAAGTACAATTAAGTTTAGCTATATCCGCTATTCAACACATTATTATTATTATTATTATTATTATTATTATTATTATTATTATTATATAATTATAAAAACAATTATTAAAAGTAACATGCCGAATGACCAGTAAATATCATGATATACTTGAAGAAACAAGAAATGTATAAATGAGTACTTATATTGATAATGTTTGTGCATGCTTACGTAATCCTCCTGTTGCCCTTACAAACGAAATGTTTGATGGCTCAAGAGGCCTGGGCTCACAAAGTGCTGGCGCCTATGCAGCTTGTACAGACTGGCTGGGATTAAACCCAAGTCGACAGTGGTTCCTTTTTGAAATGTCATGGTCCACCGACTCCAGCACAATGAATCACACTGGAAGCTCACATAATACCAGAGTATAGCTTCCGTGCAACGGAAATTACCTACAAATTATCACCACGAACCTTCTGGTTTGAACTAGAAACAGAAAGACCGACTACCGTAGCCGTGTCACAAGAGGTGACACACAATGAGAAACGGCATTAGATTAGCTTGGTGGTGTGTGTACTTGAAGAACTGGTTGCGGTGTTGATTGCCATCGATTGTTACCGTTGTGTTATCATTCCAACCCTTTCAACAATGATGACTGCAGATAATGTGCCTTCTGATAGAATAGCAAAGTAGAGTCATGGGGAGATGAGTGTCACGTAGATAGGGGATGTGGGTTACAGATGTTAGTTCTCGTCGGCTGGATAGTTCAAATGAGTGCTTATCACAGTAGCGGACAATTCCGTCTTTCATGCTTTCCACTGTTTTCTTCCTTTTTCCCTCCTGTGTCCTTCCATTTTCACCTTCTTTCTGGCTCGACATTATGTCATATATCTTTGTTTTTAATTTTCGCTTCTGTCAGAGTATCCTTTTATTATTTTGGTAACGACTAGTAAGATTGGTCGGCTATGCGGCTAAGTCGATGCGAACGCTTCGTAATGCCGGGATACTGGGTTCGATCCCAGCTGCGGGCCATGCGCCTTGCGTTGGTTTCAACAACGGTATCAAGGGGCCGACGGTCCAGGAAGCAATGGCAAATTACTGGACGTAAATTTGCATAGAAAAACCACACAACATCCAGGGGCTGCTGGGGTTAGTTCTGCAACGTCCTGTAAAGGATACGCAGCTAACCTAGTAAGATTGATGGAAAGAGGGCACGGTGAAGGTAAAGAGGTGAACACTGCATGGCTTAGCCAAATGGATAGGACGAGACAAGATAACTGACCTCAAACATGATTCTGGTGATCGCGTGGCATGACGAAATATGACAACCTACGCTTACCGGCATGGCGCATGGTCATGATGTCTCATTGTTAGCATTCTTCTTCTTGACCTACTTACTGTATTCTTTGAATCTTAGAAACATTTATGTTCCGTTGTTCGAACTTTAATCAAATGCCAACAGTAATGATTGTCAAGGACTCACTGTTCCTTTTAACACACAGGTTAGTTGCGTATCCTTTACAGGACGTTGCAGAACCAACCCCAACAGCCCCTGGCTGTTGAGTGGTTTTTCAAGGCAAATTTACGTCTAGGAGTTTGCCATTGCTACTGGACGGTCGGCTTTCTTGATACCACTGTCGAAACCAAGGCAAGGCGCATGGCCCGCAGCTGGGATTAAACCCGGCATCCCGGCATAACGAAGCGTTCGCATCGACTTAGCCACATAACCGACCATTTAACACATACATGCCCCAAATAGCTTATCCATTTGTTCCTTAATTTGTTACATACACACATGATTTTATTCACATTTCTTAATATAAGCTATTATTTGAAGTTAAAAATATCACTAAGCTGTGATTCTCTGTTCTTTAATTTCCAAGAAAGCACACGTCGCAGATTTAAACAGTTCTTTTCAATATATAAATAAGACAGAAAGTTATCCACAGCTAAAGGAAGAAGGGATAAAAACTAATTAACATACAATATGAAAATTTAAATCTAATACTCGGACAAACGAACACTACTTTTGACACCTAAAAGTATACCTTTTGTCTACAACAGTGGTTTGTTTTTAACCTTTTTTAGTGGCGCCCCCTTGAATATACGACAAGAACCCACGTACAGGATCTACCCAACTTTAAAAAAAACTGTGATTAGAAATAGGTCTATCACAACGGTTCTCAAACTTCTTGCGCCGCGGGACCCTTGTCAGGCAAAAACATTTTCGCGGCACACCTACCCTTAAAGCGGTAAAAACAGTGCACATATAATGTTCAGTTATCGTTAATGTGATGAATGAAACTATTTGAATGAAACTATTTGAATGAATTTTTCTTATTTCCTGTATGTATTTTTGCGGCGTCGTAATCCAACGTACCGCGATCGAAACCTGCGTGGGCTGCGTGGATTTTTATCGTGGTATGGGACGTCGCAGGTCGACCCAGTCTCAAATGGGTACCAGGATGGGCTGTCCTAGAAAAGTAAAGACGGCCGGCGTTATGCTGACCACATTACCCACCGAGTGCCGATTGGTCTGTAAAAATATGGGTGCTCTTCTCATATGCCCGATGCGCCTAAAGGCGTGTAAAGGGATCTTTTTTTTTTTTTTTTATACGGGATGTTTATTTAATTTTGCCACCAAATTACTGGACCAAGAAAATGTGCTGCTGTATAATTTTTTTTTCTTTTTTTTATGTAAGCGTACGTTGATAATGCACTGAAGCATGGCTAATAGCATTGTCTGTTTAATACACCTGCATCCAGAACTCTTCTTGGCTTTCTTCATAGTATTTCTGTTTTAAACTAATGTTTTCGCTGATCTCAAGAGGATTTGGAAAATACTTTGATTATTGCGTCTGTATCCACTAAAGCAATTGCTTGGGTATTTCCTCGTCTATTTTCCGGAGTACTGTCCCATGCTCTGTTCAGTGCATTTGTCGTGGAGTGAACAGCCAACCCTACACGATGGACGAGTCGTGACGCTGACTTCCCTAAGCGGGCACGTCACATTTCAAACTTAAACCCGTCCGGAGGGGTATATAGTCCCTTGTGTTGATATATACCTCAATCTGGTGAAATAATCATTTCTATACCCTCTAGTTGCTTTGAGAAGTCTACATTTTCAAACTTGCAACTGTGGGATAAATATTTCTGGTGTATAATTCAGAAATTCCTGTAAGCCTGTTTACTTCTTGGGCACGAATTCAGGGACTTCTTTCCTAGAGACGCTAGCGGGGGTTTTGAGCGGTATTCTTTAGCCTGATCTCTAAAGTGTCAATACGTGTATACAGTCTATGAAAAAAATTGGCGCATTCAAAGTACCAGTTTTATCTTTGAAGAATTCCTAAGCTTGGGTAAGTTGATTATAGAGTACGAATATCATAATATATGTCTTTTTAAAGGTGGTCACTGCTGCAGAGAGGGAAGATTCAGCTGTGTGATCGCACAGAGTTGGGTCGTTCTTGGTGTCCAGAGATCAGGCTCTGAACATTAAATATTTCCCTGTGCAGACTAAATGGTTTGTGCTCTACATAACCCACACCATTTGTAAAGATATTAAACCCTACAAGTAATTATTCTCTGACCAGACAAACGAAGTTTTGTGCCTCATGGCAGAAATATGGAATCTGGGTAATCTTTTAACCGGCTAGATACTGTGACGTCAGAGGTAGAAGCTCTGAGTCAAAGGTGTGTTTGTCACGGAAACATTGGGTGTGTAGTGAGTAGCATGTGGAGACGTGAGATATATATATAGGTACTAACGGAATAAATTGTATGTCTGCGAGTGCAGATGTGAGGGTGGAGAGAGGATGATCTATGTGTGGTAGTGTCTATCTATCTCCACTATATACCTAGTTTTCTATTTGGTGTACTAATTTACAGATAAATGAAAGGAGACATTGTCTCCTGTTCTTGAGAGTTACACTCTGAGGAATGGAGAAGGGTAGCACAGTGTGGGGTGAGCTGGTGTGTGAATAAGGATGATTACTAATTCTGAGTTCTTTCCTGACAGGATGATACCTCCTTAGAGATCAGGCAGACGAATCACAGTCCAGCCAACAACCACCAACCCATACCATTCTGGGCACCAAGCATACCCAAAAGTCCTATCTATTGTTGCCGCTACCTCAACCTGACCGGAGCTTGTAGGTGAGTTCCAGGACTAGTATACAATTGCAGACACCTATGTCATCAATCCAGAGAATCAGTCTTCAAGAGCTTTGTTGGGCTCCTATGCAGTTCCTGTGTCTCATGTGAAAGACAGTCAGCGTGTACCAGATCAAACCGAGGCGTGGCTATCTATTGAGTCAACCACAGTCGAACCACCATGGACTGAGGGGAGCAGTGACCTACGAGCTGGGATAAGTGATCTCTTTATCACATACATGCTCTCTTCCCACAGCTCCCTTTGATTTCCAATGATGAATTCATATAATGTCCAGGAACTACATCTGGCTGCTTCAACATTTGGGTTGTGTCATTAATTCCTGAACTTCATTCACTGAACACTCTTGATTATCTATTCATTTATATATGTGTATATATTGAACTTGTTACATGCACACATTTTCATGGCTGACTTGGGTGTCCCTGTTTCACCATTCTAACTGTCTAGCTTTTATGTTTGTGTGAGTAATAAGTATAATCTGTGTTAACATGGCTATGATAGTATACTATCATAACCTGTGGGCTACTTTTTTTTATAGTAGTGGGGGTGTCCAGCCAACTGTGCCTAGGAATATTATATTTTTTGTAGTGCCAAAGCTTGAGTTGCCCTACTCCTGAAATAAGTTGAGCTTATATTGGCCACGGGATATCCCTTAGACCAATACGAGCCAACGACTCAACATTATTATTTCAGAGTGCTGTTGGTTCTTAAGGAGAAATCCTTAAATCAGGCACGTGACAGGAGCTGTATGTGACAGCATTGAAATTCTCAACTATGAGAGTACAATTACCAGGGTGAGAATCAATAGCAGTGTAAACATTTACTAAATTCCATGTTGTACCTCCATCATCTATCTGTATACCCTGAACCTCTTATTCCACTATCATTCCACTGGTCCAGGTCAAGCAAAACATGCTTCACGCAGTTCTTCATCAGCAGACATTCCCCATGTCTTCCTTGTCCGATAGAATTAATATAACTGATCTATCTGGGGCACTCGTGGCTTTCTATATTTAATTCAAAAGCATAATGATATGAAACTTATAAATCTGCCTCTCCAGCACAGACACTCTCTGTTTGGCACTACAGCAGTTCTAGTGACTTATTCTTATATGCCTAAATCCCAGATGCTCCGATTGTCGTTTGACTCTCCGGGCTTTCGCTCTACTATTTCTATGCCTTTTTCTATCTCTATTTCCTTGTTTTCTCACTCTTTCCGTTGCAAACTGAAGATGTTATCAAGCACAAAGCCCGCGATCAGTAGCTCCAGCGAGGATTTAGTACAAAGTCTACAAAATTGCTATGATTTCAGTGCAGTCAGTAACCCGTCCCGCTAACAACGTTACACACTTGTGACTGCGTTTCCCACTGCCATTCAAACTATCGGCAAGTAGGTGAACTTACAGTTTTTTAAACAACGTTCTCTCATTTAGATACGCTGTGTTTAGTGCACTTTGTGCCTCTTCTTTATTGTAGAACTGTTTTCCTGATCAAGAAACTTACGAACCGGGTGTAGCCCTTTCATCCTGTAGGTACGAACACACGTAAGGTTAGACCCAGCGTTCAAGGGGGAATGGCTGGTATGGACCATTACCCGAGAGATCTGACATCTGCAGCCGTGAATCACTGGCCCTTCAATGTATTCCGTCACAAAACAATCATGGGCGGCCATATTCGAATTCAGCTCGTCCATGGTGCTAAGGGCTGTCAGGCTGATAAAGTATAACATCCATGGTGCTAAGGGCTGTCAGGCTGATAAAGTATAACATCCATGGTGCTAAGGGCTGTCAGGCTAATAAAGTATAACATCCATGGTGCTAAGGGCTGTCAGGCTAATGAAGTATAACATCCATAGTGCTAAGGGCTGTCAGGCTAATAAAGTATAACATCCATGGTGCTAAGGGCTGTCAGGCTGATAAAGTATAACATCCATGGTGCTAAGGGCTGTCAGGCTAATGAAGTATAACATCCATAGTGCTAAGGGTTGTCAGGCTAATAAAGTATAACATCCATTGTGCTAAGGGCTGTCAGGCTAATGAAGTATAACATCCATAGTGCTAAGGGCTGTCAGGCTAATAAAGTATAACATCCATGGTGCTAAGGGCTGTCAGGCTGATAAAGTATAACATCCATGGTGCTAAGGGCTATCAGGCTAATAAAGTATAACGTCTATGGTGCTAAGGGCTGTCAGGCTAATAAAGTATAACGTCTATGGTGCTAAGGGCTGTCAGGCTAATAAAGTATAACATCTATGGTGCTAAGGGCTGTCAGGCTAATAAAGTATAACGTTTATGGTGCTAAGGACTATCAGGCTAATAAAGTATAACATCTATGGTGCTAAGGGCTGTCAGGCTAATAAAGTATAACATCCATGGTGCTAAAGGCTGTCAGGCTAATAAAGTATAACATCCATTGTGATAAGGGCTGTCAGGCTAATGACGTATAACATCCATGGTACTAATGGCTGTCAGGCTGGTGAAGTATAACATCCATTGTGCTAAGGGCTGTCAGGCTAATGAAGTATAACATCCATAGTGCTAAGGGCTGTCAGGCTAATGAAGTATAACATCCATGGTGCTAAGAGCTGTCAGGCTAATAAAGTATAACGTCTATGGTGCTAAGGGCTGTCAGACTAATAAAGTATAACGTCTATGGTGCTAAGGGCTGTCAGGCTAATAAAGTATAACGTCTATGGTGCTAAGGGCTTTCGGGCTGATGAAGTATAACATCCATAGTGCTAAGGGTTGTCAGGCTGGTGAAGGATAACATCCATGGTGCTAAGGGCTGTCAGGCTAATGAAGTATAACGTCGGTGGCAAACATATCGCAACTGCAGTAACTATACAGTATCTTAAAAACACGTAAACTTCCCGGAAGTATCTAGCATTCACGTGTTTGAGCCGATCAGGGGTGCAGTTTAGTTGAATTTACATTAACTTACATTAATTTACAATATTTAATTTTTTTTTTTTTTTAGAATTATCAGGACGTTGCAAAACTAATTGCCCCTTCCCTGTTGTTTTTGTTTCTACTTGTGATTTCGAAAGGCGATTTCCTACTCAATACCTTGTCCTTGCTTAGTGAATGGTCGGCTCCCGATATTACTGTGGAAACCAAAGCAAGGCGGTCTGCTGCCAAATCACCCACAGTTGTGATCAAAGCTCGATATTTTGAAACACGTTTGCAAAGCTAAGATACAGCAACATTTTTTTTTTTTTTTTTTTTGAGTGTGGGGTGTCATAATAAAGGACAAGTTGTAACGGCTGTCATTGAGGTCATCAATATGTTTTGTCTGAGACTTGTTGAGCTACTGTAGAGAGCAGCTCATCCTGCTAGGCGTCTGTTGAATCGTCAACTGGCGCCGATCCCAGCAGGCATACATATTTCCGCTTGTCATTTTCCTCCCTGTCGTTCCTTGGTGCTAACCCCATATTTCAGAAACTGATCCCCACTTTCAGGCTGATATCACCACAATCATATCAGTCGCCTTTACTTCTCAAACAAATTCTCAATATCCGTTTTAGGATGGACTGTCTGAGCGCCCATGGAACGTCTACAAATCAACATGCATGGGTGGAGTACCTATGATCAGGATGGTGCATTAACACAGACATACATACAGGCATGCAGGCAGGTAGACAGACAGACAGTTAGGTGGGTGAGCGGGCAGGCAGACAGAACGAAAAAACCAACTTTATTTTAAAAGGTTTACAGAGACAGAGAGATAGACAGAGAGACAGATAGGTAGATGTGCAGGCAGGTAGATAGAGAGGTAGGCAGGTTGGCGGCAAGACAGACAGACAGAGTTACATTCAGTGACAGAGATTTTAAGTTACGGAAGTAACAGGGAATAATTACCTTCATACTAAACATCGGTAAGTCTCTATTAATGACACTGTATAGCCACAGAGCACCTGTGCCAAATTTTACATACGTTTTTCATCAAAGTGTCGTTTAACAGTATTTTTTTTTTTTTTTTTTCAATTTTAATCAAAGTGAGCTTTGAACTTCACATGTCTGAATTGTGACAGTAACTTAGTGAAAGTAATGTTTATAGACAGAAACGGCAATTTATCTTAGAATTAAATCAAGCTTAAAACTTGCAATTATGTGAAATGTCACTCTAGCTTAGTGAATGTATTTCTTACAGACGCTAAAAGGACTCCAGGGTTCACCGCATGGTGTAGTCGTTACGAGTACAATCTAGGAATTTGAACAAGAAATCTGCATGTTTCCCTGTTGGAATTCCACCCACAAAGCGAGTTTTGAAGTCGAGGCGGTGGTCAAATCCTCGGCAGCAGCCGGGAGCGGGAAACATACAGGCATAACAGACATTTCTTGTAATGACTCAGAGCAAGCTCAAACTCACCGATGTGTGAGTTCTTTAAGAAAGGAAAGAACCTAGATTCAACTGATATTCATAGTTTTAACAAGTAGACAAATAACTGAAGTGTGACGTTATATGGGAAACACAGGGTGAGAGTAAACTATCTATGGTGTTCTTGGGTTGAAAATAACTTTGGAAACCATATGTGTGAGTTTAAAAAAAAAGAAACAATTAAAAAAACTGAACTAAAATTTTTGTTAAAAATTAAGGGAGTGGAGGTATATTTTAAAACGACACCGAGGAGCAGATGAAGAGGCCACCCCCCCCCCCCCCTTCCCTCCCACCAGCTACGCCATCCAAGTGTTATGGCACATGTAAGGGTATTTTCTAAGCTCTCTTTCGAGCGTTATTTAAGTTGGTGGTTATTTCTTTAAACCTGTTTTTGACGCCATCGTCCATTTTGGTGTGGTCTTCCCCTGGCTCTGCTCTCTATTCATTGCATTTTTCCCCAGCTAGTTATCTGTGGTGACTGGTACCAGGGCATCCTCGTCAGAGGGCCAGACCGTCGCATCCGATGTTCTTTAATAACTTGCATAACTGGTTTCCGTCTTGTCTTTCTGGAATCTCTTCAGTTTTGGATTGATCTTCTCGGTTACTTTGAATGCTCTTCTAGGACGTTTCATCTCTATGGTTATAATTTTGTACTTATTAACTATAGCATGTGTGACGCGGGGAGCACAGAACTGCCCCCACCCCCTTTTTTTCCTCCCCAACCCGAGCCATCCCCGAACAGTATTAATAGATTTTATCTCTGCTATGTTCAGCCTAAAGTTGGTGCCTCCACCCCCACCCAACCCAAGGAAGTTTCAGGAAGGGGACGTCATGCAATTGTTAAATTGATTTAATTATATCTTTTCCCTGTGTGGGTTCCGGGGCCCTATTATGGTTGGGGGGTGGGGGAGGGGAATGAACCTACTGCGTACCCAAAAGCATGTCATAAGAGTCGACTAATTTGGAGCTTTCTTTGAAGTAGTTGTGCATCTGCCTGAGAGTCAAGGAACCAGTAATCTGTATACAAATGAGCCAGATCTGTAAAACGGATGCGCAAGTCACACTAGGATTCTGAAACAAGACTGCAGTCAGAAAGTGGATGAACAACCATAACTTTCCGCCAGAGTTTACAGCTGGTGAACACGAAGAAGAAGAAGAAGAAGAAGAAGAAGAAGAAGAAGAAGAAGAAGAATAAGAAGAAGAAGAAGAAGAAGAAGAAGAAGAAGAAGAAGAAGAAGAAGAAGAAGAAGAAGAAGAAGAAGAAGAAGAAGAAGAAGAAGAAGAAGAAGAAGAAGAAGAAGAAGAAGAAGAATTGTACTTGTAATAATCCCTTACAGTAAATGTAATGATAAGTAAAGGATCCATTTTCCACACCTTGAGGGTCATTTGGTATATAAGGCTAGACATATATTTGACAGAGACAGCAACACTTGTTGGTGATGTGGTCAGCATCACACCGGCTGCTTGTACTGCCCATGACATTACATGGCACCCATCTAAAGCTGAGTCCACCCTGGAGCAATATCCGTTTAAAAAAAAAATAAGTATAGCTTCGTTCAGATTTTAAGTCGCGATGAAGAAGAAGGAGTAGATACTTGAACAGTGAACGCAGGTGTGCTAACATTGCTGACCCGAGTGTGGCATTTGCTGTAACATCCGCCCTTATGTAAGCCGGAACTTTCAGCAGACATTGAATTGTAACATTGAACCTATCATTTACGCCGTAAAAGGGCACTATGAAAACTGTTATCATGTCAATTCCAAGTGAGGGCTAATCATGTAACTGGGTAGGGGAGGTAGTTTATCCTCTTTCGTGACTGCAATATGTAGGATGAACACCTGGAGGGGGAGAGTCAAACAGGTACAAGTGATATTCAGCGTAACAGGTCAGCATTTAAAGACGTTAGCTGAAAACTTTTGGCAGTTATTTCCCCCAAAATGAGGATCCTTGTCCAACCACGTATATCGATTTGTTTGTTTCTAACCTCCAAGTAGCAGCAAATGTCCATTAGCTAAAAAATGTAATTTAGTGATATCGGATTGGACAAATAAACTGCCAGCTTCATTTGTTTCTGTGTCTGTGATTTGGTTAGCTGTCACTTGGGCCGAGAAACCATTTTTCCATTTTTGGTAGTCCGTGAGTTTAAAAAGGATAAGGAAAACTGCCCTAAATCGATACCAGCAAGTTGCTAAAGGATGCAGGATTAAGTAAAGGCCACAGTTGCAAACCGAAATACTCGTCTATTTATTATATTTATGGATTAAGGTAGTACAGAGCCCTATTCTCCACATATTTGAACAAGAATAAATTATAACCTTTTTTTTGAGGTATAATATACATAATTTAATAAAATAATATACATAATTTAATCACGGAAAAGTAAGAAAGATCAACGCTTGCGATTGTGGAGTAAAATACAAGAAAATACCCCCATAGGGAAACGTCATCCATTAATGTGGACGCAGTTGAGCAATTAATTGTGCAATGAACGCTTACATAATTTTCTTAGGGATATACAGCATTACAATTATTAAACCAAACACGAAGGTGTGCAAACATGGTTTAGATATGGCCCGATTCAACAGAGGGAAATAATATAAATGTAAACGTCTGAAACGCTATAGGAAGGGGGAGGATGATGAAAGATGAGCTACAGCGAAATACATGCTGTAAAAAGACAAAGCTAAGATATTATGTCACCTTTCGTTTCCATGAAATAAAAAAAAGTAACTAGGTAAAGGGCCCCTTTCCGCAGCCTCAGGCGTATTGGGCATATAGGCGTAGACCTATATTTTATAGAACATCTTTACTTGGTGGATGATGTGCTGAGCATCACTTCGGCCCCCTTTACTTCATTGGACTTTCTATGGTATAGCAACTGTCTATTAGGCGAAATTAGAAAATATGAACATCTGGCCTCGGCCAGGTCGAATAGCTCAACCTTACCATCAGAACATCATCACCACCGTCATCATCTTCATGGTCTTCGTGTCGCAGGCTTTTATGCAAATCATCGCAGCCGCCACCACTCGTGTAAGGACACAACCAATTATCAGTCGCCTTGATTGGTGGGTTTTCTTGCTCCTACTTGCAATGACAACATCATTCATGCTTCACATCCACATGTTGTCAGGGACAATAAGATGTCCACTCTCAGAACGTACTCCTCTGGCTGTGGGGTATTTTTCGGTGCTGCCACAATAATGCTTAAATGACCAAGCCACCCAAAAAAAAAACTACACTACAAGCGGCGGTATTCAGAGTTGTTCGTGGCTCAATCATCTGTTTGTTTAACTGCAATTATTACATGTAGTCGCCATTTTTGCAATACAAGCAGGGTTTTTTGAGCCAGAGGATTTAGGGCCGCTGTTGTCGCCACGAATGTGCAGTTTAGCATTTTATTGTTGCTCCAGACAGATCAGAAATCCACAGGCATACCGAGGAATCGAATCTATGTCCCTGTCATGAGAACCTTGCGTTCCTAACCGTTTTTCTACTCTACAGACATGAATATATACGGTTCGTTTACTCGCATGGGTGAGAATACAATATTAACCATGCGTTAACTGCTGGGTTGTCTGGAGATTGTCAGTCGATTTTCGTGTCAGCGCCATTTCTTGCCAGGTATGTAACAAACTCCCTTAGAGATGGATTCTTTTTAACGCCTTAGGCTCACAGATAGACACAGTTTAAAACGGTAAAGGTGAAATCACATTAGAGGTAAAAATATTTGTTTTTTTTTACTTACTACATCATACAGTTTGTTTTTACATATAATTTGTTGTCAACATGCGCTCGATAAACTGTGTTAAGTAAGTAAGTAAGTAAGTAAGTAAAGGACCCTTTTCCACGCCTTTAGGGCATATAGGGCTAGACCTGTGTTTTATAGACCAACGGCACAAGATGGGTGATGTGGTCAGCATCACGCCGGCCATCTCTACTTCCCGGGACTGCACCCGGTACCCACTCAAGGCTGGGAGCCAAGGTCATTTTTTAAGAAAAGTCTAAACTGTGTTAGCTCTGTGAATATTATAATTCTCTGATTTTTTTAGAACCTTGAGCTTAACACTATTTATTCTTCCAATTGAAGAATCGAAGCGCAGTTAGACCAGAGATCTCTCAATTCTGTATTTATTTGTTTACAATGTTCTTCTTTAACAAGTCTAGGAAATGTCATAACCGATGTCATAAAAACCTGTCACACCACCTTCGAGTGGGGCTCTTGACTAGTTATGATGTAATCCTACCCGTTTCTATGCCCTTTTATGTCGGGCATTACTTACTGCCTGCAAAATATTTTTTACTAATGAAGACACTTTGTGGTGAGTATCTGCACCTTTGTTTTAAAAAAAAAAAATAACCATGATTTCTCCAAATACCTCCTTGGTGCGTCTTATACAAAGTTTCAAAACGTCTTCCTGTTCACCTATCGCTTTGTGTCTTCCCCTCCTCCTCCTCCTCCCCCCCCCCTTTTTTTCCCTTTCCAGCATTAGATGGTTGATCTCTCGATTGTGTATTTATTTGTTTATAATGTTGTTTAATGAGGCTAGGAAATGTCATAACCAATAGCATAACTGAGGTCAGTCTTCATTCAGTAACCCATACTGAATCAAGCCTACAATGGCAACATTAAAAAAAAAATCTATGTAACATTTCTAATACGTACCGGGCGTGATACCAAAAGTACAGTTTTGCTGAAAAAGGTTCAAACGGTATGAGATGTGTATGAAAGTACCAACTTCGACAGCCCTGCTAAGTCTACTCAAGTTTTCGGAATATGTAATATGTTTAGGCTTTTGTGATGTCTTTCTTATACTTAAGTGCGCTGCCAGGTCTTGAGGTATAGTGTCCGCCTCGAGTGCTATAGGTTCAAGCCCCGGTGTGGTTAGGATTGTTTTCTGTTCACGTGGACTTCTAGTAATTTCCCCCGTCTCTGGGTAGTGAGATCGGACGCCCGTGTGTAAGGTTTTCACACGTTAAAAAAAAATTCCTCGGCAGTTGGAAATCGAAAAGAGTCGCATAACGGCGCTGCCAGGGCACAATTTAAGTTAAAAATCTACCCAAATATTTTCAGGATCCTCGCCTGTGCTACAGAGCCCGTTCACTGCCCTGAACTACTTCAGACTCAAACTTGATTTGAAGTAGAAAGGAGCACTTATGGGTTACTACCCCTGTGCAATCATGTTGATCCGTTGGTCAAAACCTCAAACCTCCGTATACTTAAAACAGCGACCAGTGATACTACAGAGCATTTCTAGATAAGAGTTTAACGGTATCAAAAGGCAGGCGTTTATAAAGCGGATGAGGGGATCGATCCCCGATAAGATGATGGAGTTTTTTTTTGAGGACAAATTTAAACATTCTAGCCTGCACAGTGCCGCCCTGAATCTTCAGGCTTACAACCCCCCCCCCCCCTCATCCCGACTAGGGGGCCCCCCTATGTTCGCACACCCGCACTAAAAACACATGTGTTTTAGTTTTTTCATCATTATGTGGGCCATGTTAGCGCAGTCGATAGGATAGCTGCGACTCGCTGCAGCCACGGTCGCGGTTCGAAACCGGGCGGACTCCCAGGGTTCACCCAGCCTCTAGGAAATGGGTACCAGGGTGATACTCTGGGGTAAATGGAGGAACGTCGCTGTAGCTACAGAGTTACGTGCGAACGGCGACACAGGCGGACAATTCTTATCAGCTGTCCGTACTGGTGGCAGAGCACTTATGGTTTATAATCGTTTGTAATGATGCTGGTTCATATCTCCCGACTTTACCTTTTTTTAAACTGAAAAATTGTAAATACAGATTTATGTATATTCACACACACACACACACACACACACACACACACACACAGAGAGAGAGAGAGAGATTAAATATATATATAATATATATATATATAGTATATATATATATATATAATATACAGTAGTAAAACACACACACACACACAGAGCGAGAGAGAGAGAGGGGAGGGGGGAGAAGAAAGCGAAAAAAAAATCAGGAAGTGGCATTGACCTTTATGTATGTAAAAACTGTCTCTTCCAATATTGTTATTCATTAGGCAAACGGCTCTTCTCTAAAGTGCTTTAAGTCGTTTAACGGTTAAACTAAAACGGCCATCTTATACCGGGCAACAATTGTCTTGGTGGGTCCTAATGTAAGAAGTCCAGAATTACCTTTCTCGTGTTCTCATTAAGATAGTTGTTTCTGCAAGCTTCTCTAAAAAATTTTTTGTCTGTTTGTTTCTCTAGTGCTTGCACATTAGAATTTAAGGTTAGGTTTCTGTCAGTAACCACACCTATTGCTTCGTTCTCACTTACAAATTCCATTGAGGTGCTTCCAGATGCAGAGATGAGGTGATCTCTTTGAATTTAGGGAGAGTAGCGTGTGCCTTGTTGTTATCAACGAAGATTTTGTTTTACTAATGTTAATGTGCATACGATTACATAGCTCTACCTAAAGACATTGTTTCATTTTTGTTGTACAGACGATTCTAAAACATGACCAGTTTGAGCATTAAATAGACTCCAACAAGAACAACCTTAAAGCTGCTATACTGAACAGTCGTCTGTGGATAAATCATACGACGATGACCAACACAATGAAATATATTTATATGGATAACAAATAACAGTGAAGCAACAATAGAGCCATGGGCCACTCCAGTTTTTGAGGTAACAGTCTGTGTGTGTGTGCGTGTGTGTGTGTGTGCGCGCGTGTGCGCGCTTGTTTGTGCATTTATGTATGTGTGTGTGTTTGTGTGTGTGTTGTGTTTATGAACTTCTTGTGTGTTTTTTTTTTTTTTTTTTTTTAAAGAAAGGATTTGGCTAACCCTAATAGATGAAAGCAAAATTCCAGGGTTTGTAGTTTTCTTGAGAGAGTAGCATGATATATCATGCCAAAAGCTTTTTTTTTTTTAAGTCTATAAACGCTCCACCGCATATTTTCTTCCTTACCATATTAATGCCAATTTTTGTGTGTGTGTGTGTGTGTTAAGATTGCATGACAAGATTATTTTGGCCCAAACCGGTTTGGTTTTCAGCGTTAAGTTTGTAGTAACATAAATGATGCAAACTTGTTTCAGTGTGTTTTTCTTATGGGTTTAACAGTAATGATAGTAAGGAAATATGTCTATACTTACTTGGGAGACCCTTGTTTAATGAGCCAGAATTTAAAATAAAAATAATTTTAGCAATTTTAAAAGAAAGTAACCGTTGGCGTGGCATTGGTTTATGTAAAGATTAACGGGCACGGAAATGGTTGGTACAGCACAGCGAAAGATCCTTCAGATATTTAGTTTAAACCTAATGATTTTTTTTTTTAAAGATGGGTGAGATATGTAAATATTTCAGTAACAACTGTAGATAAGAAGTGTTCAGTGAGAATGATTTTTAATCAGTAGGAGAATAAGTACTGTAGGTAGGAACATGCATCTTGTTTTCCTCTGTTTGGTATCATTCTTCTTCTTCATGTTCTTCTTGTTCTTCTAGTTCTTCTTGCTCTTCTTGCTCTTCTTGCTCTTCTTGCTCTTCTTCCTCTTCCTCTTCTTCCTCTTCTTCCTCTTCTTCTTCTTCTTCTTCTTTTCTTCTTCTTCTTCTTCTTCTTCTTCTTCTTCTTCTTCTTCTTCTTCTTCTTCTTCTTCTTCTTCTTCTTCTTCTTCTTCTTTCTTCTTCTTCTTCTTCTTCTTCTGAGTTTTTTTCTTCTTCTTCTTCTTCTTCTTCTTCTTTTCTTCTTCTTTTCTCTTCTTCTTCTTCTTCTTCTTCTTTCTTCTTCTCTTCTTCTTCTTCTTCTTCTTCTTCTTCTTCTTCTTCTTCTTCTTCTTTCTTCTTCTTCTTCTTCTTCTTCTTCTTCTTCTTCTTCTCCTTCTTCTTCTCTTCTTCTTCTTCTTCTTCTTCTTCTTCTTCTTTTCTTCTTCTTCTTCGTCTTCTTCTTCTTCTTCTTCTTTCTCTTCTTCTCTTCTTCTTCTTCTTCTTCTTCTTCTTCTTCTTCTTCTTCTTCTTCTTCTTCTTCTTCTTCTTCTCCTCCTCCTCCTCCTACTTCGTCTTCTCTTCCTCCTCCTCCTACTTCGTCTTCTCTTTCTCCTCCTCCATATTCTTTTCCTCCTCCCCCTTGTTTCTTTTTCTCTAGTCTTGTTCTGTCTTTCAGTGTTAGGGTTTGAACAGGTAATGGGTGCGGGCCCTGGTGTGTGCTACCTAAATACTGGTATTTACGGCTTCCGATATTCGATCTAACCATTTCATGCGGGGTCGACCTCAGGGTCTGCTTCCGTTGTGACTAAATGGCAGGGTTCTCTACGATGCACTGTCTGGTGGTTGTCTTGACATATTTGCGAATGCCCGGCTCTCTAGCGTAGTTGGCTAAACCGGATTGCGCGGAGACCAGGTGACGAACTCCTTGTGGTCCGGGTTCAATCCCGGGGGTAGGCAGGAAAGCCACATTTTCTCCCAGATTTACGGTATTTACAGTGGAATGAAGGCCGAAAGGTTGCGATATCCATAATACCGAGCCTAAGGGTTAACAACTCATGGCTTCTGGATACTAACAAACATATTTGCGAAACATTTGATCTGTTGTCTCGTGATGTAGTTTAATACAGGTCCCGTCCCAACTTCTTTCCTGATATCGTCATTTCTGATCCCGTCTGTTCTAGCTACATTTAGAATTCCCCGCAGACATTTCATTTCTTTTATTTCTCTCATTATTTTTCTATCATGATCGCTTTCAAAAATAGAATACAAATGGAACAGTTCTGGTTTGTTTGCTCTTGTTCTCACAGGCCAGTGGAAACAATGTCACTGAAAGTCGTCTACCTGACTCTATGTGCCGTCTGTCTGATGGGAATAGGCATCGTTTATTTTGTAGACATCAACATCGTCACATCAAAGTTTGTTACCTTCACAAACTCACGACTGACATATTTTAAATCAATCTGGTTAACCAGAAACATCACCACTGGATCATCTTCCGAAGTAACGTCAATGAGCTTTAACTCCTCGCTGGTTGTACATTGTAAGGAGTCGCCATACATACAATGCACTCCGTCAAACATCACACAGCCCTCGACCAACAAGCAGTTTAAGATCGTTTATTTAAGACGCCCGAATTGGACGTCTCTAAATATGACATCGTGTATGATCAGCCCATGCGTGGTATCAGATGGACCTGTTACAAATGACACTGACCTAGTCGTAGTTAATGCAGTCGGTTTAAAAGATAGCTTCCAGCCGCCACAGAGATGGACAAACCAGACCTATATCATTGCAGTTTGGGAATCACCGGCATACAGAGACGTGTATGTTTTAAATAGTAAGTTGCGTAGTTGTAGATTTGAATTTGTTGCCATGTATTTTTTTATATATTTTTTAATCTATTATTTATCCCTAGAAGGGACACACAGTCTTTAACAATATATTAATGTTATTATGAAACAGTATTTATCATATTTCCCCAGCCCCTGTGTGGGTTCCGGGGCCCCATTGTGGGGAAAACATGAATAGACCCACTGCCTTCCCAAAAGCATGTTGTAAGAGTCGACTAATTGGGGAGCTTCCTTTGAAGTAGGAGTGCATCTGCCAGAGAGGCAAGGAAGCAACAGTCTGTATTCAAGAGAATGAGATCTGTCAAACTGATGCACACGTAACACTCAAGTTCTGGAGCAGGACTGCAGTTCAGTAGTGGACGAGCAACCAGAACTTTCCGCCAGAGTCTACAGCTGGTGAACGCGAAGAAGAAGAAGAAGATATTTCCCCAGGTATAAGACGATTCACGAATAAGACGTACTTGGATTTAGGGGCCGGAAATTTCGGAATAAAACATATGTGTATATAAAGTTAATGAACTCACGTTTTATTCAATTTAGAATCCATAAAACTCATCACCGTTAAAACCCTTATCCGAATGATAGTTCTTGAGCTTATCCTCGCATATGTCCGATGAATGAATCAGTCTTCATAAATGTCTCATCTTCACTTCCATCTGTAGTATTTGAAGTGGCCGCACTTGTTGAATCACTTGACAATGATCTCTGTCTCGACATTAATCCATGATCTTTTCACCGAGGCACACATTTCTCCTACCGTTGGTTTCTTCATGCTACCTGCTGGCGTCACATTGTCCCCAGAAGATTTCAACCAGTGGATCACTTTTCACTTGAATTCAGCACTTTACGAAAATATTGTCTAAGACATTTATGGCCAAAACATAACCTAATGATAACATTTTCAAAACCACGAGCACGAGGACAAACGCCACAACTATGACACTGGGAAAAACTTTCATAATTTTCATTTTGTTAGGGGTGGGGGATAGGGGCATTTTTTTTTTTTTAAATTTCGCACATGAAACGACGGCATTTCTAAATGAGGCTCTGTTGGGGATAATTTCTAATAAATTATTTGGTAAACATTTATTACAACTATTTGAGACTCGCACAGTGTTAAGAATATATTTTTGAAAAAAAGTTCGTTTTAAACGTGGGGCAATACAGTAATTTGATTTAATAATATTTATTATGTAACTGTGGATGGGATAAAAATTTTAAAGTCACGAAAATGTTTGTTTTCTTTGTATTTCTGCTAAGATGCGAGGTCTCCCTGGATTTCGAGCATAAATCTTATCATGTCGTATCGTGTCGACGCAGACGTTTTTGCCCCGTACAGTCACCTAATGTTTAGTCCAAAACCATTATCAGAGAGGCCAAACTACTGTAAGTACTCGTTGTGTCCTTGTCTATTTAGTGTTATTCAAACACTTTTACACTTTACACATACTCGAAAGTGATCACCATGTATTATCTGGCTTTTGCTGCTACTGCTGATGTTTTTTTTTTTTTTTTTTGTTTTGTTAGTGTTATTCTTCTTCTACTTCTACTTTTTTCCTCCTTTTCCTCCTTATCCTCGTTCTTCTTCCTTTTCTCATTCGCGCTCACCTGTTGACAATCCGGAAGGAATGGGGTGGGGGGGGGGGGGGGGGGGGGTGAAGGATGTGAAACTCTACAAGTTTGGTGTTAGGGCAGTCTCTACAAGTGTGGTGTTATGGCAGTCTCTACAAGTGTGGTGTTATGGCAGTCTCTACAAGTGTGGTGTTATGGCAGTCTCTGCAAGTGTAGTGTTATGGCAGTCTCTACAAGTGTGGTGTTATGGCAGTCTCTACAAGTGTGGTGTTATGGCAGTCTCTACAAGTGTGGTGTTATGTCAGTTTCTACAAGTGTGGTGTTATGGCAGTCTCTACAAGTGTGGTGTTATGGCAATCTCTACAAGTGTGGTGTTATGGAGTTTCTACAAGTGTGGTGTTATGGCAGTTTCTACAAGTGTGGTGTTATGGCAGTCTCTACAAGTGTGGTGTTATGGCAGTTTCTTCAAGTGTGGTGTTATGGCAGTCTCTACAAGTGTGGTGTTATGTCAGTCTCTATAAGTGTGGTGTTATGGCAGTTTCTACAAGTGTGGTGTTATGGCAGTCTCTACAAGTGTGGTGTTATGGCAGTTTCTACAAGTGTGGTGTTATGGCAGTTTCTACAAGTGTGGTGTTATGGCAGTCTCTACAAGTGTGGTGTTATGTCAGTCTCTATAAGTGTGGTGTTATCGCAGTCTCTACAAGTGTGGTGTTATGGCAGTCTCTACAAGTGTGGTGTTATGGCAGTCGCTACAAATGTGGTGTCATGGCAGTCTCTATAAGCGTGGTGTTATGGCAGTCTCTGTATGTGTTGAGTTATATCAATTTCAGTATATTTGATGTTATAGCGGTCTCTGTAGGTATGGTGTTATAATAGTTTCTGTATGTGTGGTGTTACATCAGTTTTTGTATGTGTGATGTTACATTAGTTTATGTGTGTGTGGTGTTACATCAGTTTATGTGTGTGTGTGTGGTGTTGTAGCGTGTTTTTTGTGTGTATGTATGTGTGTGTATGTATGTGTGTGTGTGTGTTTGTAGTGTTATGGCAGTTTCTATATGTTATAGAAGTCTTTGTATGTTTGATTGTATGTATAGTGTTATAGCAGCTTTTGTATGTTTGATATTGTGGCAGTCACCGTATGCGTGGTGTTATTGCAGTCTCATTATGTGTGGTATTATAGCAATTGTTTATGTTTTGTTTTGGCAGTCTCTGTATGTGTGATGTTCTAGCAGTTTATGTATGTGTGATGTTCTAGCAGTTTATGTATGTGTGGTGTTCTAGCAGTTTATGTATGTGTGATGTTCTAGCAGTTTATGTATGTGTGGTGTTCTAGCAGTTTATGTATGTGTGATGTTCTAGCAGTTTATGTATGTGTGATGTTCTAGCAGTTTGTGTATGTGTGGTGTTCTAGCAGTTTATGTATGTGTGATGTTCTAGCAGTGTATGCATGTGTGATGTTCTAGCAGTTTATATATGTGTGATGTTCTAGCAGTTTATGTATGTGTGATGTTCTAGCAGTTTATGTATGTGTGATGTTCTAGCAGTTTGTGTATGTGTGATGTTCTAGCAGTTTATGTATGTGTGGTGATCTAGCAGTTTATGTATGTGTGGTGTTCTAGCAGTTTATGTATGTGTGGTGTTCTAGCAGTTTATGTATGTGTGGTGTTCTAGCAGTTTATGTATGTGTGGTGATCTAGCAGTTTATGTATGTGTGGTGTTCTAGCAGTTTATGTATGTGTGGTGTTCTAGCAGTTTATGTATGTGTGATGTTCTAGCAGTTTATGTATGTGTGATGTTCTAGCAGTTTATGTATGTGTGGTGTTCTAGCAGTTTATGTATGTGTGATGTTCTAGCAGTTTATGTATGTGTGGTGTTCTAGCAGTTTATATATGTGTGATGTTCTAGCAGTTTATGTATGTGTGATGTTCTATCAGTTTATATGTGTGTGATGTTCTAGCAGTTTATGTATGTGTGATGTTCTAGCAGTTTATGTATGTGTGATGTTCTAGCAGTTTATGTATGTGTGATGTTCTAGCAGTTTATGTATGTGTGGTGATCTAGCAGTTTATGTATGTGTGGTGTTCTAGCAGTTTATGTATGTGTGGTGTTCTAGCAGTTTATGTATGTGTGGTGTTCTAGCAGTTTATGTATGTGTGATGTTCTAGCAGTTTATGTATGTGTGGTGATCTAGCAGTTTATGTATGTGTGGTGTTCTAGCAGTTTATGTATGTGTGGTGTTCTAGCAGTTTATGTATGTGTGGTGTTCTAGCAGTTTATGTATGTGTGATGTTCTAGCAGTTTATGTATGTGTGGTGATCTAGCTGTTTATGTATGTGTGGTGTTCTAGCAGTTTATGTATGTGTGATGTTCTAGCAGTTTATGTATGTGTGGTGTTCTAGCAGTTTATGTATGTGTGATGTTCTAGCAGTTTATGTATGTGTGGTGTTCTAGCAGTTTATGTATGTGTGGTGTTCTACCAGTTTTTGAGAGCTGATGACGTTTTTAATCGTTGCGTTAACGATCAAATTGGTGTTTACAATTTTGGTGATCATGTTAACGCTGCAGATCATGACTGTGACATTAAAAATGGTGGTAGTAATTGCAGTTGTAGTAGTGGTGGCCGTCGTTGTGGCGACAATAACAGTAGTTGTGGTGGTGGTGAAGATGATACCAGTGTTGTGACAGTTCTGACATTTGTCATCAGATGAGATCGCCAAGAACAAGACAAGAAGCGCCGTGTGGATCGTCAGTCATTGTAGCACACAGTCCAAGAGAGAGCAGTACGTCAAGCAGATGCAGGTGACACTGATTGCCTTTCACTTAACGTCTTTCTTGTTAACCTCGCTGTTCTGTTTGTATTATTTTTACGTAATGTTTTATTTGAGCTGAGTTGAGGCGAGACGAGAAGTGACATCACAGCACTCGGGGCATTTCCATGCATGCTCCGTCCTCTTCTTCAGCAGCCAGCTCAGAGTTCCATTACTTTTGGTACAGGTCACAATCTTGTTATATGTCCGTCTTGCCTTTCCTCTGAGTGTAGTGAGTCGGCCAGACCCGCTGGTTACGCCCAGGTGCCTCATTCTCTCCAGACCATAATAATCTTCTTTCTCTACTGATTCCGTCGGCTCTGTGGCTAAGTCAATGCGAAAGCTTCGTAATGCCAGGATGCCGGGTTCGATCCCAGCTGCGGACCATGCACCTTGCGTTGGTTTCGACAGTGGTATCAAGCCGACCGTCCAGAGAGCAATGACAAACTACTGGACGTAAATTTTCCTAGAAAAACCACACAACAGCCAGGGGCTGTTGGGGTTGGTTTTGCAACGTTCTGTAAAGGATACGCAACTAACCTACTGATTCCGTTTTATGTATACTTGTGTCAATGTACAGTTCTATGTTGTGACTACCGCAAACAGTTGCAGTGTGTCCATATCGTTGTCAACACATTCGACGTCTGTAAACTCCGGTAGAATGTTCTGCGTGCTCATCTTCTTTAGGACTTTGTCTTTTCCAAAGCTTGAGTTTTGCCTACACATTCGTTATACGGAACTGGCTTACTTACATGCGGACTGATGGTTTACTGCTTTTCAGGCAGATACACTGCGATTTCGAAGAAATACTCTTAGTCGCATCCTAGGACATACTTGTTAAGAGGCAGTGGGTCTATTAATGTTTCTCCCAAAATAGTGTTTGAAACCCACAAGGGACAATTTCTCCATATAAATATTTCAATTATTAAACCAAAAAAACTAGGCTGTCCGAAAGTGAACCTACGTCATTCAGAGCTCGTCGAATACTTTGCCTCGGTTTTTTGGCTGGTTAGTTGATTGAGAGGTTGACTGGTTGGTTGGTTAACTGGTTGACTTGTTTGGTTGATCGGTCAACCCTCTGGAAGACCCAGATGACATTCTTAAATCCGACCCGCATGCGATTGGTTAGATCATCTAAGAAAGTTTCTGCCATAAAAGTTTTTTTTCTTTTAGGTTTAAATTCACTCATTGAAACTATAGAATTCACACACACACACACAAAGACACACACACACACACACACACACACACACACACACACACATTTTTTTTAAAGGAACATACTTTTGTGATAATTTTGACATCAAAAATCTGTGTAATCTGATAGGCGACATTTTTTTTTTCAAATCGCATGCAAGGTTCGACATGCGAAAAGTACCAGTTGCATCCTGAAGAATAAAGGTCTACTTGTTTTCCTCTCAGCGTTCATTATCTTCCAGAACCTCTGCTCCTCCCCCCCCCCCCTCCCCCCATCCAATGAATTATTCCTTTTGAATTGTTAATTTTGTTTTCTTTAATTTAAAGACCAGCTTTTGATTTTCCAAGTGTTTTACGGATTTATATACTATTCAAAAGAAGCACATAGTTATCCGGTTGCGCATTTTTATTAGGCGACAGGAAAGCCCGTACATCTAAACACTATACTAGACCCAGATGGAAAAGCACTGTCAATTGACCGTCCGAACCCTGAAGTGAATACTGATAGATTGGCTGCTCTGTATGACAAAGCCGACATTGTGAAGAGTCTATGGAATTAGATGAACAGTGTAGAAGACCGGGTATAACATGCACACACCTGGGAAGTATTTCATTTGGGGAAAGGATTAGTAGAGGCTTTGGAAGATGATGCACACTGAGGAGGAAACATAAGCGGGCTTTTAATGAAGCTGCATCTGGTACTATTAGCATGTCGTCTTTGGCGACGAGGAAGGGGACGAAGCGAGTGTGAGAATGTCCCTAGTGCAGTGATGTCAATTCTTGATTCATTCATTTAGTCTGAGTCTTGCCATGTTGTGTAAGTCATTGTTCGAGTAGGACATCAGATGAAGTAGGTTCTATGCGTCGGTTAAAATTACACACAACGGGTAAGTTTGCAATATCCTACAGCCATCACAAAGCTGTCGTTACTGCCTCAATCTCTATTCTCACGCTGAATGGTGTGACGCTGTGCGCAAAGAATGTTTTTAAGCAATGTCTATTCACCTGAGCAATGAAAACCCATTTTTGTTACTTTGAACCGGTGATACGCCTGCCTATGAAACATCTCATGAGTGTGAATTTTTAAAATTGAAAAGGGAGATGGGCTTGTGGCAAAAAATTTACAACCAGACAAGTCAAGTGTGACTACATAAACAAATAAAATTGTGTGTCGTCTGGATATTTAATGTTGGGTGTAGCGTATCACTGATGTTAAGGAGGGACATTGTGTGTTAAGGATCCATTCTCTTTCGCTGTGCGAACCTCGTATCACAGACTGGAAAAAAGAATAACAAACGAATATGACATTTTCTCCTTTCATTGCAAAATGGACGCTAGGCAGAGTCACTGTTTTGAGCCTAGGCAAATTTTTTGCTTCTGCCTGACGGTGGCCGATGCATTTTTGCTCCATTTGTAAACTGGATATAGTTTCGTCGCTTAGCTTCCGATTTGAATGCATGGCGTGACACTGTGAGCTGCGGATTTCATTTAGAATGTTTTTTTTTCGACTCAACGTGATAGTGTGAACTGTAGATTCAGAAAATGGCGCGATGCTTTTGTCGCAATGTTGGTGGTGCCCGTATGTGATTAAAAATTGATCTCGTGTGCAACTGCTGATCTGTTGGTGACTTCTGTTATCGTCAATGATGAACTGCATTTCTAATGTCGGACTGTTTGTGTTAGCACTTCAGATGCTTTAATGCGTGTGTATGCTAGATATGCTGAGACAGCAGTCTACCAATCTTTCCACAAGGGACTGTGATAAACATTATGTGTGTTTTTCGTTGGCACAGGAGCGGAGCAACGATATGATGACCCGTTTACTATAAAGCTGAAACTACCAGACTACCAGACTTAACCAGTACAACTCAAATTATTATGATAATCCGCCCTAATATGCAACACAATTTTGTTTGTGATGTGTTTTACTTGTAATGCCCAACCCCGACTGTCGTCGGGGGCCCTAATGTAACCTAACAGTTTATGGGGTTTCTGGGACTTGTGGCTAAATGATATTTATCCTCATGGTGGCTCTTTCTGTCACCATGTGTTTATCGCTCGTTGTGCGGACCTGGTGGGATTGAACGTCAATCACTCACTAAAATTCATATTACAACTATACGTATACAACTATGTAAATATACGGTTGTGTTATGTAAACGTGAATTTTGTTACCTACTCCCCAGAAATACATTGACGTGGATATACTCGGAGCCTGTGGGACACCGTGCAAGACCAGCTCAGTATGTGACAATTTGGGGGCCAAATATAAATTCTACCTATCCTTTGAGAATTCTCTATGTACAGACTACGTCACCGAGAAATTCTTCAAGTTATTTGATCAAAAGACACATGTGATCCCAGTTGTCAGGGGCGGCGCTGATTACGACAAACATTTCCCCAATTTTACCTACATCAACTCTGCTAACTTTAGAAGGCCAAAAGATTTGGCTCTTCATTTAAAAGATTTGGCATCAGATTTACAGACATACAGCAAGTACCTGGAATACATGGATTTATTTATAGAAAAATCAGAAATTGTCAATCATCTCTGCAGACTTTGCTCGTTTGCACACACTCATACGCTACCCGTTACAAAAACACACAATTTAAAACGTTGGGTGAATGATGGGCATTGCCACAATCCTCAAGATTTGTGATACTTTGATATCTTGGGTTTATCATATTCAGATGTGTTTCTAAAGATTATGAAATATAGTTTTCTTTTTTTCCTACAGTTAACTGACGGAAGTATTGTGGCAGGGATGTAGGAATATTTTATGCATTCTTTCAATTGTGTTGTATTAGTAGCTCTTCATTTCTGTAAGGTTGTTCATGACAACGTTGTTCCATTTTTCGTGTGCTCTCCCTCGTGCTCTACGTTTATTATATTTACTGAGCATAGCACTCTGTGACAGTAGATGACGTTGTCGTCAGGCAGCCAAACCATTTCATCTGTTGCTCTTTAGGGAATTCTATGACTAATTTTTGTCCCAGTCTACTCCTGATTTCTTCCTTTTCAGCTGTATATCTTTTTTTTTTTAACTCTATCAGCTCTTTAAGAATCTTATGTCTGTTGTTTTCATTGGGAAACAGACAAACAAAAGCATGTCGTACTTGTCGACTAACTGTGAGCTTCCTTTAAAGTCGGAGTGTATCTACATGAGAGGCGAAGAGCCAGCAGTCTGCATCGAAATAAGCTAGACCTGATAAACGGACGTACACTTAACACTCAGGTTCTGGATCAAGAAAAGTCCAGTTGTGGACGAATAACTAGACCTTTTCGATGGAGTTAACAGCCGGCCAACGCGAAGAAAAAGAAGACTTAGATTGTGTGCTTCCTTTCTGGTTTACCAGATAAGAATCTATCCCCAGTTGTTTGTACACCTCCTGGTTCACCAGATATTAATTTACCATCAGTTGTTTGTATGCTTACTGATTCACTAGGTGATTATTTACCTCAAGCTGTTTGTATGCTTCCTGTTTCACCGGGTATTAATTTATCCGCAGTTGTTTGTTTGTTTCCTAATTCACCAGATATTACCTGACTGACTTTTCTACCCCACCAGGACATTACACACGCAATGAACACCCGATGACACAATGTGCCACCATGCGGGTGAGGATCACCGTGGAAAGGTCCCAGAAACAGTGTTTAGTCTTTATGCCATATTTATGGCAAGGCTATATTGCGGCCCTGGCAAAAGCCAGAGTAGAGCTTTAAATAACGAAAAATGTCATCCTAAAAGGTTATTAACCACCAGATATTAATTTATCCTCAGTTGTTTGTTCGTTTCCCCATTTACAAGATATTAATGTATCCCTAATTGTTTGTACACTTCCTGATTTCGTTGTACACCCATTCAGCAGATATTAGTTGTGTTCGTTTCCCCTAGTTGTTTGTACACTTCCTGATTCAGCAGATATTAATGTATCCCTAGTTGTTTGTACACTTCCTGATTCAGCAGATATTATTTTATCCTTAGTTGTTTGTTTGTTTTCCTCATTCACCAGATATTATTGTATCCCTAGTTGTTTGTACACTTCCTGATTCAGCAGATTTTAAGGTTTCCCTAGTTGTTTGTACACTTCCTGATTCAGCAGATATTATTGTATCCATAGTTGTTTGTACACTTCCTGATTCAGCAGATATTATTGTATCCATAGTTGTTTGTACACTTCCTGATTCAGCAGATATTATTGTATCCATAGTTGTTTGTACACTTCCTGATTCAGCAGATATTATTGTATCCATAGTTGTTTGTACACTTCCTGATTCAGCAGATATTATTGTATCCATAGTTGTTTGTACACTTCCTGATTCAGCAGATTTTAAGGTTTACCTAGTTGTTTGTACACTTCCTGATTCAGCAGATATTATTGTATCCATAGTTGTTTGTACACTTCCTGATTCAGCAGATATTATTGTATCCATAGTTGTTTGTACACTTCCTGATTCAGCAGATATTATTGTATCCATAGTTGTTTGTACACTTCCTGATTCACCAGATAATAATTTATTCCCAGTTGTTTGTTCGTTTCCCGATTCTCCTGATAATAATTTATCACCAGTTGTTTGTACACTTCCTTATTCACCAGATATTAATGTATCCCTAGTTGTTTGTACACTTCCTGATTCACCAAATACTAATTTAACTGTGGTTGTTTGCTTGATGATTTACAAGGAATCATTTAATCCCAGTTGTGTCCCTTCCTGATTCACAATGTGTCTACTAGCTTAACGCCAGTTATTTATACACTTCCTGATTCACAATGTGTCTACTAGCTTAACGCCAGTTATGTATACACTTCCTGATTCACAATGTGTCTACTAGCTGAACGCCAGTTATGTATACACTTCCTGACTAAACGTGTATGTACTGATTTAATACTAATTGTACATAATGATTCACCAGATACCTAGTAATTTAACGTCATTTGCTTCAGTTTTCTGATTTACCAGATATATTGTAATTTAACACCCATTACTTATAATTTTCCTGATTCACCACATGGCCTCTAATTTAAGCCCATTGTCTGTCCAGGTGCAATCAAGTCGTTGGTATTATAGCTAAATTATTCCATTATTTGTACATATATTCAACAAATGTAATTAATTATATACATAATATCTGACAAATGATTGTCAATGTGTTCAGTCTTGAATTTAAATTTTGTTATCAACAGAGTCCATCTGTAGATAAATGATTTGGGAACGTTAAACTAACAGCACCTCACACAGATAGAGGTAAAAAGAGGAGTACCTAAGGGTTGTGTGTTATTCCTAAACATTTTCAACTTTTTTAGAGAAAACATTTTTAAACACGTTAAGGAATTGCCTGGAATGAAGATTAATGGAACAACAATAAAAATCTGAAATACGCAGATGACACGATGCTACTAGCAGAAAGTGAGCAGGAGGTACAAGAACAAACTCATCAACAGGCAGCGTGCAGAGTATGGTTGAGACATTAATATTCGGAAAAAAAAAACTATGGTAATTAACAATGAAAAAGAGCAACCAACAGTGAACATTACAGTAAACGGGGAGCTATTAGAACAAGTAACAAGTTTCTCCTATCTAGGACATGGAGTAACATATGATGGAAGAAGAGAAGCAGAAATCAACAAGAGAATTGGAATGGCTAAAACTGTCTTCAAAAAGATGCGCAAGTTACTGACAGCTAGAGAGATCAACAACATACTAAAAATGAGAATCGTTAAATGGTATGTATACTCAGTCCTGCTATGTGGTGCAGAAACGTGAACAATGAACAAGCAACTAGAAAATCAAATTGAGTCTTTAAAGATGTGGGTATACAGAAGAAAAGGTCGTTATCTCATGGAAACAAAAACAGCCCAATACAGATGTTCTGCAATGGTGCAAACGAAAAGAGAATTACTGAAAGAAAGAAAAAAGCGACAATTTAAATACTTTGGCCACATAAAAAGACATGACACTCTTTTAAAAACCATACTAGAGGGAAAGGTTGAAGGCAAAAAAGCAAGAGGTTGGCAACGATACAACTGGGAAGACAACATCAAGAAAAGAGGTTGGCAACGATACAACTGGGAGGACAACATCAAGAGAAGAGGTTGTCGAGGATACAACTGGGAGGACAATATCAAGAGTTATACAGACTGCAGTCTGAGAGGGTGAACAACTTGGAAAAGAGAGAACGTGTCGGAGATATATTGCAGCCAACCTTAGCTGTGGATACGGCGCCTGATTGATCGATTGATTGATTGATTGATTGATTGATTGATTGATTGATTGTCTGACTGGTGTATTGCATGAGCTGTTGATTTGAGTATGTACGTTTCTCACTGAAATATGTTGCTTATCGTGTCAGAAATTAAAATATTCTACAGTCTTAGACAATAACTATTCCCTTTTATAGAAGAACCGATAGAACATTTCTACAGTCTGAGATTAAACAACTATTCCCTTGTATAGACAAACTGAAAGAACATTTCTACAATCTGAGATTAAACAACTATTTCATTTTAAAGACGAACCGATGGAACATTTCTACAATCTGAGATCAAACAACTATTCCCTTTTATAGACAACCCGATAGAACAATTCTACAGTCTGTGATTAAATAACTATTCCCTTCTATAGACAAACCGATAGAACATTTCTACAATCTGAGATTAAATAACTATTCCCTTGTATAGACAAACCAATAAAACATTTCTACAATCTGAGAATAAACAACTATTTCCTTTTAAAGACCAACCGATTGAACAGTTAAGAACTTTTTTTTAAAAAAAAGGTCTTAACTCTCTGTAATACCACTTTTCAAAACTGCCATGGAGAAGGAAATATATGTTAATAAGGAAAGATTGGAAGTGGTGGAAAATTTCGAATATCTTGGGTCACTGGTTACCAACAATGGTGACACAATGAAAGAAATTAAACGACGACTATCAATTGCTCTTCAAAGACTAAAACAACTGAATAAATTATGGAATTGTACAGATAGAATTACAAAGGTCAGATTTTTAAGAGCATGCATCTTTCCCATTGCAACATACGCCTGTGAGACCTGGATTAAACAACTATTCCCTTTTACACTCCTTACTAAACAAGCGGAACAGCGCATAAATGCATTTGAATATAAATGTTACAGACATGTTCTAAGAATATCTTGGGTAAAGAAAAGAACAAATGCATCCATACTTCAAGAGCTGAATATTGAAGAGGGTTGGCTAGTAAAGACAATAAAACAAAGAAAATTGAAATATTTTGGTCACTTGAAACGTCACGGAAGTCTAGAGAGAACAATAATGGAGGGGTATATGCCTGGGAAGAGGAAGGCCAAGGAGAAGATGGGTGCAGGATGTGGCAGATGATCTCCAGATGGGTGTATCAGACGCAGGACATCTTGCTCATGATAGGAAGGTTTTCCGGAGGGTTGTTATGGCAGCGAGGTTCCGCGAGGGACATGCTACTGAATATATATATATATAATACCACTTTTAGGAAAGGTTGGTGAGGGGGGAATATTGATATATATGGTGCTAGGAGACAGTGTTAGAATTGGGCGGGGGGCTGGGGGGGGGGTTTAGCATGAACGAAGAGAAGACAGAAGTAGTGGTAATTTCAAAGAACAAAATAGTGCTGAAATGTTTAATTAAAGGACAAGTACAGACATTTAGGTATCTAGGTATCTCGACACTCTCCAGGGAAGATGTACCATAGAGACAAAGGGCAGAATATGGCAGGCTAAAACCGCATTTTTACAAAATGAATATTTTAGGCAGAAATTCCATGTCACTGAAGGTTAGGGGGGGGGAAAAGAATTATCTCAAACTATATAGAGCCGACAACTGACCCTTAAGAGCAACGGCAAACTACTGAACGTACAATTTGCCTAGATAAATCACAACAGACACACACAAATGCTGGTGTTGGTTCAGCAATGTCATGTAAATGATATGCAGAAAACGTTATATAGAGCCAGTTTTAACATATGGCTGTAAATGCTGACAATTGGGTAGAGAATAGACAACAATGATCCGGATTTCGCAGACGATAATGTTCTGTTAAGAAGTAAAATTAACAAAGACATGGACAGAAAAACAGACAACTGTTCGTCTACAGCACCCCAAAAAAAATTGTATTACAAATAACTTATGAAAAAAAACAAAAATATTAAAGATACCAACAACAGATCATGTAGATGACACGTTAGAGAAAAAAAAAAAAAAAAAAAAAAAAAATTAAGGGACCATTAAACATAGTTGGACATAAATTTTGACCGTCAAAAAGATTCAAGAAGGAAATTATGATACGCATTGGCAAAGCGACAAGTCTTTAAATGCCTTACCAAAATATGGAGCTCCAAACTACGAATCTTAAATTCTAATGTTATTTCACTTCTAACATTCGCCATCGAAATTTGGAGAACCAGCAAAGATATGGAATGAAAGTTAAATGCATTTAATAAAAAAATTTCTGAGAAAAATCGAGTACAAAAAATGGGATGATTTAAAAAAGAGCGAGTAGATCAGAGAAATGTTAGGACACATACCTGTAGCGACTTCAGTAAGACAAAGAATGTGGAAAAATATTGGGAACGCTCTGAGAAGAAATCAGCAAAGAATTACAAAACAATCCCTGAAATGGGAAACAACAGGTCGGAGGGGGAAAAAGTCTAATGGAAACATTAAGAAGAACATTTTTACGAGAGGTCAAAAGTGCTGGGCTGAACTCCGTGTCAGAAATTGAGAGAGTTCCATTTAATAGAGAGGAGTTGGGGGATTGAATGCGAGCCCTTTATGACGTCCAATGGCACACAAACGATGATAGTATTTACAATTATATTTTTTTAAGTGACTGCTTTGATTTGTAACATGTAATGACTAAAAACTTTCTAATGTATAAGCTTTTGTCACTTATCTTGCATACAATAACCAATGCACTAAAAATACCGGACACATGTTGGACCTTGTTGGTAGGTGGCAGAGGGACACTGGCAGACAATTCGGACACGATGGACTTTGAGGGATACGACATTCTTTCCACTAGACAACTGCACCGCCCCTCCCCCCACCACCCACGACGTTCTGTTATGCTATATTCAATTCATGAGTACTCCGAAACAGGTTTGGTTTTAAGCCATAAGTTTGTAGTTATCTAAATGTTGATGCTATTTTGTTAATGTGTTTTTCTTATGGATTTGACAGTAACGATAGTAAGGAAATGCGTCTATACTCTCTTGAGAGACCACTGTCTAATGAGCCAGATTTTAAACTTGAATAAACTTTGACAATTTTAAAAGCTGGTACAACATAGCTTTTGGCTGTATATAAACGACACGAAAATGGTTTGTGCTCTACAACTCATATTAATCCTATTGAATATTTCGTCTAAACCTGATGAATTGATTTTCTTTTAGACAGAGGTAAGATATGTGAATATTTCAGTAACAGATGTAGGTAAGAAGTGTTCAATGAGAATGATTTTAAATCACGCATTCTGACATCACGATGAGAACGGTGGAGTAGGAGAATAAGTACTGTAGGTAAGTACACGCATCTTGTTTTCCTCTGTTTAATATCATTCTTCTTCTTTTTCTTTTCCTCCTCCTTCTTTTGCTTCTTCTTCTTCTTCTTCCTCTTATTTTTCTTTCTCTGCTCATCATCTTCCTCCTCCTACTCCTGTTTCTTCTTCTTCTTCCTCTTCTTCTCTTCCTCCTCCTCCTCCTCCTTTTTCTTCTTCTTCTTCTTCTTCCTCTTCTCCTTCTCCTTCTTCTTCTTCCTCCTCCTATTTTTCTTCTTTTTCTTCTTATCCTCCAACTCTCCTCTCCCTTTTTTCTTATTCTCTAGTCTTGTTCTGTCTTTCAGTGTTAGGGTTTGAAGAGGCATTAAGTGCGGGCCCTGTTGTGTGCTACCTAGATGCTGGTTTTAACAAGCTTTGAGATTACATCTATTTATCCACAGCTAGCGCGGTCGACCTCAGGGTCCGCTTTCGTTGTGACTAAATAGCACGGCTCTATGTGGTGCACTGTCTGGTGGTTGTCTTGACATATTTGCGAAACATATGATCTGTTGTCTCGTGATGTAGTTTAATACAGGTCCCGTCGCAACTTCTTTCCTGATATCGTTATTTCTGATCCCGTCTCTTCTAGTTACATTTAGAATTCGTCGTAGACATTTCCTTTCTGTTGTTTCTCTGATTATTTTTCTATCATGATCGCTTTCACAAATAGAATACAAATGTAACAGTACAACAGTTTTGGTTTGTTTGCTCTTGTTTTCACAGGTCAGTGGAAACAATGTCACTGAAAGTCGTCTACATGACTCTATGTGCCGTCTGTCTGATGGGAATAGGCATCGTTTATTTTGTAGACATCAACATGGTCACATCAAAGTTTGTCAACTTCACAAACTCACGACTTACATATTTGAAATCCATCTGGTCAGCCAACGAAAACAACCTTACAGACGAAGAAGCAGCCATCACATTGAATGACACAGAATCATCCTTTCACTTGAAAACTCCCACTACAGTGCCTTTAATTACCCAAGTTAACAAAAGCTCCAGAAACGTCACCACGGGATCATTTTCCAAGGTAACGACGATGAGCTTTAACTCCTCGCTGGTTGTACATTGTAAGGAGTCGCCATACATACAATGCACTCCGTCAAACATCATACAACCCTCGACCAAGAAGCGGTTTAAGATCGTTTATTTAAGACGCCCGAAGTGGCTTCATGTAGATGCGACATCGTGTATGATCAACCAGTGTGTGGTATCAGATGGACCTGTTACAAATGACACTGACCTAGTCGTAGTTTATGGAGTCGGTCTCACAGACAGCTTCCAGCCGCCACAGAGATGGACAAACCAGACCTATATCATTGCAGTTTGGGAATCACCGATACACACAAACTCGGATCTATTAAACAGTAAGTAGCGGACTCGTATATTCGAGTTGATTTCCATGTATATCTGTTTTATGTTATCTTGTATTTATCTCAGAAGGAACGCAAAGTCCTTAACAGTATATTACTGTTATTGCCAAACAGTGCTTACCACATTTCCCCAAATATAAGACGGCCACATGTATAAGACGCACCCTGATTACCCTTGAGGTTCATTGCTGCAGAAATCCCCCGCCTCCATTCATCTCTCTGGTTGGCTTTTTCATGTTTACAGTTATTGTTTTCATGTTAAGAATGTTCTTTAAAAATTTAGGGGAGGGGGGAAGGGGGTTGGAGGGGTGCATTTTTTTCATTTCGATCATGAAACAGCATTTTCAAATGAGGCTCTGTTAGGAAAAATTTATAACAAATCATTTGGTGAAAATCTACTACACACTATATAAGACGCACACAATTTTTAGACTATATTTCTTTTGAAAATAAGTTCGTTTTACACTTGGTGCAATACAGTAATTTGATTCAAGAATATTTAGAATGTAACTGTGGATGAGATAAATATTAGAAATTCACGAGAACTTTTTTTTTCTTGGATTTCTCCTAAGATGGAAACTCTCCTTGGAATTCGCGGATAAACCTCATCATGTCGTATCGTGTCGACGCAGACGTCTTTGCCCCGTATAGTCACCTTGTATTTAGACCAAAACCATTGCCAGAGAGGCCAAACTACTGTAGGTACTCGTTGTATTTGTCTCTTAAGTGTTATTCAAACACTTTTACACTCAAGAATCTAAATACTCGAAAGTGATCACAATATATTATCTGGCTTCTGCTTCTACTGTTGTTGTTGTTCTTCTTCTTCTTCTTTTGCTTTTTATTCTTCTTCTTTTTTTTTTTCTTCTTCTCCTCTTCCTCCTCCCATTCCTTCTTCTTCTTCTTTTTCTTCTTCTTCTTCTTCTTTCTTCTTCTTCTTCTTCTTCTTCTTCTTCTTCTTCTTCTTCTTCTTCTTCTTCTTCTTCTTCTTCTTCTTCTTCTTCTTCTTCTTCTTCTTCTTCTCCTCCTCCTCCTACTTCTTCTTCTTCTTCTTTGTCACGAAATGGCAGTGGTACACCATGGAAAACCACTCTATTGCGTGAGACATAGCTTGCTCTGACACAGTACATAACTATCGGCAGTACATGTAAACAAATGACGTCATAGTATACACGCAAGTGCAGTACGCGCGAAATATGGACTAGCGTCTATGAAATGACACAATAATAACGTCATAATCACGGACCGTCGTTCTTAGCTTGGTACCAATGCACCACTGCCTTCTCTAATAATGCATAACAACTGAATCACGATACATTTTGGCTGAGTCCCCTCGAAAATAGGTTACTTGAAGCGTTTCCATGTTGCCTTGTGTGACAATATAATATGCTTACAAACTTCTGTGTTCTGATTGTATTCGTATTCGTTTCTTCTTCTTCTTCTTCTTCACTTCCTCTTTTACCGCTGTGGGTGTCGAGGGAGATATAAGGTTCTGTTTCTAGCTCTTCTGGCTGCCTCGACCATAGGCACATCGTGCTGTTGTGGAGTTTCTCTGATGTTATCCTTCCATCTTGTTCTTGGTCTACCCCGTGCTCTACGTCCTTCTTCTCTTTCCATGTATGCTTTGTATGGTATGGTGTCACAATGCATTCTCTCTAAGTGGGCAAACCATTTCACTTGCTGTCTTTGTATGTAATCCAGAATTGGTTCTGTGCCGACTTGTTCTCTTATGATCTCATTCCTGATTTTATCTCTTATGGTCACTCCTACAGCCCTTCTCAGACATCTCATTTCCGCGGTTACTAATTTTCTTTTATGGTTTGTTGTGAGTGACCATGTCTGGCACTGGTAACACAGAGTTGGAATAAATATGCTTTGAATAAGATGTCTCTTTGTGCTGATTGGGATTGTCTTATGCTGTAAGAGGGGAGCTAGCTGTCCCAATACTTGGTTTGCTTTACTGCATCTAATGTCAATTTCTTTATCCAATTTCCCATCTTCGGTAAATGTAGTTCCCAGATATTTAAACTCAGATGCCTGTTTAATGTCTTTGTATTCTATTGCTATGTTTAGATCTGTCTTCTTTTTTCCTATTGACATTACTTCTGTCTTTTCAGTGTTGATTCTCATATTATTTGTTTTACATTCTTCATTCATGGATGTTAAATGTTGTTGCAATTTCATGGGTGTATCTGCTATCAAGGCCTGGTCATCTGCAAAGAGTAATTCGTTGATCTTACTAAGATCTTCATTTATGGGCTTGGCATTCTTGCATATACTGTCGATGTAGGTGATAAACAGCAGTGGTGATAAGACACACCCCTGTCTTACTCCAGATGTCACTGTGAAAGGATGAGATGTTCCCTGATTTATTCTAACTACACTTCTACAATCTCTGTATAAACTTTTGCACACTTCGATGAGGTGTTCGCTTACTCCATATCTTGCCATTATTTTCCATAGTAATTGTCTGTCGACTCTGTCAAATGCCTTCTCCTGGTCTACGAATGCCACAAATAAGTTCTTATTGTATTCAATGTATTCGTATTCGTTTACAGCCTGTTATAGCAATCTTTGGATGTGTGGTGTTATAGCAGTCTCTGTATGTGTGGTGTTATAGCAGTCTCTGGGTGTGTGGTGCTATAGCAGACTCTGGATGTGTGGTGTTATAGCAATCTCTGTATGTGTGGTGTTATAGCACTCTTTGTAAGTGTGGTGCTATACAAGTCTCTGTATATGTGGTGTTATACAAGTTTCTGTATGTGTGGGGCTATAGCAGTCTCTGTATGTATGGTGCTATAGCAGTCTCTGTGTGTGTGGTGCTATAGCAGTCTCTGTATGTGTGGTGTTATAAAAGTCTCTGTATGTGTGGTGCTATAGCAGTCTCTGTATGTGTGGTGCTACAGCAGTCTCTGTATGTGAGGTGCTATAGAAGTCTTTGTATGTGCGGTGCTATAGCAGTCTCTATAGCAGTCTCTGTATGTGTGGTGCTATAGCAGTCTCTGTATGTGTGGTATTTTATAAGCAGCCTCTGTATGTGTAATATTATAGCAGTTGTTGAGCGTTGATGACTTTGATAATCGTAGCGTTTATGGTGAAAATAGAAGTTATAATTGTGGTTATTATGATAGTGCTGCAGATCATGATTGTGACAATAATAACGGTGGTAGTATTTGTAGCGGTGGTTTTTGTAGCCGTGGTGGTCGCTGTTTTGGTAGTAAAAGTAGTTGTGGTGATGGTGGCTACTGTGGTGGTGAAGATGATACCAGTCTTGTGACAGTTTTGACATTTGTCATCAGATGAGATCGCCAAGAACAAGACAAGAACCGCCGTGTGGATCGTCAGTCATTGTAGCACACAGTCCAAAAGAGAGCAGTACGTCAAGCAGATGCAGGTGACACTGATTGCCTTTCACTTAACGTCTTTCCAGTTGATCCTGCTGTTCTCTGAATGTTCTACTTACGCAAATGCACAATTCTATTTTATGACTACCGCAAATAGTTGCAGTGTGTCCATATCGTCTTCATCACGTTTGCCGGCTGTAAAGTTGGGTAGAAAGTTCTGACTGCTCGTCTACTATTGCACTTTGGTCTCTTCCAGAGCTAGAGTTTGGCGTGCACGTTCATTTTACGGACCTGGCTTTCTTGTATGTGGACTCCTGGTTTCTTGCCTCTTAGGCAGATACACTCCGACAGGGAATGAAACATCACTTATTAGTCGCCTCCTAGGTTAGGAGGCAGTGGGTCTTTTTATATTTCTCCCAGAATAGTGCTTGGAACCACACATGGGAAAGTTTGTCCATATGATTCCGATTATTAAACCAATAAAAGAATCGACTTCACTGCTCCGAGTTTTACTCAGAAGAGCGACTGGTCTCCTGTTGATAATGTGACTGGGGCGAAAACTCCTTGAATATACAGACTATCCCCTGTTGATGATGTGACTGGGGCGAAAACTCCTTGAATATACAGACTATCAACTGTTGATGATGTGACTGGGGCGAAAACTCCTTGAATATACAGACTATCCCCTGTTGATGATGTGACTGGGGCGAAAACTCCTTGAATATACAGACTATCCCTTGTTGATGATGTGACTGGGGCGAAAACTCCTTGAATATACAGACTATCCCCTGTTGATCTACGCATAGCTATTGAAACGAACATAATTTTGACATTCTTCTTCTTCTCCTTCTTCGCGGTTACCGGCTGTAAATTTCAGGAGAAAGTTCCGGGGTTTCGTCCACCTCTGAACATAAGTCTTGTTCCAGAACCTAGGAGACTCGTGCAAATCCATGTGTGGTTGCTTGCTTTTTACAGATGCGCGGTGCAGAACAATCACTCAACAGTGAGTTGACTTGGCTACGCACAGCTATTTATTTTGGACAACCGCTGTAAATGTCAGGAGAAAGTTGGTTGCTCCAGAACCTTCTCATGCAGATGCACTTCGACTTCGAGAGAAGGAGAGGAGGCGCGGTGCAGAACAATCACTTCACCAGTGAGTGTCAGGCGTATTTAGCCGAAATGTTAAGATAAGATCTGTAGCCTGTCAATATAGCCGGTTTTACTGTACGGGTGAAGAGTTTCACGAAATAGAAAGCAAATATCAGACTTTTCTAGGAGTAACTGAGATGTACATACAAGAGAACACAGCATAAGCTTCGTTAGAAGAAAGATTTCCTATTTAGAAATATTCGATAACAGTCAATAATCTGTTAGACCTGTTAAGCATACGTTACAGCAACTTATACTGAAGTGTTCGTCATCATCATTATGTGAATGAAATTATCGTCGTACTTGAATTGACATTGTGTTTTTACAGAAAACAAAACTAAATTACGTTTAATTTGTTGGATCACTGGCCTTGATGTTATAACACAACAGACATACTAAAACTATCTTATCACCAGAGCCCGTTATACATGCTTGAATAAGCATGAGCATGGAAGACTAGATCTGGTCACAGTGTTAGCGCAGTCGATAGGAGGCACGCTTTCAAATCCAGTTTTAAAATGTGCAGTGACGTGGGTTTACATCCCGACTTTTCCCCTTTTCCTTTACCGAAAAAATTTTGGTTAGAAGCATATCATATATTTTTTGTCAGGATATTCCGGGGTAAGGGATAATGAGCAGGGTGACAATTGGGGGCTTGAGGCGGTGACTACTTTTGATAAAGGAATGGTTAAATTCCCTTGAATCAATGAACTGTAGAAAACAAAAGAAAAAGCTCCCTGAAGGGTAATTCTGTGGGGGAAAAGGGGGGGTTGGTAGTAAGTTTTGGAAAGTTTTTAAATTTTAGGCTCCACGGGTCGGTNGTCTATGAAAATGACACAATAATAACGTCATAATCACGGATCGTCGTTCTTAGCTTGGTACCAATGCACCACTGCCTTCTCTAATAATGCATAACAACTGAATCACGATACATTTTGGCTGTGTCCCCTCCAAAATAGGTTACTTGAAGCGTTTCCATGTTGACTTGTGTGACAATATAATATGCTTACAAACTTCTGTGTTCTGATTGTATTCATATTCGTTTACATCCTGTTATAGCAATCTTTGGATGTGTGGTGTTATAGCAGTCTCTGTACGTGTGGTGTTATAGCAGTCTCTGGGTGTGTGGTGTTATAGCAGTCTCTGGATGTGTGGTGTTATAGCAGTCTCTGTATGTGTGGTTTTATAGCACTCTTTGTAAGTGTGGTGCTATACAAGTCTCTGTATATGTGATATTATACAAGTTTCTGTATGTGTGGGGCTATAGCAGTCTCTGTATGTGTGGTGCTATAGCAGTCTCTGTGTGTGTGGTGCTATAGCAGTCTCTGTATGTGTGGTGTTAAAGAAGTCTCTGTATGTGTGGTGCTATAGCAGTCTCTGTATGTGAGGTGCTATAGCAGTCTCTGTATGTGTGGTGTTATAGCAGTCTCTGTATGTGTGGTGCTATAGCAGTCTCTGTATGTGTGGTGCTATAGCAGTCTCTGTATGTGAGGTGCTATAGCAGTCTCTGTATGTGAGGTGCTAAAGCAGTCTCTGTATGTGAGGTGCTATAGCAGTCTCTGTATGTGAGGTGCTATAGCAGTCTCTGTATGTGAGGTGCTATAGCAGTCTCTGTATGTGAGGTGCTATAGCAGTCTCTGTATGTGAGGTGCTTTAGCAGTCTCTGTATGTGTGGTGCTATAGCAGTCTCTGTATGTGTGGTGCTATAGCAGTCTCTGTATGTGTGGTGCTATATCAGTCTCTGTGTGTGTGGTGCTATAGCAGTCTCTGTATGTGTGGTGTTATAGAAGTCTCTGTATGTGTCGTGCTATAGCAGTCTCTGTATGTGAGGTGCTATAGCAGTCTCTGTATGTGTGGTGCTATAGCAGTCTCTGTATGTGAGGTGCTATAGAAGTCTCTGTATGTGCGGTGCTATAGCAGTCTCTGTATGTGAGGTGCTATAGTAGTCTCTGTATGTGTGGTGCTATAGCAGTCTCTGTATGTGAGGTGCTATAGAAGTCTCTGTATGTGCGGTGCTATAGCAGTCTCTGTATGTGTGGTGCTTTAGCAGTCTCTGTATGTGTGGTATTTTATAAGCAGTCTCTGTGTGTGTAATATTACAGCAGTTGTTGAGCGCTGATGACTTTGATAATCGCAGCGTTTATGGTGAAAATAGAAGTTATAATTGTGGTTATTATGATAGTGCTGCAGATCATGACTGTGACAATAATAGCGGTTGTGTTTGTAGCGGTGGTGTTTGTAGCCGTGGTGGTCGTCGTCGCTGTTTTGACAGTAAAAGTAGTTGTGGTGAAGGTGGCTACTGTGGTGGTTGATGCAGTGTTGTGACAGTTCTGACATTTGTCATCAGATGAGATCGCCAAGAACAAGACAAGAACCGCCGTGTGGATCGTCAGTCATTGTAGCACACAGTCCAAGAGAGAGCAGTACGTCAAGGAGATGCAGGTAACTGGTTTTCGCTTAACGTCTTTCTTGTTAACCTCGCTGTTCTCTGAATGTTTTATTTCTACTTACGAAAATGCACAATTCTATTTTACGACTACCGCAAATAGTTGCAGTGTGTCCATATCATCTCCATCACGTTTGCCGGCTGTAAAGTTCGGTAGAAAGTTCTGAGTGCTCGTCTACTATTGCACTTTGGTCTCTTGACATTGTGTTTTTACAGAAAACAAAACTAAATTACGTTTAATCTGTATGATCACTGGCCTTGATGTTGTAACACAACAGACATACTAAAACTATCTTCTCACCAAAGCCCGTTAGACATGTTTGAATGAGCATGAGCATGGAAGACTAGATCTGGTCACAGTGTTAGCGCAGTCGATAGGAGGCACGCTTTCAAATCCAGCTGCGACTAGCTGCAGCCCTTGGTCGGGTTCGAAACCGGGCGGTTCCCTGGGTTCACCCAGCCTCTAGGAAATGGGTACCAGAGTTGACACTCTGGGGTGAATAGAGGAACGTCGCTGTAGCTACAGAGTTACGTGCGGACGGCGTAACAGGCGGACAGTTTCTTATCAGCTGTCCGTACTGGTGGCAGAGCACTTATGGTTTATAACTGTGTGCAGTGACGCTGGTTCACATCTCCCGACTTTACCTTTACCCTTACAGTAAAAATTAGTTCAGAAGCATATCATAGATTTTATGTCCAGGATATTCCGGTGTAAGGGAAAATGAGCAGGCTGACAGATCGGCTGCTTGAGGCGGTGAGCTACCTTATGATAAAGAGGACATGCTTAAGGCTCTCTTGAATCAGATGAACAGTGTAGAAGAACAGAAAGAAAATGCATACACTGAAGGACTAATTCTGTGGGGAAAGGGGGTGGGTGGTGAGTAGAAGTTCTGGAAAAGCTTTAATTAGTAGGCTCCACGGGTCGGTTAAAATTACTTACAACGTGTACTATCCTCCAGCCATCAGAAAGCTGTCGCTACTGTCTTAGTCTCTATTCTCACACTGAATGGTGTGACGCTATACGCAAGGTATCTTTTGTTAAGCAGTGTCCAATCATCTGTGCGAGGAAACGCCGTTTTTGTTAGTTAGCACCGGAGACAAGCCTACGTATAAAACATCTCTTGGCTGTGAATTGTCAACATTGAAAAGTGAGCTGGCTTTGTGACAAAAATGTTTAAACCAGAAAGGTCAAGTGTGGTTACATAAAAAAGCTATGTTGTGTTTCGTCTAGATATTGAATGTTGGGTACAGTGTATCTCTGATTTTTTAAGGGGCGGGGTGGGGGAGGGGGGTAATAGTATATGTTGATTTCTAAATCTCTTCCACGGTGTGACTCTCGCACCACAGACTGGTTAAAAAGGAGTATGACAGTCCTAATAAATAAACCCAATAGGCTGCCCTGGTAAGCGAGAGCAGTTAATACTTAACAACAACAACTCATATTATTATATTGTTCCAACTAAATATGCGTCACAGTTTTTGTTATTTGAAAGCTTCCACCTGGCTGTCGTCGGCGGCTCTAATATAACCTAACGGTTGAATGGGGTTTATGTGCCATGTGTCCGCGTGATTTTCATCCGAATGGTGGCACTTTGTGTGACCGGCTGTTTATCGCTCGTTGTGTGGATCTGATGGAACTGAACGTCACTCACTCACTACAATTAATATTAAAACTATACGTATACAAATATGTAAATATACTGTTGTGTGATGTAAACGAACATTTTGTTACCTACTCTCCAGAAATACATTGACGTGGATATACTTGGAAGCTGTGGGACACCGTGCAAGAGCAGGCCATTCTGTGACAATTTGGGAGCCAAATATAAATTCTACCTAGCCTTCGAGAACTCTCTATGTACAGACTACGTCACCGAGAAATTCTTCAAGTTATTTGATCAAAATACACATGTGATCCCTGTTGTCAGGGGCGGCGCTGATTACGACAAACATTTCCCCAACTTTACCTACATCAACTCTGCTCACTTTAGAAAGCCAAAAGATTTGGCTCTTCATTTAAAAGATTTGGCATCAGATTTACAGACATACAGCAAGTACCTGGAATACATGGATTTATTTATAGAAAAATCAGAAATTGTCAATCTTCTCTGCAAACTTTGCTCGTTTGCACACACTCATACGCTACCCGTTACAAAAACTTACAATTTAAAAAGTTGGATAAATGATGGACATTGCCACAATCCTCAAGACTTGTGATACTTTGATATCTTGGATTTATTACATTCAGATGTGTTTCTAAAGATTATGAAATATCGTCTTCTTGTTTTCCTCCAGTTAACTGACGGAAGCATTGTGGCAGGGATGTCGGGATCTTCTATGCATTCTTTCAATTGTTTGTTTGTTTCCTTATTCAGCATTCATTAATTTATTCTCAATTTTTTGTACACTTCCTGATTCACCAGATATTAATGTATCCCTAGTTGTTTGTACACTTCCCGATCAACTAGATATTAAAGTATCCCCAGTTGTTTGTACACATCATGATTCACCAGATATTAATGTATCCCTAGTTGTTTGTACACTTCCTGATTCACCAAATACTAATTTAACTCTGGTTGTTTGTACACTTCCTGATTCACCAGATACGAATTTAACTCTGGTTGTTTGTACACTTCCTGATTCACCAGATACTTATTTAACCCTGGTTGTTTGCTTGATGATTTACAAGGAATCATTTAATCCCAGTTGTGTCCCTTCCTGATTCACAATGTGTCTACTAGCTTCACGCCAGTTATTTATACACTTCCTGATTCACAATGTATCTACTAGCTTAACCCCAGTTATGTATACACTTCCTGATTCACAATGTGTCTACTAGCTTAACGCCAGTTATTTATACACTTCCTGATTCACAATGTATCTACTAGCTTAACGCCAGTTATGTATACACTTCCTGATTCACAATATGTCTACTAGCTTAACGCCAGTTGTGTCCCTTCCTGATTCACAATGTGTCTACTAGCTTAACGCCAGTTGTGTCCTTTCCTGATTCACAATGTGTCTACTAGCTTAACGCCAGTTACGTATACACTTCCTGATTCACAATGTGTCTACTAGCTTAACGCCAGTTACGTATACACTTCCTGACTTAGCGTGTATGTACTGATTTAATACCAATTGTACATAATGATTCACCAGATACCTAGTAATTTAACTTCAATTGCTTCAGTTTTCTGATTTACCAGACATATTGTAATTTAACACCCATTACTTGAAAGCTTCCTGATTCACCACATGGCCTCTAATTTAAGCCCATTGTCTGTTCAGGTGCATCATGTCGTTGGTATTATAGCTAAATTATTCCATTATTTTTACATATATTCAATAAATTTAATTAATTATGTACATAATATCTGACAAATGATTGTCAATGTGTTCAGTCTTGAATTTAAATTTTGTTATCAACAGAGTCCATCTGTAGATAAATGATTTGGAAAGGTTACGCACAACAACATCACCTCACCCAGATAGAGGTAAAAAGAGGAGTACCTAAGGGGTGTGTGTTATTCCTAAACATTTTCAACTTTTATAGAGAAAACATTTTTAAACAAGTTAAGGAATTGCTTGGAATGAAGATTAATGGAACAACAATAAACAATCTGAAATTCGCAGATGACACGATGCTACTAGTAAAAAGCCAGCAGGAGGTACAAGAACTAAATCATCATCAGGCAGAGTGCAGAGTATGGTTGAGACATTAATATTCGAAAAAAACTATGGAAAAGAGTGAACATCACAGTAAAGGGGGAGCTATTAGAACAAGTAACAAGTTTCTCCGATCTAAGACACGTAGTAACATATGATGGAAGAAACGAAGCAGAAATCAACAAGAGAATTGGAATGGCTAAAACTGTCTTCAATACGATGTGCAAATTACTGACAGCTAGAGAGATCAACAACATACTAGAAATGAGAATCGTTAAATGGTATGTATACTCAGTCCTGCTATGTGGTGCAGAAACGTGAACAATGAACAAGCAACTAGAAAATCAAACTGAGTCTTTGAAGATGTGAGTATACAGAAGAAAAGGTCATATTTCACGGAAACAAAAAAAAGGTCCAATACAGAGGTTCTGCAATGGTACAAACGAAAAGAGAATTACTGAAAGAAATAAAAAAGCGACAATTTAAATACTTTGGCAAAATTAAAAGACATAACGCACTTTTTAAAACCATACTAGGTGAAAAGGTCGAAGGCAAGAGAGCAAGAGGTTGGCAACGATGCAGTTGGGAAGACATCATCAAGATAAGAGGTTGGCAACGATACAGCTGGGAGGACAACATCAAGAGTTATACAGACTGCAGTCTGAGATAGTTAACAACTTAGAAAAGAGAAAGCGTGTTGGAGATTCATTGCAGCTAACTTTCGCTGTGGAGACGGCGCCTGATTAATTGATCGAATGACTGATGTATTGCATGAGTTGTGGATTTGAGGATGTACGTTTCGCAAAAGAATAGTTCTACAATCTAAGAATAAAATACTATTCGTTTTTATAGACAAACCGATAGAACATTTTTATAATCTTAGATTCAACAACTATTCTCTTTTATAGACAAACCGATAGAACATTTCTACGATCTGAGATTAAACAACTGTTTCCTTTTAATGGCCAACTGATTGAACAGTTGGGAACTTTATAGAAAAGAGTCTTTAAACTCTCTGATACCACTTTTGGGAAAGGTTTGTGAGGGGGGGGGGAAGGGATATTGATATATACAGTGCTAGTAGACTGTGTAAGAATGGAGAGGGAGCGGGGGGGGGGGGGTGTTAGCATGAATGAAGAGAAGACAGAAGTAGTGGTAATTTCAAAGAACAAAATAGTGCTGAAATGTTTAATTAAAGGACAAGTAATTGACATTAAGTTATCTAGGTATTTCGGCACTCTCCAGGGAAGATGTATCATGGAGATAAAGGGCAGAATATGGCAGGCTAAAACCGCATTCTTATTAAATGAATATTTTAGGCAGAAATTCCATGTCAATGGAGGTTAGACTTTTAAAAGTTATCACAAACTATTTACAGCTGAGAGCTGAGCGTTGAGTGCAACGGCAAACTACTGAACGTACAATTTGCCAAGATAAATCACCACACACACACACACACACACACAATAACACACACACAAACACAAATGCTGGTGTTGGGTCAGCGATGTCATGTGAAGGAAACGCAAATAACTTTATGTAGAGCCAGTTTTAACATATGGCTGTGAATGCTGACAATTGGGTAGAGAATAGACAACTTAAAGATCCGGATTTTTCAGGCGATAATGTTTTGTTAACAAGTAAAATTAACAAAGACATGCACAGAAAAACAGACAACTGTTCTACAGCAGCAAAAAAAAAAAAAAAAATGGATTACAAATAACTTATGAAAAAACAAATATATTAAAGATACCAACAACAGACCATGCAGATGTCATGCTAGAGAACAAATCAAAAAAATTACCGGACCATTCAACAAAGCTGGACAGCAATTTTGACCGTCAATAAGATTAAACAAAGAAAAATAATGATACGCATTGGAAAAGCGACAAGTCCTTACAAGCCTCACCAAAATATGGAGCTCCAAACTCATCATCATCATCAGGTGCCTTGTCGACTGGTGTGGGCGATCATGCCTTTTCATAATCTGCGATCTCCTGCAGCATGTATCAGTTCGTGTGCCGAGACACCTTCATGCCATGCAACAAGACTGTCAAGCATCTTCTCTCGTCTTCCTCTATCTCTCCTTCCACATATCTTTCCAGTGGTCACAACATGTTCTATTTTCCCTCTTCTCATAACATAGCCGAAAAATGATTACTGTCTCCTTATGATGTCTGTGATAAGTTGTCTTCGGGCTCCCGCCTCTTTCAAAACCTCTTGGTTGCTCTTTTTGGCTGTCCAAGGTATTCTAAGCATTCTTCTGTAAAACCACATCTCCGAGGCCTCCAAAAATTGTTTGGCCTGCCTACCGATTGTCCAGGATTCACAGCCATATGTTAAAACTGGATGTATGGAGCAAGCAAGAATTCTTTTTCTAACTCTCAATGACAAGGATATATTGCACAAGATTTTTTTCATTTTATAAAATGCAGTTTTTGCCTGTCCTATTCTGTTTCTTATCTCAGGTATGCTTCTTCCATCTGATGTTATCCATGTGCCCAGATACTTAAATTTCTGTACTTGTCCTAGAATAAACACCATCAACTTTTATTACACACTTAGGAATAATTCGTTTCTTTGATACCACCATTACTTCTGTCTTCCCATTATTCAAACTGAGGCCCATTCGTCCACTTTCTAAAACCACAATGTCTATCATTTGCTGTAGTTCTTTCTGACTTGTTGATATCAAGACTGAGTCATCAGTATAACGTAAACTGTTTATATTGTGCCCACCAACCACAATTCCGGGCATACCAATTAAAGCTCTCATTATATATTCACTGTATATTGAAAACAAATCAGGCGACAGTACACATCCTTGTCGTACGCCCCTCTTTTTGCTTTGAAATGAACCTAAACAGTTGTTAATTTTTATAGCTGCTGTTTGCTGCCAATACATATTCTTTATTATTCGTAGATCTTTCCCATCAATGTTTAATTTTTCTAACAGTTTGATTACTTCTTCATGCTTCACACAGTCAAATGCTTTTGTATAGTCTATGAAGCATATGTACAAATCAGTCTTTACTTCTATAGCTCTTTCTGACAATGTCTTAGGATGTATATGGCGTTGTTTGTACCTTTTCCTTCAAACTCCAATCTCCAAATTACGAATCTTTAATTTTAATTTTATTTCAGTTCTAACATTTGCTATCCAAATTTGGAGAACCAGCAAAGATATTTGAATGAAAGTTGAATGCATTTTACAAACAACGACCGAGAAAAATCGAGTACAGAAAATGGGATGATTTCAAAAAGAGCGAGTAGACCAGAAAAATGTTTGGACAAATATCTGTAGCGACTTCAGTAAGACAAAGAATGTGGAAATATATTGAGAACACTCTGAGGAAAAATCAGCAAAGAATTGCAAAACAATCACTGAAATGGGAAACAACCGGTCGGAGGGGGAAAAAAGGTCTAATGGAAACATTAAGAAGAACATTTTTACGAGAGGTCAAAAGTGCTGGGCTGAACTCCGTGTCAGAAATTGAGAGAGTTCCATTTAATAGAGCGAGTTGAGGAATGGAATGCGAGCCCTTAATGCCGTCCAATGGCACACAAACGATGATGATGTTTACAAAAAAGTGACTGCTTTGATTTGTAAACATGTCATGACTAAAAACTTTCTAATCTATAAGCTTTTGTCACTTATCTTGCATACAATAACCAATGCACTAAAAATATATCAAATAATTGATACACTGCTATACTGGACATAATATGTTCAAAATGACGTGTATGTATACTTCCTCATATAATTTAATGGTACACGAGTTTAGCTAATTATCTTCACAAACAGTCATTTACAATTTTATAACACGACTAATAAAAGATAGGACGCCTAAATAACAACTTACATTACTCGACTTAGCTTGTAACAGGTCACTATCTAGATATGATTAGTTGTTGTGCATAAATAAATATGGGCGCCCTACGCTTCTTTTAGTCGCGGTATAAAATCGTAGATGGTTAGGATGTGTGTGTGTGTGTTTTATTTTTTGTCATTCCCCCCCCCCCCCCCCCCCCATCCCCCCTTCCTCCTCGACAGGAAAAACTTTAGATCTCTTACAGGCAATCCCAAACTGTTTCTCTCAAATAAGTTCCCGGGTTCTAATCACTTGGTCAGATGTTCCTCACACCAAGGGACTGAACTATGACAACTGGGTCAATGATCTCGTATTTTTAGTGGATGTAACAATATGTGTCCAATTTAAATCTGAGCCTGGAAGGCAAAAATATACAATTAGTTCCTGCGTTTTATGAGGACATCAAATACTGGAAAGCCAGAATAAATCTAAGAAGATGTTGATTGGCTGCGTGCATGCGTTAAGAAAAGTCTTCCACAGTAAGATCGTGATATTCCAGAACCCTCGTTTGTACAGCATATGTTTGACGTGATTCTCATACAACCAGAGAATATATTGTCTTTCTTGTCCCTTTTTGCTTTCATATGTTTTTCCTCCATACAACACTGACCACGCATCCTGCCACGAATTCACCTCATTGTCTGTATCACTCATGCCCAGCTTGCACCCATCTTTATACTGAAACTGATCGGGACATCTGCACTACACCATAGAGGATGTCCTTAGTTAAGCCCAATTGTATATGATGTGAAGTATAGGTTTTGATTGAGAAGTTCAAGGTCTGGTGTCACCAATTCATGTTAATTTCAAAGCTCCTCTGGCCGCTTTTAGTCTACGAAGTGACGATGACAGCAGTGGAGACGATGGGGAAAAAAAATCAACACAGCCTTAAGAAAGTCGATTGGTGCACCGCCTTGTCTGGCTGACGTGGCTCTGTATTGTAAGCAGGCTAAGCTGGTACTCCCGTTCACATCGATAACCGAAGAGTTTAAAGTCGGCAAGGTAAGACTCGCCATGCTCTTGCGCGAGTCTTCAGACCCAAATGTCATCGCTGTCCAGCCCGCTTTAAAGACTGGTCAGAAATGGAGAGTCCTCGATGCGATCGAATCTGCCCAGAATGCACTAAAATTGAAGGAAATATTAGGAGACACTCAAACCGACCTTTGAGGCCTAGGTCACGGATAGGTCAATTGGTGGTCCAAAGCCACAGCCAAAGAACGCCGAGACATGGTAATACAACAAGTTATGGACAACGAAAACGAGGTTCGTTTCCAGAAAGCAGCCCAACAGTCGCAGCAGGGCCATTGCGTCAGCCTGGAGAGCGCATTGCCAAGAGTACTCACATGGGGTGAGATCTGGCGAATGACCCCGCTGCGACTGAGCTTTATCGTTCGTTCGGCGTACGGTGTGTTACCGTCCGGTGTTAACATAGTGAAGTGGTCTGCGACTAACGATCCGACTTGCCCGCTACGCAAAGCGAAGCAGACGTTAGAACACGTTTTGTCCGCATGCAGGAAAGCCTTAGGTCAAGGCCGATACACCTGGCGCCACAACAAGGTGCTAAAAGAGTTGGCAGCTGTTGTGGACCAGTCTAGGATGCGGGCTAACGCTAGAGCCAGTCCTACCGTCGTACGCTTCCTCGAGGTTGGGCAAATTCAAAAAGGTAAGATCAACAAAGGCGCATTCGCCCTATCTATGCTAGACTGCGAGGAACTGGTTACTGGCGGTTGATCTGCCGGGCCATGAAAGGTACCCTGAGTTTATTCGGAAGACCGGCCTGCGACCTGACATTGGTAGATCCCTGCTGTAGATTCTCCCCTGTGGAGTTTATTCTTACTTATAGGTTTCATTTTAGGATCAGCCCTGCGGCTATCGAAGGATTAATTGAAACGACAAAGGAAAAGCTTGAGCCACGACATGACCTATTTATGGTGGCTCAGGTGTTTTGTTCTTTGTGTCTATTATGGTGGCTTGTGGGTGTTTGGTGGAAGGCATGTTCTTTTCTGGGGGATACTGGTGGTGGCCAGGGTCTTTTGTGTCTTTTCTAATAGCGAGTTTTCTAAAAGTCACTTGTTGTTTGCTAAATATCGGTCTGTAGTTTCCTAAAATCGCCTTTTGTTTTCTAAAAGACACCTTATTTTTTTTTCTTCTTAAAGTCACCTTGTGGTTTCTTTAAGTCACGCTGTGGTTTCTAAAAGTCGCCCTGTGGTTTGTAAAAGTCGCCTTGCACTTTCTTAAAGTCGCTCTGTGTCCAGCTTGTCAGTGACAGCCAGCAAAAAACCATGTGCCACATACTGACTGACCTGAGGTGTCCCTCGGCTCCTGAAACCCCTCATCTAATTAGTCCATACGACGATTTTACACTTCTACTGAACCTCCTCGTCTAATGTTGCAACATGACACCAATTCCATTTACTATAATTTTCCTTTTTTTTTTTTTTTTATATATATTTAAAATCTCATAGCACCACATGCCCCGAGGACTCTAGCACCCACATCTAACTAGCTGATTTACGAGTTGGCCCTGTTGTGAGCGATGTATGGATTTATGAAAGGGTCATGTCGCTCGCTTTGTAATATAGTCAAAGAATGACATTTAATCTTGCTGCATTCTAACAATATGGTTAAACCACTTGATCTGCGGTTTCTGAATGAATCTAATAATACAAGGTGTCGTTCTCCGGTTTCTTATCTCGCAAGTGGTGATTTTGCCTACATTTGCTTTAGATCGTGTCCATGAATATGAATATGCTATTGGAAGAGGGAAAAAAAACTAAAATAAGAAGATCTACATTCGTAAACTTGACGAACTTAGTCACATAACGACAGATCATAATGTCAACAATCTACGCTTCAGTGCGCTTCAACAGTACTGAGCCCCTCACGTGAAATGTACCAACCAGGCCTTCTCGTCCTAGCCAAGTGAATCGTTGGACAATTTGTAACCAAATAAATTTTTCCTGTAGTGTAATATTGAGACTGTTGGATTTCGTTCCGTGAGATAGAAATAGCTTGTAAACATTTTTATGCAAATGACAGCTTATCTCGTCTTTAGAACAACCGTGTGTGAGTAGTGTTTTTAACCGATGTGATAGTTTCGTGTGTTTCCGGATTCACTTATAGATATAGTTCATAAATAGAATTAGATTTACTTTAGCTAAGACGGTGATGCCTAGGCAGGACAAGCCTCCCCCGTTATTGGAGGCAGTGGGACATCTGCTACTACTTTCTCCAACACAGGCTACTGTCAGTGACAGGAAAAAGTGCAGGAATGGGAGTGAGTAGTAATTAGGACCAGAGCTGTCATCCAGCCGCCAAGTCATAGTCGGAAGGGGATTTGACCTCTAAAGATCCAAGGGATCTGAAAGGGTGAGCCCTAACACGCTGGAAAAAGGGGGAAGCCAAGTCAAGCCTTCTTTAATTGCGCATTTGTAAAGGTCAAAAAAAAAAATATTTTTTCATCATTATTATTAATTTTTGCAGGACCCCCCCCCCCCCCCCCCCCCCCCTAGACAATTATTGATTTGTCTTATTACATACTGTCTTCTCCAGTATAGGACGTGATTTTTAGTTACTTTAAAGCCCCCACTTCCGTTTTTTTTTTTTTTTCGTAGACCCTAAATTAAAAAAAAAAAACCGTTGAAGAACGACTTTTGAAGCCATACACACACTTGCGCTCGCGCCCGCGCGCGCTAGCTTTTGTATAAAACTGGCACACCTTATATTTGATCAGGACTGAAATTCGGTGTCCATCATACTACTGCTGTAGCACTTTCTTTTCTGCTCAGTTTGTTAAAAAGCTGTCTTTGCAGCCTCCACTTGATGCAATTATTGTCCAGCAGAAATAGCTTTGATCTCACTAGTGCAAGTATTGGTGAAGTCTACAAAGAAGAGCGATTTTCTCAAACTCCTAAGATTGTTCAGCTAAATTCTTTGTAGGAATAAAGTATGTACAAGACTAAGCATAAATGTTGATACCCATGGCTCTACGGCGGTTTTTTTAAATCCAGAAACCAGGCGTTATAAACCCTTTGGCTCGGTACTGTCGATATCGCAACCCTTCGACCTTGATTCCATGATAGATACCGTAAATCTGGGAATTATGTGGCTTTTCTGTCTACTCTTGAACGTGAACTCGGACCACAAGGAGTTCGTCACCTGGTCGCCGAACAGCTGGGTTAACCAACTTAGTTAGCGCCATTGACATCTTTCAGCATTAGATGGTTGATCTTGCACTATTAGTTCCGTCAATTCTGTATTAATTTCCGTATAATGTTCTTCTTTAACAAGGCTGTGACATTTCACGGCCAGTGGCATACCTGACGGCGGTCTCTCTTTAGTAACCCATACTGGATCCAGCGTACAATGCCAACACTTAAAATACTAATGCAATATTTCCAAATCGTACGAAAATACCAGGCGCGGTACCAAAAGTACAGTTTTGCTCGACAAGGTTCAAATGGTACCAAATTTGTATGAAAGTACCAACATCGAAAGCCCTGCTGCGGAGTACTTTTGGGGCTGTCTTGTGTAGGTCTACCCTAGCTATCGGGATACGAATTACGTCTAGGCGTTTGCTATGTCTTTCTTATACTAAAACAGCGATAAATGATAATATGAAGCATTTTTAGGTAACAGTTTGGTGTTATTAAAAATTAGACGTTTTTAGAGCGGTTGAGGAGTGGCTGACAAAGCGGGTACAACGTCGTGCTCTAATGCGGGAGACCCGGGTTCGATCTGAGATAAGGTGATAAGAGTTTTTCTGTCGAGGTCAAAATAAAACATGCGAGCGAGCACAGTCCGTGGCGACCGCACAAGCCATAATAACCATTCGGTCCAGAATTCTCAGGCTCACGACCCTCTCCCTCCCCCTCCCGCAATCCCCTTTTCTGTCTACACCGAACTAACAACTAATAGTAAATACAAATACAAGTGACAGTTATATATATACATACACACATTAAAGAGAGAGAAAGAGAAAGAGAGAGCGGTAATAGCATAGACCTGTGTGTATGCTGAAATTTTCTTTTCCAAGATTGTTATTCATTAAGCAAACGGCTCTTTTTTGAAGTGCTTAAAGTCGTTTTATGGTTAAACTGAAATACCATCTCATACCAGGGTGCAATACTCTTGGTAGGTCCTAATGTATGAAGTGTAGAATTACCTTTCTAGTTTTCTCATTAAGAAACTTTTCAGTTTTTGCAGCCTTGTCTACATTTTATGGCTATTTGTTTCTCTAGTGCTTGCACATGAGAATTGAAGGTTAGGTTTCTATCAGTGACCACACCTATTGCTTTCTGCTTATGTGCTTATTTCACTGAGGTGCTTCCAGTTGCAGAGATGAGGTGCCTTCTTCGAATTTAGGAAGTGTGGCGTGTGTTTTTTTGTTATCAACGAAGATCTTTTTTCACTAATGTTAAAGTGCATACGATTACATAGCTCCTCTTAACGACATTGTTTTTTCTTGTGGTACAGACGATTCTAAAACACGACCAGACCAGTGTGAACATTATACTAGACTGTACAGTCTGTGAATAAATAACAAACATAACGGAAAACATTACTTATATCGATAGCAAATAACAGAGAGCTAAAATACAACCATGAGCCACTACGGTCAGTCCGTCTCGCTAGCGTAGTTAGCTAAACCTGGCTTCGTGGTGACCGGGTGACGAACTCCTTGTGGTCCGGGTTCACGCTCGAGGGCAGTCAAAAAGCCACATTTCTCCCAGATTTACGGTACCTATCATGGAATCAAGTCCGAAGGGTTGCGATATCTATAATACCGAGCCAAAGGGTTAACAACTCATGGTTTCTGGATACTTAAAAAAAAAAAAATAATAGTCTGTTTTAGATTGCGTGTGTCTGTGTGTGTATACATTTATATGTGTGTGTGTAAGTGTGTTTTTGTTTTTTTTCATTGAAACTGCTTGTTTTCTATTTAACAGAAAGGATTTAGCTAACCTTAACAGACAGGAGCAAAATGTCGCTGTTTGCAATTTTCTTAAAAGAATAACATGATATATCATGCTGGAATTTTGTTTAGAGTTTACAAACACTCCTCCGCATATGTTTTTTTCCTTACTTTTTTTAATGACAGTGTGTTTTTTTTTTTTTTTTTTATGTTATTTTCTTCTTCTTCTTCTGCGTTCGACATTAGTCATGCTAAACATTGAATCCCGTCTGGGTCACAAATAGGATTGTGCGTTTAAGGTCGCCACAGGTCCCCCATAGCTTCTCTTTCAGTGTGGCTCTATTTATGTTATGTGTGCTAAGGTTGTGTGTAAACTATGTTTTGGCCGAAAACGGTCTCATGCGCTGAAGGAGAAGGCAGCACCGTTCAGTTGACGACTGCTATGTTATATTCATGAGTACTCCGAAACCGGTTTGGTTTTCAGTCCTAAGTTTGTAGTGATCTAAATGTTGATGTTATTTTGTTAATGTTTTTTTTTTTTTTTTATGGATTTGACAGTAACGATAGTAAGGAAATGGGTCTATACTCGCTTGAGAGACCACGGTCTAATGAGACCGATTTTAAACTTGAATAAACTTTGACAATTTTAAAAGCTGGTACAACCTAGCCTTTGGTTGTATATAAATGACACGAAAATGGTTGGTGCTGCACAACTCCTTTTAATCCTATTAAAATATTCCGTCTGATGAATATATATATGTATATATTATATATGTGAGATATGTAAATACTTCAGTAACAGATGTAGGTAAGAAGTGTTCAGTGAGAATGATTTTAAATCACGCATTCTGACATCACGATGAGAACGGTGGAGTAGGAGAATAAGTACTGTAGGTAAGAACATGCATATTGTTTTCCTGTTTATATCATTCTTCTTCTTCCTCTGCTCGTCATCTTCCTCCTTCTACTCCTCCTTCTTTTTCTTCTTCTTCTTCTTCTTCTTCTTCTTCTTCTTCTTCTTCTTCTTCTTCTTCTTCTTCTTCTTCTTCTTCTTCTTCTTCTTCTCCTTCTTCTTCTTCTTCTTCTTCTTCTTCTTCTTCTTCTTCTTCTTCTTCTGCTTCTTCTTTTTATTCTGATTCGTCTTCTTCTTCTTCGTCTTTTTCCTTCTCTTCCTCTTCTTCTTCCTCTGCTCGTCATCTTCCTCCACCTACTCATCCACCTTCTTCTCATGCTCCTTCTTCTTCTCTAGTCTTGTTCTGTCTTTCAGTGTTAGGGTCTGAAGAGGCATTGGGCGCGGACCCTGATGTGTGCTACCTAGATGCTGGTATTTACAACCTTTGAGATTCTATCTATTTATCCATAGCTTGCGGGGTCGACCTCAGGGTCCGCTTCCTTTGTGACTAAATGGCAGGGTTCTCTGTAATGCACTGTCTGGTGGTTGTCTTGATACATGTTCCAACCATTTGATCTGTTGTCTCGTGATGTAGTTTAAAACAGGTCCCGTCCCAACTTCTTTCCTGATATCGTCATTTCTGATCCCGTCTCTGCTAGTTACATTTAGATTTCGTCATAGACATTTCCTTTCTGTTGTTTCTCTGATTATTTTTCTATCATGATCGCTTTCACAAATACAATACAAATGTAACAGTACCACAGTTTTGGTTTGTTTGCTCTTGTTCTCACAGGTCAGTGGAAACAATGTCACTGAAAGTCGTCTACCTGACTCTATGTGCTGTCTGTCTGATGGGAATAGGCATCTTTTACTTTGTAGACATCAACATCGTCACATCAAAGTTTGTCGACTTTACGAACTCACGACTGACATATCTGAAATCCATCTGGTCAACCAACGAAAACAACCTTACAGAAGAAGAAGAAGCCATCACATTGAACGACACAGAATCATCTTTTCACTTGAAAACTCCCACTACAGTGCCTTTAGTTACCCAAGTTAACAATAGCTCCAGAAACGTCACCACGAGATTATTTTCCAAAGTAACGACGATGAGCTTTAACTCCTCGCTGGTTGTACAGTGTAAGGAGTCGCCATACATACAATGCACTCCGTTAAACATCATACAGCCCTCGACCAACAAGCAGTTTAAGATCGTTTATTTAAGACGCCCGAATTGGACGTCTCTAAATATGACATCGTGTATGATCAGCCAGTGCGTGGTATCAGATGGACCTGTTACAAATGACACTGACCTAGTCGTAGTTTATGCAGTCGGTCTCAAAAACAGCTTTCAGCCGCCACAGAGATGGACAAACCAGACTTATATCATTTCAGTTTGGGAATCACCGATACACACACGCTCAAATGTTTTAAACAGTAAGTGGTATACTCGTAGATTTGAATTTCTTTCCTAGCATTTTTTTTTTAAATCTTGTATTTATCTCAAAAGGGACGCAAAGTCCTTAACAATATACTATTGTTAATTGCCAAACAATCCTTACCACATTTCCCCAAATATAAGACGGCCACATGTATAAGACGCATCCTGATTACAGAAATGGAAATTGTAAGGGATAAAAAAAAAAACACTTATATAATGGCATAACGTTACTGAACTCGCCTTTTTTTTTTTTTTTTTTCATCATAGAATCCATAAAACTCATTACTGTTAAAACCCTCACTAATGATAGTTCTTTAGCTAGTCCTCGTCTGTGTCCGACGAACGAATCAGTCTTCATATATTGTCTCATCCTCACTTCCATCTGTAGTATTTGAAGTGCCCCACTTGTTGAATCACTTGACAATGATCTCAGTCTCGACATTACCCCAGGATCTTTACATCGAGGCACACATTTCTCCTAACGTTGGTTTCTTCACGCTACCTGCTGTTGTCAAATTGTCCCCAGAAGATTTCATACAGTAATTCCATTCGTCACGTTTACGAATCACTTTTCATTTGAATTCAGCACTTTACGAAAATATTGTCTGAGACATGTATGGCCAAAACATAACCTTATGATAACATTTTCAAAATCATGAGCGCAGGACAAACGCGAAAACTATCACACTGGAAAAGAGCTATTCATGTTTAGAATTTTTTGGGGTGGGGGAGGGGGGGGGGGGTTGGATGGGTGCAATTTGTATTTCAATCACGAAACGGCATTTCCAAATGAGGCTCTGTGAGGCAAAATTTCTAACAAACCATTAGGTAAAAATCTACTACACACTATATAAGACGCATACAAGTTTTAGACAATAATTCCTTTGTAAATAAGTTCTTTTTATACGTGGGGCAGTACAGTAATTTGATTCAAGAATGGTTCTCTTGTAACTGTAGATGGAATAAATAATTTAAATTCACGAGAACTTTATTTTTCTTTGTACTTTTTCTAAGATGGAAACTCTCCTTGGAATTCGCGGATAAATCTCATCATGTCGTATCGTGTCGACGCAGACGTCTTTGCCCCGTATAGTCACCTTATATTTAGACCAAAACCATTATCAGAGAGGCCAAACTACTGTAAGTACTCGTTGTATCTGTGTCTCTTTAGTGTTATGCAAACATGTTTACACTCAAGAACCTAAACCCTCAAAAATGATCAGCGTGTATTATCTTCTTCTTCTTCTTCTTCTTCTTCTTCTTCTTCTTCTTCTTCTCCTCTTCCTCCTGCCATTCCTTCTTCTTCTTCTTCTTCTTCTTCTTCTTCTTCTTCTTCTTCTTCTTCTTCTTCTTCTTCTTCTTCTTCTTCTTTTCTTTTTTTCTTTTTCTTCTTCTTCTTCTTCTTCTTCTTCTTCTTCTTCTTCTTCTTCTTCTTCTTCTTCTTCATTGACTTGACATTTGTCTCTCAGTCGTCGGTTTTAGATGTTAAATGGACTGTCCTGAATGACCATGGGAGTGATCACCTACCATGTTCAGTCTTTATTTCTAAACTCAGTAAGGTTAAGGTTGGGAGAGCACACAAGACCTTCCGGTATAAGTGGACCAACAACCTACATGGACGCCTCAGACAGTGAGCATGCAAAAGAACTGCCAGAACTAATTTTATACAGCGCCCTTGGTGGACTCCAGAAGTAGAACAGGCGCGGAAGGCAAAGAGAGCCGCAGTGAAGCAGCTAAAGAAAGTACGACAGACACCGTCAAGTTCACGAGAGGAAGTGAAGATGGCGGAGAATGTGAAAAAAAAGATAAGGTGGAGGTTTTCAAGCGCTGTGCTGCAGAGGCTAAAAGAGCAAAGTGGGAAACTTTTGTGAATGACATGGGAGTCGATAAAACATTGGGGAAATTCTGGAAACTGCAAAGGCAGATGCAAAGAAAAGATCGGCCTATGACAGACGGAACAATTTGTAGAGACGATGGTGTGCGTGTGACAACAGACAAGGAGAAAAGGGAGGCTTTTCTCCATAGGTTTATAGCTCAGACAGATCATAATGATGTAGACATCAGGGATGCAGTTAGAAAGGAGTTAGCTGGCACCTTGAAGAATATGCTTTATGAAGACATGATACAAGTGGAAGATATCAAACAAATTTTGAAAAAAGCAAAAGACACTGCACCAGGGCCGGATGGTGTCAGTTATGGTCACATCAAGGCTTTAAGCGATGTAGACCTGGCAGAGATGGCTGACTGTTTTAACCAGAGTATTAAGACAGCATCAGTACCGCAAGACTGGGTGCACAGCTATCTAATCCCACTACCAAAACCTTTTAAAGGCCTTGGAGAAGATAGTTGCTGTAAAGTTACACGAATTTTGGGAAAGCGGGAAGCTTCTCCCAAGAGGTCTGGGAAGTTACAGGCCAGGAAAGGACACTTGGGCAAATGTGACCACTTTTGCTTTTGACGTCTCTGAAGGGTTCCAGAACAGTCAGGAAACTATGGCGGTAGCACTGGATCTTGAGGATGATTATAACAGAGGGAGATACGACATCTTAATGACTGCACTGAGGGAGAAGGAGGTCAATCCATGGCTGGTGAATTGGGTTGCAGCTGTCCTGTATTCACATCGGGTTGCTCTCACTGGGCTCATGGACCTAAGAACCATGCACTTTGGCCCCAGGACTGCCACAGGGATCCGCCATCTCGCCTGTGCTCTCAAGATTGCAAGCCTAGAAGCACCAGGAGTTGGAAGGATACTGACTTTTGCGGATGATATACTTGTATATAGGCAGGGGGAAGAGAGAGAACAAACAGCCCGGGAGCTACAAGCGACAGTAGACAAAGTGACTGAGTGGTGTACATAAATGAAGGCTGTCGTCCACCCGGAAAAGGCTTCTGTTTTGTGGTGTTCTTTGGACAACAGAATCGTTAACACTAATGTCCCAGGTCTCACAATAGATAGTAGAGACGTCAACGGAGAGAGCAAACTGAAATATCTGGGAATTACATTTGACAGGAGCCTGTCATTTAAGGATCATGCGGAGAGTGTTGTGATGAGATTCTAAAAAGGACTTAGTGCACTTAAGACTATGGCTGCAATAGACATAGAGCAGAGAATGCTTTTCACACTATATCAGTACCTGATCCTGTAAGTGGTTGATTATGGCCTGGGAATGCTTACCGTCTCAAAAAGTCAGATGGACAAACTCGAGAGCATACAGAACAAGGCTATGTGGGTCATTCTGGGTTGCACCAGAGACACCCCAGTGGGTGTATGCGATACATCCTTGGTTTGCCGACGGTTGCAGGTAGGCACAAAGTGATGCAGGCGAAGTCATATCTCAGGGTAGCTGCAGACACAGACCACCCTGTGTAGGAAGCTCTGGGTGCAGTTAAGGGTCAGCGGCTGATAAGAGGGAGGTCATGGATGGCTAAGGCAGAAGACACAATCAGACAGGTTTGCATTCTTGAGAACATTAGGCGAGGAGAGGAGTGGGTCAAAGTGCCACCTGAGCAGTCAGACTTGTGTAGAGTAATAATCACGCTGAGCCGGGAATGCAGAGACTGGCCAGCAGGTGCCACAGAGGTGGAAATTCAGCAATCAATTCAAGGTAATGCTCGCTCAGAGGATTTGATCATTTTTACAGACGGTTCAGTTTCAAGAGGCAAAAGAAGTGCTTGGGGCTTTTTAGCAAAAGTTAATGGTCGACGTTTGGTGCAGGAGAGCCTAGCATATAATACCACAACATCCAGCTTAAGAATGGAGGTGGGGCGGTTACTGCAGCTTTTTGCTGGCTAGAGAATACGACACACACACACACACACACATCGTGATTGTAACTGATTCAGAAAGCATGCTGAGGAAGATCAGAACAGGTATGCTTCGTGCAGAGTGGCATGCTTCGCTGCGGATTATTGTCACACCGGGTCACGCCGGTGTGTTGGGAAATGAACATGCGGACAGACCGGCTGGCTCTGCACAACTTGGTGGAATACTGCTACATGATAGGGCAGACGTGGTTAGTTCCTAGAGGGAGAGTGTGTACAATGCGGAGGAGCAGATGGATCACCACAGTCTGGTGAGATTGATGCAGTTGGGGGTGACGAGAGGTTCTAGCGGAAGCTCAAGGCTCAGAGGAAAGGCAAGACGGACGTTTAATCAGAAAGCTACTGGCACTATTAGTATCGGAACTTCTCGCTAGCTGCTGAAGATGGGGACGGAGCGCTTATGGAAATGCCCCGAGTTCTGTGATGTCGGTTCTGGAATCAAATCAAATAAATCAAATCTTCTTTTTCTCCTTCTGCTTCTTGATCTTCTTCTTTTCCTCCTTCTTTTTCTTCTTCTTCTTCTTCTTTTCCTTTTTCTTTTCTTCTTCTTCTTCTTTTCCTTTTTCTTTTCTTCTTCTTTTTCTTTTTCTTCTTCATCTTCTTCTTTGTGTTCTTCTTCTTCTTCTTCTTCTTCTTCTTCTTCTTCTTCTTCTTCTTCTTCTTCTTCTTCTTCTTCTTCTTCTTCTTCTTCTTTTTCGTCTTATTATTATTATTATTATTAATATTATAATTATTAATTTTATTATTATTAATTATTATTATTATTATTATTATTATTATTATTATTATTATTATTATTATTATTATTATGATTATTCACCTTCACTGGCCGTAAACTCCGGGGGACAGTCTTGGTTCTTCGTCAACTTATGGGATGTTTTCTTGTTATAGAATGTATGTGTTCATCCGTTTTACGGAGCTGGATTATTTATATTCAGGCTGGTGGTTGTTCGCCTTTCAGGCAGATGCACTCAGACTTCAATGGAAACATCCACAATAAGTCGACTGTTACGATATGCTTGTTACGGGGCAACAGGTTTATTCTTTCCCCGCCTCTCAGAATAGGATCTCGGATAACATTCAGGGATCTGGCTGGGTTGATCTAGGTAACATGATTTGATCCAACATTCAGACAGTCTTATACTAACCCCATCTCCAACCAGTAGCCAGCGAAGAGTCGCTATACTAATGGTACTCGTCTTGCCCTGCCCTCGAGTATCGAGTTGCACCCAGAGTTCGCAGACACTCCACACTGCATCCGACACATGTATGATGTATTTTCATAACTGTACACGAAATTTAACTACTATCACTCAATCAATCAATCTCTCAGATGATTTTTCCACAATAAAGATTGGCTGCAAAGATCTCTAACATGCTCTATCTTCTGTCCTGGATGTACACTCTCTACGACTGTTGGTTGTCCATCTCCCGATATTATCCTCCCATATGTATAGCTGTCTGTCTCTTTCTCAACCTACAATAAATATTCATGGTCAAATGTAGTCATTCAATTTCTTCACACAAGAGAGCAAACGTGTAAGGACCCAATATGTGTTATGCTCAAACAAATCTAAGCCTCAAACACCAAGAGATGAAACTATCTGCTGTACCTGACAGGCGTTTTCCTTCTAGCGTGAGCCACACACAGTAAACAAGCGATTAAACTACTACACGCTGTAGCGATTAAGTGCCTCCGATTATCACTTTAGATAGCTTTAATCTGTAAATGACAGCTTTAGAACTCACTCACCCGTAGGCCATTTATCCAATCCTCAAAAAACAGCGATGTTTCCTGGTATCGTTAAATTGCCAAAACGGCCCTAAACTAAACCTATTATATAGTTTCCTCCCAAGAATTTGGCGACACAAATCTTAGTTTCATTGGTTTGTACAGGATCCTTTCGACAATTCGTAAGTGCTCACTCCCGGGCCAATAATTAAACAAGAAAAACAAGGCTCTGCAATGCACGTTATATAAAGCCCCGAGTCCCCCTACTGTTTTAAATTACACCAGGTAATCTCAGAAAACGTTTACAATATAGGCTGAGTTGATTCAAGAACCGACATCGCAGCACTCGTGGCATTCCCGTAAGCGCTCCGTATCCATCTTCAGCAGCCAGTGCAGTTACAATACAAATGGTGCCAGTAGCTTTCTGATTAAATGTCTCGCTTGTCTTTTCTTTGAGAGTCGAGCATCGGCTAGAACCTCTCGTCATTCGCAGCTGCATCACTCCCACCAGACTGTGGTGATCCATCTGCTCCTCCGAATTGTACACGATCTCCCACACGGCGCTATCCACGTCTGCCTTACCAGTCATCAATATTCCACTAAGTTGTGCTGAGCCAACCAGTCTGTCCATATGATCATTTCCCAACACACCGGCTACCCAGGAGAAAAAAATCCAGACAATACTCCCCACCCGTGTCCTCCGCAGTGAAGCATGCTACTCTGCACGAAGCCTGCCTGCCCTGACCTTCCCCAGCATGCTTTCTGAGTCAGTTACGATCACAATGTGTGTGTCTTGTTCTCTAACCAGCGAAAAGCTGCTGTGACCACCTCCACCTCTATTCTCAAATTCGATGTTGTGGTATTAAATGCTAGGCCCTCCTGCACCTCAATAAAACGTCGACCATTAACGTTTGCTAAGAAGCCCCAAGCACTTCTTTTGCCTGTTGACACTGAACCGTCTATATAAATAACCAGATCCTCTAACTGAGAATTATTTTGAATTATTTACTGAATTTTGACCTTTGTGGCACTCGCTGGCAATTCTCTGCACTCACGGCTCAAATGTGATAATAACTCTACACAAATCTGACTGTTCCGCTGGCACTCTGAACCACTCCTCTCTCGCCTAATGTTCTTCAGGATACAAATATGTCTGACTGTGCCTTCTACCTGCGACATCCATGCACACACACAAAAAGTAAAGGACTCTTTCCCCCGCCTTCAGGCGTACTGGCAATTTAGGGCTAAACCTCAATTTTTAAATACCAATTGGTGTTTGGTGGGTGATTTGGTCAACATCATGCCGACGCCTTTACTTTCCATGACTATACCTAGTATCCCCTGAAGACTGGGTCCACCTGGGAGACAATGTCATTTTAATGTAAGTCATTTCTAAACATCAATCAGTCACTTTGTCCACTGTCGCTTGTAGCTCATGGGCTGTTTGTTCCCTCTCTCTTCCCTATATATATGCAAGTATAACATCTGCAAAAGTCAGTATCCATCCAACTCCTAGTGCTTCTAGACTTGCAGTTTTCCTCATACACACGTTTAAGAGCACAGGCGAGATGGCGGATCCATGCGACAGTCCTGAGGCTAAAATGCATATGCTGTGATGTCTTATGTGACATGATCACATAAGAGTGAAAGGCATGTAACGCGCGTGCAATTTGATGTTTTCAAAAGTTCAAGATACTCAGTTAACTGAGCTGCTTTGATTTTTTAATTTGATTTTTCAAATATCGCAAATAAGTTAAAATGAAAACTAAATATTTCTTTACATTTTTTTTTTTTTTTTATTCTTACAAGAACATGATTATTAACAAGTTGCATGACAAATTTCAACAACTTACACTAAAAGTGACCGGGTTACATATTTTTAAAACTAGTCAGGACTTCTTGACCGGATTATAAAAAAACTCGCTCCACAGAACGACTAGTGCATGAGGAGAGTGTCATACAATGTAGTGTGTGGTGTTATATTAATCTATATATATATATATATGTTTGGTTCTATAGCAGTTTCTGTATAGTTGGTGCTATAGCAGTTTCTGTATATTTGGTGCTATAGCAGTTTCTGTATATTTGGTGCTATAGCAGTTTCTGTATATTTGGTGCTATAGCAGTTTCTGTATATTTGGTGCTATAGCAGTCGATATATGTGTGGTGCTATAGCAGTCTCTGTATGTGTGGTGCTATAGTAGTCAATATATGTGTGGTGCTATAGCAGTCTCTGTGTGTGTGGTATTATAGCAGTCTCTGTGTCAGACACCTTTTTTAAGTGTGACACATGTATCGTGGTTATGTGTGCCAGGTGTACCAGCACTTTCATGAACATGTTAACGCTGATGACCTTGTTCCAGTTCTCAAATAATGTTTATTTAAGAACTCATGATAATTGCAAAGTTAGTATGGCTTCCACACAACGTTATCGACTACTGAGTAGCCACAGATTTTATTCTTATAGCTCACAAGAACACTAATCCCAGGTAGTCACTGGCTAAATACATCAACAGTAGGCTGTTATAGCTGATAACAAATCATCCTAGCCATATAAACAAAGTCATGAGAGGCTAGCGGATGCCTCTATAGCAATAATTACATATCATCCTGACTACGACACTTAACTTTATAGTCCGGCTACACAACAGAAATACTTGTCACAAGTATGAATAACCACTACTGTTGTTGTTGAAAAATAAAAATAAAAATAACATCTGGAGCCTTGCTTTATTTGCGTTCACGTTTTTGTGTGGTTTTGATTTCGTTTGGTGACGTGTACTCACGCCTAATTCCTTGCTGGTTTCTGCAACACTGATTGGAAGTGGGTGCCTACTAGTCCTGAAAAGGACTAGTAGAGATTGCCTGGGGCGGCCTTGAACGGGGTAGGGTGGGATTGGGTTTGGCGGTCGACATCATGCCTGGTTGGTCGCGAGCTGTAGGGTGCCGGTGAGCTGGTTTGGTGGGCTGTCATGGCGCCTTGGCTGGTTCTGATTGGTTGTTGGCTTCGTGATTCCGCGGTGGGGCTGGTTCGTCTGCTGGGATGTTTTTGGTCGGTTTGTCTGGCCACTGCCTTCTCTAATACTGGAGCTGGCCGTGGTCTGGCTTACAATTGGCGGCGTCTGTTCGGTGTTCCCTGAATCTTTTGAACCCTTTTTCTCTCTTTTATCCGGCCATGGGCGTCGTCCATTTGTTCCTAGAATCCTTCTAGTAATGCGTTGAAGGCGTCGCGTTCTTTCTCGGGTTGGAGGTTGACTTTTGCCCACTTCTCCTTGTGGTGGATGATATAATAGAAACCTTTTTTCAGCTCAATCTTGTGGGGGTGCACTTGTTTGTTGAAGATTTGAATCCTCTTTTTAAGGTCGGCCTCGCTTATGTCCAGGGGGATTACCATTTCTTCGTCTTCTAGACATGTTGTGGTCTCCTCTGCAGTCGGGGTCGCTTCTGTAGTGTTACTTTGGTCCGTGGTGCGTGTTGTTTCTGCGGACTGTGCTTCTTTGTTTTCATCAGACGGGCCTGCGTGCCCAATTTGTAAACCTTTGAAAATAAAGTTTGTTCGTTCGTTCGTTCGTTCGTTCATCTGATTGAGTCTGTTCTTGTTCCCCCTGCACATTCTGTTTATCTTACAGGGTTTTTGCATTCTTCTATCTTCCTATATCGTTGCTTTGTATTCTTCCTCCTGTGCTTTTTCTGCGGCAGTTTGTTTTGCTTTCTGTGCTTTTTGGTGGTTTTCGACGGATTGCCTTTTCCTTTCCACTTCTTTCTTTGCGCTTTCTCTGGCGTCCATCACTTTGTTGGTGGCTTGCAGTGCGGCGCTCAGTTTGGTGCATTCTTCCTTTGTGTTAACTCTGCTTTGCCTGCTATCAGTTCTTTCTTGATAGTAGTGACTTCGGATTTTAGGCTTGTCTGATCATCTTGCAGTTTTTTTTTTTTTTTTTGGTTCTCTCCACAGTTTTAAATCCAGTCCATCCCAAGCGAAAACAATCCCCACATTTTAAAAGGGCACCAAACAAATACATCCGTTCTCTGGACTGTCCAAGTACCAACTGCCCTGTGTCCTCTACCTGTTTGTCAAGTCCTCTTGTAAACTCCCCACTCAGTTACCTGTATAGCCCTGCGGGTCAACACACAACCCGTCTGACCAGTAATTGACCTGTCTGCTGTTAAGAGTCAGTCTAGTCGTTGTTTGTCTTTCTCTCACAGTGTGTGGTAAAGCTAACTCATGACACTTTGTATGTGTGGTGCTATAGCAGTCTATGTATATGTGTGGTGCTATAGCAGTCTCTGTATGTGTGATATTATAGCAGTCTCTGTATGTATGGTGTTATAGCAGTCTCCGTCTCTTCATATGAGTGGTGCTATAGCATTCTCTGTATTTGTGGTGGTTATAGCCGTCTTTATATGGGTGTTGCTATAGCATTTTCTGTATGTGTGGTGTTATAGCAGTCTATATATGTATGTGTGTGATGCTATAGCAGTCTCTGTATGTGTGGTATTATAGCAGTCTCTGTATGTGTGGTATTATAGCAGTCTCTGTATGTGTGGTGTTAAAGCAGTCTCTGTATGTGTGGTGTTAAAGCAGTCTCTGTATGTATGGTGGTACAGCAGTCTCTGTATGTATGGTGTTATAGCAGTCTCTGTATGTGTGGTGTAATAGCAGTCTCTGTATTTGTGGTGCTATAGCAGTCTCTGTATGTGTGGTGCTATAGCAGTCTCTGTATGTATGGTGGTACAGCAGTCTCTGTATGTATGGTGTTATAGCAGTCTCTGTATGTGTGGTGTAATAGCAGTCTCTGTATTTGTGGTGCTATAGCAATCTCTGTATGTGTGGTGCTATAGCAGTCTCTGTATGTGTGGTGCTATAGCATTCTCTGTATGTGTGGTGCTGTAGCATTCTCTGTATGTGTGGTATTATAGCAGTCTATTTATGTGTGGTACTATAGCAGTCTCTGTATGTGTGGTGTTACAGTAGTCTCTGTACGTGTTGTGTTAAAGCAGTCTCTGTATGTGTGGTATTATAGCAGTCTTTTTATGTATGGTGTTATAGTAGTCTCTGTATGTGCGGTGCTTATAGCAGTCTCTTTATATGAGTGGTGCTATAGCATTCTCTGTATTTGTGATGATATAGCCGTCTTTATATGGGTGTTGCCATAGCAGTCTTTGTATGTGTGGTTTTTAATAAGCAGTCCATGTATGTGCAATGTTATAGCAGTTGTTGAGCGCTGATGACGTCGATAATCGTAGCATTGATGATGAATGAAAATAGAAGTTATAATTGTGGTTATTATGATAGTGCTGCAGATCATGATTGTGACGTTAATAATGGTGGTAGTAATTGTTAAGTGGTGATGGTTGTAGCGGTGGTGTTTGTAGTGGTGCTGGTCGTCGTCATTGTTGTGGCAGTAATAGTAGTAGTTGTGGTGGTGATGGTGGTGGTGGAGACAGTGGTGTTGGTGATACTGTGTTGTGACAGTTCTGACATTTGTTATCAGATGAGATCGCCAAGAACAAGACAAGAACCGCCGTGTGGATCGTCAGTCATTGTAGCACACAGTCCAAGAGAGAGCAGTACGTCAAGGAGATGCAGGTGACTGATTTTCACTCAACGTCTTTCTAGTTGATCCAGTTGTTCACTCTGAATGTTCTACTTCTGCTTACGAAAATACACAGCTCTATTTTACGACTACCGCAAATAGTGTCAGTGTGTCCATATCATCTCCATCACGTTTGCCAGCTGTAAAGTCCGATGGAAAGTTCTGAGTGCTCGTCTACTTTGGGACTTTGATCTTTTCCAGAGCTTGAGTTTGGCATGCACGTTCATTTTACGGACCTGGCTTATTTGTATGGAGACTGATGGTTTCTTGCCCCTCCGGCTGATACACTCCTACTTGGAAGAAAACACCCTTAATTAGTCGCCTCCTACGATATACTGGTTAGGAGGTAGTGGGTCTATTCATGCTTCTTAAAAAAAGGGCTTTGAACCACACAGGGGGAAATATGTCCATATGATTCCGATTATTAAACCAATGAAAGGCGAGAGAATCGACTTCACTGCTCCGAGTTTTACTCCAAAGAGCGACTGGTCTCCTGTTGATGATGTGACTGGAGCTAAAATTCCCTAGATATACCGACTATCCCCTGTTGATAATGTGACTGGAGCTAAAATTTCCTAGACATACCGACTATCCCCTGTTGATAATGTGACTGGAGCTAAAACTCCCTAGATATACCGACTATCCCCTGTTGATGATGTGACTGGAGCTAAAATTCCCTAGATATACCTACTATCCCCTGTTGATAATGTGACTGGAGCTAAAATTTCCTAGACATACCGACTATCCCCTGTTGATAATGTGACTGGAGCTAAAATTCCCTAGATATACAGACTATCCCCTGTTGATAATGTGACTGGAGCTAAAATTCCCTAGATATACAGACTATCCCCTCTGATAATGTGACTGGAGCTAAAATTCCCTAGATATACCCACTATCTCCTGTTGATAATGTGAATCGAGCTAAAATTCCCTAGATATACCGACTATCCCCTGTTGATAATGTGACTAGACCGAAAACTCTCTTGATATACCGACTATTCCCTGTTGATAATGTGACTAGAGCTAAAACTCTCTAGATATACCGACTATCCCTCGGGATCTACGCATAGCTAATGAAACGCACATAATTTTGATATTCTTCTTCTTCTCCTTCTTCGCGTTTACCAGTTGTAAACTCCGGCGGAAAGTTCTGGTTGTTCGTCCACCTCTGAACATGAGTTTTGTTTCAGAATCTGAGTGTTGCGTGCAAATCCATGTTACGGATCTCACTTACTTTTAAGAAAATTTGTGGTTGCTTGATTCTCGGGCAGATGCACTTCGACTTCCACCTAATATAACCTTGAATGGGGTTTCTGTAACTTGTACCCGAGAGATCTTCATCCGAATGGTGGCACTTTAGGTCACCGGCTGTTTATCGCTCGTTGTGCGAACCTGGTGGGATTGAACGTCGCTCACTCACTACAACTTATATTAAAACTATACGTATACAACTATGTAAATATACTGTTGTGTGATATAAACGTGCATTTTGTTACCTACTCCCCAGAAATACATTGACGTGGATATACTTGGAGGCTGTGGGACACCGTGCAAGACCAGCTCAGTCTGTGACAATTTGGGAGCCAAATATAAATTCTACATATCCTTCGAGAATTCTCTATGCACAGACTACGTCACCGAGAAATTCTTCAAGTTATTTGATCAAAAAACACACGTGATCCCTGTTGTCAGGGGCGGCGCTGATTACGACAAACATTTTCCCAATTTTACCTACATCAACTCTGCTCACTTTAGAAGGCCAAAAGATTTGGCTCTTCATTTAAAAGATTTGGCATCAGATTTACAGACATACAGCAAGTACCTGGAATACATGGATTTATTTATAGAAAAATCAGAAATTGTCAATCATCTCTGCAGACTTTGCTCGTTTGCACACACTCATACGCTACCCGTTACAAAAACATACAATTTAAAAAGTTGGATGAATGATGGACATTGCCACAATCCTCAAGATTTGTGATACTTTGATATCTTGGATTTATTACATTCAGATGTGTTTCTAAAGATTATGAAATATCGTCTTCTTGGTTTGCTCCAGTTAACTGGTGGAAGTATTTGGGCATTGATGTGGGAATCTTCTATGCACTCTTTCAATTGTGTTGTATTAGTAGCTCTTCATTTCTGTAAGGATCTTCTTGACACCGTTTTTCCATATTTCGTGTCCTCTCCCTCTTGCTCTACGTTTATTATATTTATTGAGCATAGCACTCTGTGACAGTAGATGACGTTGCCGTCAGATAGCCAAACCATCTCATCTGTTGCTCTTTAGGGAGCTCTATGACTGATTTTAGTCCTAGGCTACTCCTGCTTTCTTAATTTTCAGAGGCAAATCTTTTTGTTACTCTGGCAGGTCTTTAAGATATCTTATCTCTGTTGTTTTGATTGGGAAAGGCGCACATAAAACCATCCATATTTTAACCCCGTCACTCCCAGAACGTTTAGCAGCAATTGTGAATGAAGAAATAACTTCTATCAGGAATGTATTCCTGTCTTTTCTTTAGGAATGTATTACTGTTACAGATAACGGCACAGTGTAAATGGCCACTGTGTCAGCCAGATTTCCTAAGCATGCTATGACCAAATATAACAATCAGGTGACACCAGTACTAGTCTAGTGGCTAGACGCTCATACGTCGGTTTAAAGGGTTTGGGTTCGAATCACACAGTGTGGATTTAGATAAAACAATAACCTTGGCTCCCAGACCAACCCAACCGTAATTTGGTAATGGAAAGTGTTTTCAGATGTAAAGGCGGTCCAGTGGTGAATAACCACATCATCTATCGAGTGCCGATAAGCCTATAAAAACTGTAAATAACATAGTGGTCTTCCGCGTGTGGATATAAATGTTTCATAATTTTCTAGTGTTTGTCTCCTAATGTGTTCTAAATACAAATTAAAAAGGAAAGGGGAAAATTTTCAACCTTGTCTCACTACAACTCTGATTTTGTAAAATTTGTCTATGTCTCGAACTGATGATTAATGCTGATCGTAGACTGTGGAGAGGCCTGATCGCCCACTCCAGTCGGCACTTGTTGAGGATGATAGGAAGAGATGGGGGTTTGATGATCTCGGAGATTTAGAGCCGCGTGGCTAGTGCAGTCTCTTGGGAAAATGCAGGTTAGGATGTATGTTTTTCTTCCCTGACAGGAAAAGCTTTAGATCCCCTTACCGGCGATCTTGAACTTTCTTCCGAATAAGTCCCTAGGTTCTAATCACTTGGACAGCTGTTCCTCAATTAGAAGAGCTGAATTATAAAAAACAGATCAATGATCTCGTATTTTTAGTGGGTGTTACAATATGTGTCCAATTTAAATCTGAGGCTGGAAGGCAAAAATATATATTGGGTTCCTAAGTTTTATAAGGACATAAAATATTGGAAATCCAGAATAAATCTAAGAAAATGTTGATTAGCTGGGTGCACGCGTTAAGAAAGGTCTTCCATAATAAGAACATGATATTCAAGAACCACAGCGTATGTTTAACGTGCTTCTCATACCTAACGTCAGATCTTAATATCTGTAAATATTTTCTTCCTTGTCCCTTTTCCCTTTCGGATGTTCAGTCTCCATATAACACTGTCCACTTATCCTGCCACAAATTCACTTCATTATCTGTATCACTCATGCCCAGCTTGAACTCATCATTTTTACTGAGACCGATCGCTAAATCTGTAATTCACCATAGAGGATGTCCTTAGGGACTCCTCTGTCATTCTTCATTCTGCATATGTGTCCTAGTCAAGTGAACCTTCGAAGACTGGGCAATGGGAAAACTGCTCGCATGCCTGCTCTTTCAACTATCTCAGTGTTTGTGATCTTGTCTTGCTAACTAATGTAAAGTATTGTTCTTAGGTATCGCATGTGAATTTGCATAATATATTTATTACATTGAATTAGGTTTTGTTGGTGGTTTCTGATAATGTTCTGAATAAATGTGACATTGTAGTGAAATGTTTGTTTGAGAACTGTTATAATAATGTGGCTACCAAGTATAATAATGTGGCTACCAAGTACGTTCCCGTTTGGCAAGCCCTGTTTGGGACAGTAAAAAGAGTATAGACAATTTCTGAACCCTAAAATCTCCAGATGGAAACCGTTTTGATGTGTTAGAGTATGTTTTTTCCAACCGGTAGTCAACAACCACAGGTGTAAGAGAATAACAGAAAGTGGGGATTGGGGGGGGGGGGGGGGGGGTACACACAGATGCACTCAGACTTCAATGAAAACATCTTTATATAATCGCATTTTACGATAAGCTTGTTGTTATGCGGCGGGAAGTCTATACCCCCCCCCCCCCTCCCCCAAATAGGACTCCTGAACCCACACGGGAAGTACACTGCCCATGAAGTTGTTTTTGGCCCTTTTGGGGACTACATTTATTATGATCTTTATCCGTGTGGAAGTCTGTCACCAGTAGATCAAACTGTTTAGAAGAGAACCAGGGCGTCAGAACCAGGGTGTCAGAACCAGGGTGCTCAAGGTACGTAAGCCAGTCTTAGCTATTTTAATGGTACCAGCGTACTTGTGAAGCTTGCGTCAGCGTTCTTACGTGCTTCGAACGCGCTTTGTAATGCCGGAGTACTGACTTCGATCCCAGCTGCCGGCGATTTAGCAGCAAAACGACTTGGATTCGTTTCGACAGTAGTACTGCGAGCTGACCGCTCAAAAAGTAATGGCAAACTACTGAAAGTAAATGTATCTAGAGAAACAGCAACAGTTTAAAACAAAATAGATATAGTTGATTGTTCAACGTCCTGTAAAGGATACGCAACAAATTTTTTAACGTTCCTCACAGTGTGTATGTCAGATAGTTAAGACCACTAACGCCCGAGCACCTTCTACAGCCTTGACGCTATATTTACGGATACTAAAAGAAACCTGACCTCAAGAGCAAAGTATGCAGAGCAAGCAATGGGAAACTACGAAAAATCAGCACCTGAAATGCGAATTCATAGAGACATCCCACCTGACGATCTGACCTGTGCACACTAAACCGAACGCAAAGAAGAATCCAGAGAAAACGTACACGGGGAAGTCAATAAGTAAATCGCTAATGGTTATGGGATAGCAGAAAAATGTAGAGGCTGGTTTCTAAAGGTGTCAGTCATTAGGTGACAGCAACAGCGAACTTTATGTTTCCGTTCGTTAGGTGGCGCTTTCGCAACATAGAAACAAAATGGCGACTGATTTACTGAGTGTACCGTCAAAGAACAACGTGCTGTTGCGCGGCTTTTTTTTCTTTCGGCAAAAGGGCTGTCGGCCAAGGACATTCATAAGGAAATGCTGCCTCTTTGTGATGATAAATGTTTATCCCGTAAAGCGGTGCAAAGCTGTGTTTATTAAATTAATTAATTATCAAAGACACTCTAAACTTGTTGATGAAGACCGATCTGGTCGACCTGTTGAGATTGCTACAGATGCATCCGTGCAGCAGGTGGAGAATATGATTAGAGTTTACTGGCGAGTAGTGGTTAACTATGTAGCAGCTGCAATAGGGTGCTCTTTTGGCCCAGCATACAACATAATGCATGATCAACTGAAATTTACGAAAGTCTGCTTAAGTTGGGGCCCAGACAATTGACGAATACAAAAACAAAAAAGAGGTGCCAATGTGACTGCTGATTCATACTGTGAAATTCTTTCGATGCTTCATGATGCGATTCGAAGAAAACGTCCAGGCCTGCTGACTAGAGGAGCACTCCCCTTCACAACAATGCCAGACAACATACGGCTCGAGTAACTCAAAAAAAAAAATTACCATCTAGGGTGGGAACTTCTAGGACATCAGCCTTACAGCCCCGACAGCTCCCAGCGATTTCCACTTTTTTGGTCCACTGAAAACCTACCTGAGCGGGAAACATTTCGCGAATGACGTTGAAGTTGAAAAGCTGAATTATCTCATCTGTTGCTCTTTAGTAAATTGCACAAGTGATTTCAGTCCTTGTCTTCTAATTTCTTCATTTGAATTTTACCTCTTCTTGTTACTCCAGAAGCTCTTCTAAGCCATCTAATCTGTATGATTGTGATTCGTTCTCTTTAGTTTAAGAGAGAGTCCATGTGGATTTTAGTAACTGCCCTGTTTAAAAGAACATATCGGTCTAGACAAGAAACTTCTACTCCTTATGGGAAAGAAGACAATGTCTCTACTTTTAGTGTACTGTCGGTTTAATCACTGAAAATTTACTTTAGGTTTCAGAATGCCAGCTCTGTGTCTGCAGCAGAAAGCAATAATGATGTCCGTGATCATATTGTCCACGGTGTCCCTCAATGTCTACGTCGAAGTGGCCGCCTTCTCTCACGTGCTGTACAGGACATTGGTCAATGTCAGAATCGCAGTATACCACTACATTAATGTCAGAAATGTGTCCGACGCCTGGAGAACTGGACAGGTGACCAAAAGATTTCAGCTGATAGGACATGGTTTAAATATTGTTGGACTAGCCAGTTCGCTACAACAGCGATGTTTGGTGGTGTCCTTTGTGAAAAATCGTCTTTTACAGAATGTCCATTGCCTTCTACAAGCGACGCTTTGCCTCAGAACTCCAGTTATATTAATCGAACATTCCATGTGGCTTTTATGCAGCGGTCGCAATGGT
>CAJHNH020004557.1:680035-1045035 GCA_905116865.2 Candidula unifasciata
TCTTATCTCAGCTGGGACAGCAGGGTGTTTTCAAATTGGGGCAAGCTGGTATGCGACATTGTTGGCTGTTGGATTCTTGCTTCGATCTCTCTGTCTATTTTACCATTGAATGTAAAGATACTTCCCAAGTATTTAAATTCTTGCACTTGTTTTAGGCTGTGATCTAGAATCTTTATGTCGATGGTCTGTTGCTCTCTACTTATGCTCATGACTTCTGTCTTTTCAGTATTGATCTTCATATGATGCTTGAGGCAACTGTCGTGTAGTAGGTTTATGTGGTCTTGCAGCTGTTTACTATCACTGTGAAAAATGCATTATCGTCGGCAAAGAGCAGCTCATTGAAGTCCTCCTGTTTATCGATATCTGTTGATGTTATGTCTATTTTATTAATATTGTCCATAAATATTATGAAAAGTAAAGGTACTGTGATTTTATCTTTCCATTTTGTCCTTGGTCTTCCGGGGCTCTACGTCCTTCTCCTCTCGGCATGTATAACCACCTACTGCACCCATTGAAGTATACATGAGAATCGCAAGTCTGATTGAAGAAGAGATGGGGGGGGGAGAGAGAGAGAGAGAAAAGGACCATTGTCCTGACTGTTGCCTACCAGATATATGGTGCTAGACAAATCGTCACTCGGTGGATGAAGTGATTAACGTCAAGCCGGCCATCTTTACTTTCCATTTGTTATTTTAGGCCGGTGTAACGACCTAGGAGTCAGTTCCATTTCTTGAAACAATCAAACTTGATGCTGATTCGAACCAAATGCCTTAGGACCGGCAGGTGCATCTTCTAGCCACTACACCACGGATGCTCCCCTAGAACAGTGAAGTGTATGCATTATATCCGGCAAAGGTCTTGTGTTTGAATATGCATCTAATAGTGTGGGTTCCGAGGCCCTGTTTGGGGGAAAACAAGAACAGACCCACTCCCTCCCCAAACCCATATCGTAGCAGTCGACAAATGGGAGCTTCTTTCTAAGTTAGAATGCATCTGCCTGAGAGGCAAGGAACCAACAGTCTGCATACAAATAAGTCAGATACATTTAAGGGATGGGCGTTTTGTTAAATCAGCCGTGATTGACTACCTCACCCCCGTAGTACCGAGCCGTCTACATGTATATATGCGCCAGGGTGTAAAAAGAGGTCTTTAGTTATCGTACACCAGGGAGCTACAAAACATGGATGGACAAAGGAGACATTCCGAAGGCAACATATGATCGAATGCTAATAGAACACGCGAGGTTAGATGAAACAACATGTGTAAGAATGTGTGAACGAAGAATTAGTAGTGGGTCCGGCAAGGACGGGCGTATCAGAGGAAGGGAACCATGTATGTGTAATCACTGTGCTAGGGAAATCGTTGGCGTCTACACCTTAAGACGTTTGCTGCGGGAGACGGAGTATTTTTAGGTATTTCTGGAGTGCTATGATGTCGATTCTTAAATCAGTATCGTACACCAGGGAGCTACAAAACATAGATGGACAAAGGAGACATTCCGAAGGCAACATATGAGCGAATGCTAATAGAACACGCGAGGTTAGATGAAACAACATGTGTAAGAATGTGTGAACGAAGAATTAGTAGTGGGTCCGGCAAGGACGGGCGTATCAGAGGAAGGGAACCATGTATGTGTAATCACTGTGCTAGGGAAATCGTTGGCGTCTACACCTTAAGACGTTGGCTGCGGGAGACGGAGTATTTTTAGGTATTTCTAGAGTGCTATGATGTCGATTCTTAAATCAGTATATAAATTGGCATAATTATCGGTAGCACACATTTAAAAAAAAGGAAAAGTTTTGTGCAGGATGGAAATTCAATCGTTATGTCAAATAATGAGGAACAGAATGAATCAATAAAAGTTTAATATTTCGTCTTATCCGTTTGTTCTAAGCGTTCAAAACTCCGACGGAAAGTCTTGGTTAGTTTTCTACTTCAGGACTCTAGTCTTGCTACAGAACTTGAGTGTCATGTGCACATCCGTTTTACAGATCTAGCTTATATCTATACAGATTGTTGATTTCTGGCCTCTCAGGCAGATGCACTCTGATTTCGAAGGAAGCCCATAGCTAGACTCTTGCGACATTCTTGTTGGGGAAACAGTGGCGCTATTCTTGTTTCACTCAAAATAGGCCCTCCAACCCTCAAGGGGATATTATATAACCAATAAATGTTCAGCATATAATCTTACATACATATATAAGTATATAAGTGTTCACTTTATAATCAGTGTTTGTAATGAGGGGAATATCCACATGGAATTTCTAGTGACGTGATAAGGTTAAATATAGATTAAAAGATAAATGCGTGGGAGAACGATAAACCGCAGATACAAGAAGAGTGCTCAGGTGACTGCACGAAGGACTGAGAACGAAGCGGAAAGACTGGACGAGGTTCCAAACCAGTCTTTGATTCGCAGTCAGGGTGAGAGGTTGTGTTTGTTGAGAGCATAAATGCTACATTGTATAACTGAGCCACGTTGGGGAGATGGAATTCTACCATATGAACGCCTAACCAGAATCCAGTCAAGCTGACGACTAGCCTGATTGTGGAGCTGAACAGCCAGTAGCTGGAGATAATTGTTTGATAACTGTATTTGTAGCGCGAATGAGAGGTGAAGATTACAATTGTAGCGAACGAGAATGATTGTGAACAGCCGCAAGGAACTTTGTCATTGTTACCTGTTGAATATGTGGACATGCTAGAGAGTAGCTGAAGGTGACTGGACCAGATTGTCTTCTGTGAGAAATAACTATACAAACTGCTATTGTGTCTTCTAGGTAACATCTGTGTGCGTCATCATGTGTCAGCCATAGTATAGTACCCCAGGATACAGCCAGAGCACAAAGAGAGAGCGACGTCGCAGTGTTGAATACATATAACCATTCAGTGAAAGAAATATGCACCACAATCAAATCAAATAAATAGCGGAAACAAAACTAATACTGCAAGCACCTCAACATACTCCTTTGCTTCTTTTATTTGTATTTATTAACAAATGCAATTTTTAAAAAAATTTACTGACTACACGCCCCTTTATAAGATTGTAGTATGTTAAGCATATGGTGTTTTTCTAACGCATTCCAGTGTTTGTAACTAATATTTGATTGTTGATTATTTTTATATTATGCAACCCATTAGACCTATAACCTTTGGATTAGGTTTATTAATATACTTTCAACGCACTCAGTATTGTAAGTATAATTAGAGCTCATCCAGCGTTTGTAATTAGACTTAGATGTTGCAAATATTTTTTTAATTAATACTTATTATGAAATGATGTACGCATGAATAACTGTAAGCAACGACTGGATTTAAAGGGCAGAATGTTAGACGGGCATGCGGAAAGCCCAATTCTTAACCCTTTCAAAATAAAGTGTGTTCGTCGTTCTCTGTCTATTTGTCTGTGTGTCTGTCTCTCTCTCTCTCTCACTCTCTCTCTCTCTCTCTCTCTCTCTCTCTCTCTCTCTCTCTCTCTCTCTCTCTCTCTCTCTCTCTCTCTCAAAATATGCAACGTTTCTTTATGTTCGTCTCCAACTTTTCTCACAGAGCAAAGAATCAACTTACATTGTTGCTGATTTCCTAATGAGAACAAAATGTGTCAAACTCATGGCGACATATGATAATGCCTCACATATGACTGGACAATATGCTGGATTGCAAGCGGTGATTCATCTATGTCCCCGTTGCCTAAACTTTGTGGGAGTAAACTGAGTGCGTGGGGTGACACCGTGAGCTGCAGATAAAGGACATTGACAGAATTCTGCGTGACACTGGAATGAACCTGTTTGTTATGATCAGAAGCTCGCTTTCAAATCCAACTGCGACTCGCTGCAGCCCACGGTCGGTGTTCGAAACCGGGCTGCTCCCGGGGTTCACCCAGCGTCTAGGAAATGGGTACCAAAGTGATACTCTAGGGTAAATGGAGGAACGTCGCTGTAGCTACAGAGTTACGTGCGAACGGCGACACAGGCGGACAATTCTTATCAGCCGTCCGTACTGGTGACAGAGCACTTATGGTTCATAACCGTGTGCAATGACGCTGGTTCACATCTCCCGACTTTACCTTTTTTATGAAGTTGTAACTACGATTACCCGATTCTTGAGTCTCTGAAAACCAACCTCCAGAAAACTAGGAACATATTTGGTGAATTTGATTTCAAAACCAGGAGTATATATGTCCAGATGCAGATTATATTGATGGGGGAAAACAGGAATGACAGCGAAGTGTATCTTAGTAGATATTATGGACCAGCACTTGGGCAACATTTAGAGTTAAAAATCTACCCAGGGTATTTCAGGATCCTTACCGGTGCAATGAAGTTCGTGCGCTGCGGAGAGATTCTTCAGACTAAGGCTTGAGTTAGAAGTAGAACGAAGCAACTATGGGTTTTCACCCATGATGTTTATCCGTCGAATAAACATAAACAATAAAGACAGATAGCGGAGATGCCAGAAGAGGCACTTATCAGTAAAACCGACACGTTCAACTTGAAAATACTCTAATCTTTGAACTGACAATAAGTGCAGAGGCATTTCTGCCTACCCTTGAACGTGAACTCGGACCACATGGAGTTTATCATCCGGTCACCGAGCAGCTTGGTTAACCAACTTAGCTAGCGCCCTGGGCGTCTCCAGCATTAGATGGTTGATCTTGCACTATTAGTTCCGTCAATTCTGAATTAATTTCCTTATAATGTTCTTCTTTAACAAGGCTGTGACATTTCACGGCCAGTGGCATACCTGACGGCGGTCTCTCTTCAGTAACCCATACTGGATCCAGCGTACAATGCCAACACTTAAAATACTGATGCAAAATTTCCAAATAGTACCCAAAATACCGGGCGCGGTACCAAAAGTAGTTTTGCTCGACAAGGTTCAAATGGTACCAACTTTGTATGAAAGTACCAACTTCGACAGCCCTTTCTCATACTAAAACAGCGATAAATGATAATATGGAGCATTTTTAAATAACAGTTGAGCGTTATTAAAAATTAGACGTTTTTAGAGCGGTTGAGGGGCGGCTGACAAAGCGGGTACAACGTCGTGCTCTAATGCCGGAGACCCGGGTTCGATCTGAGATAAGGTGATAAGAGTTTTTCTGTCGAGGGCAAAATAAAACATGCGAACGAGCACAGTCCTTGGCGACAGAATTCTCAGGCTATTTTCAATTCATGAGTACTCCCAAACCGGTTTGATTTTCAACCATAAGTTTGTAGTGAACTAAATGTTGATGTTATTTTGTTAATGCGTTTTTCTTATGGATTTGACAGTAACGATAGTAAGAAAATGAGTCTATACTCGCTTGAGAGACCACTGTCTAATGAGCCCTATTTTTAACTTGAATAAACTTCGACAATTTTAAAAGCTGGTACAACGTAGCCTTTGGTTTATATAAACGACACGAAAATGGTTGCTGCTGCACAACTCCTTTTAATCCTATTGAATATTTCGTCTGATAAATATTTTTTTTTATTTTAGACAGAGGTGAGATATGTAAATACTTCAGTAACAGATGTAGGTAAGAAGAGTTCAGTGAGCATGATTTTAAATCACGCATTCTGACATCACGATGAGAACGGTGGAGTAGGAGAATAAGTACTGTAGGTAAGAACATGCATCTTGTTTTCCTCTGTTTAATATCATTCTTCTTCTTCTTCTTTTTCTTCTTCTTCTTCTTCTTCTTCTTCTTCTTCTTCTTCTTCTTCTTCTTCTTCTTCTTCTTCTTCTTCTTCTTCTTCTTCTTCTTCTTCTTCGTCTTCTTCTTTTTCTTCTTCCTCCTCCTCTTCTTCTTTCTTGTGTGTCAGTGTGTGAGCACGAATGTAAATATGTGTGCTGTGTGTTTCCCTGTGTGTGTTTATATGTAAGTGTCTGTGTGTGTCTTTTTTTTTGTCTGAGTGTGTGTGTCTCTGTTGGAGTGTGTGCATGTGTGTGTCTCCATGCATGACTGTATTTATGACTGTATGTGTGTATGCCTGTATTACGTATGTATGTATGAATGTATGCCTGTATGTTTGTATCTATGTATGTATGTTTGTGTACGTATGCCTGTCTGTATGTGTGTATGCATGTTTGTTTATATGTATCTGTGTATGTATGTAATGTATGCATGCATGTTTGTGTGTGTAAGTGAGTGGGTGAGCGTGTGTATGCGGGTGTATGTATGCACGCGCGGGTTTTTGCATGCACTTTACAACTCATGCTTTTGTGTTCTTTTATAATATTCATAACATGCATAACATTATATGATCATAAGATGCTTTATTAGTAAAATACAACTGCTGTGCGAAAGATGGTTGACTGGAAGGGCCGAATGTAAGACGGGCCTGCGTGCCCAATTTGTGACCCTTTGAAAATAAAGTTCGTTCGTTCGTTCGTTCGTTCTCTTCTCCTCTTCTTCTTCTTCATCCTCTTCTTTTTTTCTCCTCCTCTTCTTTCTCTTTTCCTCTTCTTCTTCTTCCTCCTCCTCCTCTTCTTTTTTTTCTCCTTCTTCGTCTTCTTCTTTTTCTTTTTCTTTTTCCTCCTCCTCTTCTTCTTTCTCTTCTCCTCTTCTTCTTCTCCTCCTCCTTTTCCTGGTGTGTGCTACCTAGATGCTGGTTTTTACAACCTTTGAAATTCCATCTATTTATCCATAGCTTGCGCGGTCGACCTAAGGGTCCGCTACCGTTGTGACTAAATGGCAGGGTTCTCTGTGATGCACTGTCTGGGGTTGTATTGACATATTTGCGAAAAAATATAATCAGCAGTCTCGTGACGTAGTTGAATACAGGTCCCGTCGCAACTTCTTTCCTGATATCGTCATTTCTGATCCCGTCTCTGCTAGTTACATTTAGAATTCGTCATAGACATTTCATTTCTGTTGTTTCTCTCATTATTTTTCTATCATGATCGCTTTCACAAATACAATACAAATGTAACAGTACAACAGTTTTGGTTTGTTTGCTCTTGTTCTCACAGGCCAGTGGAAACAATGTCACTGAAAGTCGTCTACCTGACTTTATGTGCTGTCTGTCTGATGGGAATAGGCATCGTTTATTTTGTAGACAACATGGTCACATCAAAGTTTGTCAACTCACGACTGACATATCTGAAAACCATCTGGCCAACCAACGAAAACAACCTTACAGAAGAAGAAACAGTCATCACATTGAATGACACAGAATCATCTTTTCACTTTAAGACTACCACTAAAGTGCCTCTAATTACCCAAGTTAACAATAGCTCCAGAAACGTCAACACGAGATTATTTGCCAAGGTAACGGCGATGAGCTTTAACTCCTCGCTGGTTGTACAGTGTAAGGAGTCGCCATACGTAGAATGCATTGCGTCAAACATCACACAGCCCTCGACTAACAAGCAGTTTAAGATCGTTTATTTAAGACGCCCGAGGTGGCTTCATGTAGATGCGACGTCGTGTAAGATCAACCAGTGTGTGGTATCAGATGGACCTGTTACAAATGACACTGACCTAGTCGTAGTTTATGGAGTCGGTCTCACAGACAGCTTCCAGCCGCCACAGAGATGGGCAAACCAGACCTATATCATTTTAGTTTGGGAATCACCGATACACACATACTCGGATCTATTAAACAGTAAGTGGCGTACTCGTAGATTTGAGTTGATTTCCATGTATATCTGTTTTAAGTTATCTTGTATTTATCTCAGAAGGGTCGCAAAGTCCTTAACAGTAAATTACTGTTATTGCCAAACAGTGCTTACCACATTTCCCCAAATATAAGACGGCCACGTGTATAAGACGCACCCTGATTACCCTTGAGGTTCATTGCTGCAGAAATCACCCGCCTCCATTCATCTCTCTGGTTGGCTTTTTCATGTTTACAGTTATTGTTTTCATGTTTAGAATTAAAAAAAAATTAAGCGGGGGCGGGGGAGGGGGAGTTGGAGGGGTGCATTTTTCATTTCGATCATGAAACGGTATTTCCAAATGAAGCTTCCTGAGAAAAAATTTATAACAAACTATTTGGTAAAAAATCTACTATACACTGTATAAGAGGCACACATTTTTTAGACTATACTTCTTTTGAAAATAAGTTCGTTTTAAATTTGGGCCAGTACACTAATTTGATTCAAGAATATTTATAATTTAACTGTGGATGAGATAAATATTAGAAATTCACGAGAACTTTTTTTTTCTTTGTATTTCTCTTAAGATGGAAACTCTCCTTGGAATTCGCGGATAAATCTCATCATGTCGTATCGTGTCGACGCAGACGTCTTTGCCCCGTATAGTCAACTTAAATTTAGTCCAAAACCATTGCCAGAGAGGCCAAACTATTGTAAGTACTCGTTGTGTCCGTGTCTCTTTAGTGTTATGCAAACACTGTAACACTCAAGAATCCTAACACTCGAAAGTGATAATCGTGTATTGTCTGTCTGATGTTCTTTTTCTTCTTCTTCTTTTTCTTCTTCTTCTTCTTCTTTTTCTTCTCCTCCTCATGCTCATATTCCTTCTTCTTCTTCTTCTTCTTCTTCTTTCTTCTTCTTCTTCTTCTTCTTTTTTTTCTTCTTCTCCTCCTCCTCCTCCTCCTGCTGCTGCTGCTTCTGCCTCTGCTGCTTCTTTTTCTTCCTTCTCATCCTCCTCTACTTTCTCCTTTTCCCTCTTCCTCCTTCTCCTCCTTTTTATTCTTCTCTTTCTCCTTCTTCTTCTTCTTCTTCTTCTTCCTCCTCCTCCTCCTCCTCCTCGAGTTTCGAGTTGCACCCAGAGTCTGCAGACACTCCCCGCTGCATCCGACACATGGGGGTTGTAGTTCAATTACTGTACAAGAATTAAACTACGATCAATCAATCAATCAACCAGTCAATCAATCAATCAGCCAGCCAAACAATGTCTCTATAATGAAAACTGGCAGCAAAGATCTCCAACATCCTTTGTCTGTTGCCCTGGATATGTACTCTCCCCCCGACTGCTGCTGGTCCATCTCCCAATGTTATCATTTGATACGTGGCACCCGCTGGCAGCTGTCACTTACAGCTCAATATGGTTATGACTCTACACAAATGTGACTGTTCTGTTGGCACTCACTTCTCTCCTCGCCTAATATTCTTCAGGATGAAAAACCTGTATGATTGGGAAGTCTGCCTGCGACATCCTTGTAAACAAAAACCTGTCTGATTGGGAAGTCTGCCTGCGACATCCTTGTAAAAAAAAAAAGGTAGAAGACCATTTTCCAAGCCTTTAGGCGTACTGGGCATTTAGGGCTAAACCTACATTTTATAGACCTATCGGCATTTGGTGGGTGATGTAGACAACATCACGTCGGCTGCCTTTATTTTCCAAGACTATTCCTGGTACCCACTCAAGGTTGGGTGCACCTGGGAACTTTTATCATTGTTTTTTTTTTTTAAAGTCCGGCTTCTTTAAGTCTCAAACCCACGACCTTCCGATCCGCAGGTGAAGCGTTTAGCCGCGACACCACGGCGGCTCTCACCATCCATGACATCCCTCTTATCAGCCGCTGACCCTTAACTGCATCCAGAGCTTCGTGCAAAGGATGATCTGTGTCTGCAGCTACTCTGAGATACGACTTCGCCTGCATCACCTTGTGGCTACCTGTAACAGTCGACAGGATGTATCGCAAACACACCACTGGTGTGTCTCTGGTACAACCCATAATTACCCACATAATTGCGATCTGTATGCGCTCTAGTTTAACCATCTTGCTCTTGAGACAGTGAGCAGTCTTAGTCCATAATCAATCACTGAAAGGATCAAGTGCTGATGTAGTGTGAAAAGCATTATCTGCTATGTGTCTATTGCAGCCATAGTCTTAAGTGCATTGAGTCCTTGAAGGACAGGCTCCTGTCAAATGTCATTCCTAAATAATTCAGTTTGCTTTCCCTCTCGACGTTTCTACCATCTATCGTGAGACCTGTGACCTCATCTCTAACAATCCTGTTGTCTAGAGAACACAACAAAACGGGCGCCTTTTCTGGGTTGACGACAGCCCTCATTTCACAACAGGACTAGGCACGACTTATGGAGACGACTATAAAAACTCGAAATGTAACGCTGAAGTCGAGAGAGAAAATCGACTTCTTGCGCCGCGTTATCCAACTTAGCTCCGCAGAACGACTAGTGCAAGAGGAGAGCGTCATTCAATTCACGATCTCCGTAGGTTCAGAGAAGAACTGGTACCATCGGAATTGGAACTCTTCGCTTGCTGCTGAAGATAGGGACCCAGCAGTTATAGGAGTGTCCTGAATGGTGTGATATCGATTCTTAATTCAACATTCACTCAACATTTATTTAACATTCATTCAACATTCATTTAAGGCCCATTGAAGAGTCCCACCACCAACCTGGAAAATGTTTAAAAAAACTGCACTCGTGAAGTGAACGGTGGCTCCGCAAAACAAACCTGTGAACTTCAGTGCGTGAGGCAAGCCACTTAGAGATCACCTGTAAAAAAAAGTTAAGATCCCTTTTCACGCCTTAGGCGCATCGGGTATATAGGAAGAGCGTCCCATATTTTTACAGACCAATCGGCACTGGATGGGTATGGTCAGCACTACGCCGGTCGTCTTTACTTCCCCAGGACAGCCATCCTGGTACCCATTTTAGGCTGGGCCGACCTGCGACGTTCCATACCATGATAAAAATCTACGCAACCAGCAGTGGGTTTCAATCGCGGTATACTGGATTACGAGTCGGACTCACTGCGCCTAAGCCACGAACGCTGCAGAGAACCCCTGTAGTAAATAGTATGTGAGATAGTTTTGTCCTGTGAACACCTTTTAGTGCAGCTGCCTGTTAAGGCCGCTTTCTTTCCAAATCAGCAGTCATCTACATTTTATCCGAGACTGCCTTTACAAGACGTTTTGCCTTGAAGCCCGATGAGCCTGTTTCTCAACCCCACGCCTTTCCGAGGCGGATATCGTTTATACTAGTTGTTGACGTAAGGTTTCTGTGTCGACTTTATGGAGAAATGTATGCCTGGAAAGCCACGGCGAGTGGTGTTGTTTTAACCAGCTCATCCATCGAATGCTGGATGGTCTAAAACACGGGGCTAGACCCGTATCATCAAAACGCTGCACGGTGCTGGAGGACCTTTCCACTGGCTACATGCACAAGTGCTCTCCTAGAATTTCGTCCTTATCAGAGAAGTTTAAATTCACAGTTATCCATCTATGGGTCAGGTTAGCAGCATAGCAGTCTCTACTTCTGCAGTGTTACAGACGTCTGTAATGTTATAGTAGTCAGTGTATGTTTGAAGTCATGGAAGTCTCTGGATGTGTGGTGTTATAGCAATCTTTGGATGTGTGGTGTTTTAGCAGTCACCGGATGTGTGGTGTTATAGCAGTCTCTGTATGTGTGGTGTTATAGCAGTCTCTGGATGTGTGGTGTTATAGCAGTCTCTGTAAGTGTGGTGTTATAGCAGTCTCTGTAAGTGTGGTGTTATAGCAGTCTCTGTATGTGTGGTGTTATAGCAGTCTCTGTATGTGTGGTGTTATAGCACTCTTTGTAAGTGTGGTGTTATAGCAGTCTTTGTATGTGTGGTGTTATAGCAGTCTCAGTATGTGTGGTTTTATAGCAGTCTCTGTATGTGTGGTGTTATAGCAGTCTCAGTATGTGTGGTGTTATAGCAGTCTCTGTAGGTGTGGTGTTATAGCAGTCTCTGTAGGTGTGGTGTTATAGCAGTCTCTGTATGTATGGTGTTATAGCAGTCTCTGTATGTGTGGTGTTATAGCAGTCTGTGTGTGTGTGGTGTTATAGCAGTCTGGATGTATGGTGTTAAAGCAATCTCTGTATGTGTGGTGTTTGGTGTTATAGCAGTCTCTGGATGTGTGCTGTTTGGTGTTATAGCAGTCTCTGTATGTGTGGTGTTTGGTATTATATGAGTCTCTGGATGTTTGTTGTTATTGCAGTTTATGTATGTTTGGTGTTATAGCAGTTTCTCTATGTGTGGTGTTATAGCAGTCTCTGTGTGTGTGATGCTATAGCAGTCTCTGCGTGTGTGGTGTTATAGCAGTCTTTGTAGGTATGGTGTTATAGCAGTCTCTGTATATGTGGTGTTATAGCATTGTCTGTATATTTTGTGTTATAGCAGTCTATATATGTGAGGCGGTATCGCAGTCTCTGTATGTGTTGTGTTATAGCAGTCTATATATGTGAGGTGGTAACGCAGTCTCTGTATGTGTTGTGGTATAGCAGTCTATATATGTGTGGTACTACATCAGTCTCTGTATGTGGGGTGTTATTGCAGTCTCTGTACGTGTGGTGTTATAGCAGTCTATGTGTGTGGTGTTATAGCAGTCTTTGTATGTGTGGTGTTATTACAGTCTATGTATATGTTGTGTTATAGTAGTCTATGTATGTGTGTTGTTATAGTAGTCTCTGCATGTGTGTTGTTATAGCAATCTCTGTATGTGTGGTGTTATAGCACTCTCTGTGTGTGGTGTTAAAGCACTCTCTGAATGTGTGGTATTATAGCAGTCTCTGTACGTGTGGTGGTATAGCAGTCTTTGGATGTGTGGTGTTATAGCAGTCTCTGTAAGTGTGGTGTTATAGCAGTCTCTGAATGAGTGGTGTTATTACAGTCTCTGTATATGTTGTGTTATAGTAGTCTCTGTATGTGTGTTGTTATAGTAGTCTCTGTATGTGTGGTGTTATAGCAGTTTCTGTTTGTGTGGTGTTATAGCAGTCTCTGTATGTGTGGTGTTATAGCAGTCTCTGTAGGTGTGGTGTTATAGCAGTCTCTGTAGGTGTGGTGTTATAGCAGTCTGTATGTATGGTGTTATGACAGTCTCTGTATGTGTGGTGTTATAGCAGTCTCTGTATGTGTGGTGTTATAGCAGTCTGGATGTGTGGTGTTAAAGCAATCTCTGTATGTGTGGTATTTTTGCAGTCTCTCTATGTGTGGTGTTTGGTGTTATAGCAGTCTCTGTATGTGTGGTGTTTGGTTTTAAAGGAGTCTCTGTATGTGTGGTGTTTGGTGTTTTAGCAGTATCTGGATGTTTGTTGTTATTGCAGTTTCTGTATGTTTGGTGTTATAGCAGTCTTTGTATGTGTCGTGCTATAGCAGTCTCTGCGTGTGTGGTGTTAAAGCAGTCTCTGTAGGTATGGTGTTATAGCAGTCTCTGTATGTGTAATGTTATAGCAGTTGTTGAGCGTGGATGACGTCGATAATCGTAGCACTGATGATGAATGAAAATAGAAGTTTTAATTGTGGTTGTTGTGATAGTGCTGCAGATCATGACTGTGACAATAATAATCGTGGTGTTTGTAGCGGTGGTAGTAATTGTAGTGGTGGTGTTTGTAGCGGTGGTAGTAATTGTAGTGGTGGTGTTTGTAGCGGTGGTATTTGTAGCGGTGGTGTTTGTAGCGGTGGTGTTTGTAGCGGTGGTGTTTGTAGCGGTGGTGTTTGTAGCGGTGGTGTTTGTAGCCGTGGTGGTCGTCGTCGCTGTTTTGGCAGTAAAAGTAGTTGTGGTGATGGTGGCTACTGTGGTGGTGAAGATGATACCAGTCTTGTGACAGTTCTGACATTTGTCATCAGATGAGATCGCCAAGAACAAGACAAGAACCGCCGTGTGGATCGTCAGTCATTGTAGCACACAGTCCAAGAGAGAGCAGTACGTCAAGCAGATGCAGGTGACACTGATTGCCTTTCACTTAACGTCTTTCCAGTTGATCTCGCTGTTCTCTGAATGTTCTACAAACGCAAATGCACAATTCTAGTTTATGACTACCGCAAATAGTTGCAGTGTGTCCATATCATCTCCATCACGTTTGCCGGCTGTAAAGTTCGGTAGAAAGTTCTGAGTGCTCGTCTACTTTTGCACTTTGGTCTCTTCCAGAGCTTGAGTTTGGCGTGCACGTTTATTTTACGGATCTGGCTTTTTTGTATGGGGAGTGATGGTTTCTTGCCTCTCCGGCAGATACACTCCGACTGGGAAGGAAACATCCCTTATTAGGAGGCAGTTGGTCTATTCATAGTTCTCCCAGAATAGGGCTTGGAACCCACACGGGAAAACTTGTCCATATGATTCCGATTATTAAAACAAAAAAAAGGCGAGAGAATCGACTTCACTGCTCCGAGTTTTGCTCGAAAGAGCGACTGGTCCCCTGTTGATAATGTGACTGGAGCGAAAACTCAGTGGATATACAGACTATCCCCTGTTGATCTACGCATAGCTATTGAAACGAACATAATTTTGACTTTCTTCTTCTTCTCCTTCTTCGCGGTTACCGGCTGCAAATTTCGGGGGAAAGTTCCGGGGTTTCGTCCACCTCTGAACATAAGTCTTGTTCCAGAACCTGAGTGCTGTGTGCAAATCCATTTTACAGATCTGACTTGCTCAACAAGCATTTGACCAGTCAGGGTTAGGCGTATTTAGCCGAAAAGTTAGGATAAGATCTTTAGCCTGTCAATATAGCCGGTTTTACTGTACGGCTGAAGAGTTTAACGAAATAGAAAACAAATATCAGACTTTTCTAGGAGTAACTAAGATGTACATAAAAGAGAACACAGCATAAGCTTCGTTAGAAGAAAGATTTCCTATTTACAAATATTCGATAACAGTCAATAATCAGTTTGACCTGTTAAGCATACGTTACAGCAGCTTATACTGAAGTGTTCGTCATCATCATTATGTGAATGAAATTATCGTCGTATTTGAATTGACATTGTGTTTTTTCAGAAAACAAAACTAAATTACGTTTAATTTGTGTGATCGCTGGCGTTGATGTTATAACACAACAGACATACTAAAACTATCTTCTCACCAGAGCCCGTTAGGCATGCTTGAATGAGCCTGAGGGCATGGAAGACAATCTGGTCACAGTGTTGGCGCAGTCGATAGAATGCACGCTTTCAAATCCAGCTGCGACTAGCTGCAGCCCTTGGTCGGGTTCGGAATCAGGCGATTCCCTGGGTTCACCCAGCCTCTAGGAAATGGGTACTAGAGTTGACACTCTGGGGTGAATGGAGGAACGTCGCTGTAGCTACAGAGTTACGTGCGGACGGTGATACAGGCGGACAGTTTCTTATCAGCTGTCCGTACTGGTGGCAGAGCACTTATGGTTTATAACTGTGTGCAGTGACGCTGGTTCACATCTCCCGACTTTACCTTTACCTTTACAGTAAAAATTAGTTCAGAAGCATATCATAGATTTTATGTCTAGGATATTCCGGTGTAAGGATAATGAGCAGGCTGGCAGATTGGCTGCTTGAGGCGGTGAGCTACCTTATGACAAAAAGGACAAGGGGAAGGTTCTATTGAATCAGATGAACAGTGTAGAAGAACAGAAAGAAAATGCATACACTGAAGGACTAATTCTGTGGGGGGAAGGGGGAGGGGTGATTAGAAGCTCTGGAATATAATTCACACTGAGGAGGAAATAAAGGCGGGCTTTCAATGAGGATGCACCTGGTTTTATTAGGAAGTCGACTCTTCTTTTATGTTGTCTAGTGTGTTCTTCTATCTTTCTACTTCTTTCTATGAGTGCCGTTCACAATACTTTCTGTTACTTGATTAATTCATAATATTTAACGGCCTCAAATGGTTCCCCCCTCTGTTTATTTATAGGAATGACGTACACACACCGGAACCTACCAATCACATACCTTTCTTAAATGTTTGTGTATTCTAGACAAAGCAATAAGGTCTTACTGTGTTCGTAAATTGTTGCTGTGATTGTTATTCGACATTTGCTTCGTTAATATAAATTTATAGAACCTATGGTGCCATTTCAATGGGTTGAAATGAATTCTGTCCATATTCCATAGTCGTGGATTTCAAGCTGTACGATAGGCATGGCCAATGAGACACCTTTTTTTGGGGGGTGCCTAGTTGACCATGTATCTTAGTGCACTTGTATTCATGGCGAGGCGCAGACGCCGTCTGGAGGTGACAGGTTCAATTCCCAGCACGGTAACTATAGCTTTCGATTTTTATGTTGTCTAGTGTGTTCTTCTATCTTTCTACTTCTTTCTATGAGTGCCGTTCACAATACTTTCTGTTACTTGATTAATTCATAATATTTAACGGCCTCAAATGGTTCCCCCCTCTGTTTATCTTTTGTTAAGCAGTGTCCATTCATCTGTGCGAGGAAAAGCCGTTTTTGTTAGTTAGCACCGGAGACAAGCCTACCTATAAAACATCTCTTGACTGTGAATTGCCAACATTGAAAAGTGGGCTGGCTTTATGACAAAAATGTTTAAACCAGAAAGGTCAAGTGTGACTACATAAAAAAACTATGTTGTGTTTCGTCTAGATATTGAATGTAGGGTATAGTGTATCTCCGCTTTTTTTTAAAGGAGCGGGGGGGGGGGGGGGGGGTTTAATAGTATATGTTGATTTCCAAATCTCTTCCACGGTGTGACTCTCGCACCACAGACTGGTTAAAAAGGAGTATGACAGTCCTAATAAATAAACCCAGTAGGCTGCCCTGGTAAGCGAGAGCAGTTAACACTTAACAACAACTCATATTATTATATTGTTCCGCCCAAATATGCGTCACAGTTTTTGTCATTTGAAAGCTTCCACTTGGCTGTCGTCGGGGGCTCTAATATAACCTACCGGTTGAATGGGGTTTCTGTGACATGTGTCCGCGTGATCTTCATCCGAATGGTGGCACTTTGTGTCACCTGCTGTTTATCGCTCGTTGTGCGGACCTGGTGGGATTGAACGTCACTCACTCACTACAATTAATATTAAAACTATACGTATACAAATATGTAAATATACTGTAAACGAACATTTTGTTACCTACTCCTCAGAAATACATTGACGTAGATATACTTGGAAGCTGTGGGACACCGTGCAAGACCAACTCAGTCTGTGACAATTTGGGAGCCAAATATAAATTCTACCTGTCCTTCGAGAACTCTCTATGTACAGACTACGTCACCGAGAAATTCTTCAAGTTATTTGATCAAAAGACACACGTGATTCCTGTTGTCAGGGGCGGCGCTGATTACGACAAACATTTCCCCAACTTTACCTACATCAACTCTGCTCACTTTAGAAAGCCAAAAGATTTGGCTCTTCATTTAAAAGATTTGGCGTCAGATCTACACACATACAGCAAGTACCTGGAACACATGGATTTATATGAAGAAAAACAGGTCAATCCCAATTGTAGACTTTGCTCGCTTGTACACACTCATAAACTACCCGTTACAAAAACTTACAATTTAAAAAGTTGGATGAATGACGGACATTGCCACAATCCTCAAGATCTGTAATACTTTGATATCTTGGATTTATTACATTCAGAAGGATTTCTAAAGATTATGAAATATCGTCTTCTTGTTTTCCTCCAGTTAACTAACGGAAGCATTAGGGCAGGGATGTAGGAATCTTCTATGCATTCTTTCAATTGTATTGTATTAGTAGCTCTTCATTTCTGTAAGGTTGTTCTTGATATGGTCGTTCCATATTTCGTGTCCTCTCCCTCTTGCTCTGCGTTTATAATATTTATTGAACGTGGCACGCTGTGACACTAGATGACGTTGTCGTCAAATAACCAAACCATCTCATCTGTTGCTCTTTAAGGAATTTTATGACTGGTTTTATCCTAGACTACTTCTGATTTCTTCATTTTCAATGGTATCTCTTTATGTTACTCTGTCAGCTCTTTAATATATCTTATCTCTCTTGTTTTGATTGGAAAACGCACAAATAAAAAAATCCATATTTTAACCCCTTCATTCGCAGAACGTTTTACCACATTTTTGAATGAAGAAATAACTTATATTCGGAATGTATTACTGTCTTTACTTCAGGAATGTATTACTGTCTTTACTTCAGGAATGTATTACTGTCTTTACTTCAGGAATGTATTACTGTCTTTACTTCAGGAATGTATTACTGTCTTTACTTCAGGAATGCATTACTGTCTTTACTTCAGGAATGTATTACTGTCTTTACTTCAGGAATGTATTACTGTCTTTACTTCAGGAATGCATTACTGTCTTTACTTCAGGAATGTATTACTGTCTTTACTTCAGGAATGTATTACTGTCTTTACTTCAGGAATGTATTACTGTCTTTACTTCAGGAATGTATTACTGTCTGTACTTCAGGAATGTATTACTGTCTTTACTTCAGGAATGTATTACTGTCTTTACTTCAGGAATGTATTACTGTCTTTACTTCAGGAATGTATTACTGTCTTTACTTCAGGAATGTATTACTGTCTTTACTTCAGGAATGTATTACTGTCTTTACTTCAGGAATGTATTACTGTCTTTACTTCAGGAATGTATTACTGTCTTTACTTCAGGAATGTATTACTGTCTTTTACTTCAGGAATGTATTACTGTCTTTACTTCAGGAATGTATTACTGTCTTTACTTCAGGAATGTATTACTGTCTTTACTTCAGGAATGTATTACTGTCTTTACTTCAGGAATGTATTACTTCTACAGATAACGGTACAGTGTAAGTGGCCACTTTCTTAAGCATGCTGTGAACAAATATAACAATTAGGTGACACCAGTACTAGCCTAGTGGCTAGATGCTCATATGTAGGTTTAAAGGGCTTGGGTTCGAATCACACCGTGTGGATTTGGATAAAACAATAACCTTGGCTTCCAGACCGACCCAACCTTAATTTGGTAACAGAAAATGTCTCGAGAGGTAAAGGCGGCCCAGATGTAAAGACTGCCGATAAGCCTATAAAAATACGATTATATCATCAAATGCCAGTTGCCCCACTTGTGTGAAAATAATGTTTCACTGTTACTTACGACTGCGTCCTGTCTGCTTAATTCACCAGAAACTCATTTAACTCCAGTTGTCTGTACACTTTCTGATTCACCAGATACTTATTTATCTTCAGATGTTTGAACACTTCCTGATTCACCAGATACTAATTTATCTCCTGTTGTCTGCGCACTTCCTGATTTACTAGATATTAAATTGCCCCCACAGGATTTTAATTTATCCCTAGTTATTTGTACACTGCCTAATTCACCGGATACTAATTTATCCCCAATTGTTTTACACTGCTTGATTCGCCAGGTACTAATTTATCTCCACTTGTTTTTACACTGCCTGATTACCCGGATACTAATTTAACACCAGTTGTTTGTACACTGCCTGACTGACCAGATATTAACTTATCCCCACAGATACTAATTTATCCCCAGTTGTTTATTAACACCTGATTCACCGGATAATAATTTATCCCCAGTTGTTTATTAACACCCGATTCACCGGATAATAATTTATCCCCAGTTGTCTATTACTACCTGATTCATCGGATAATAATTTATTCCCAGTTGTTTATTAACACCTGATTCACCGGATAATAATTTATCCCCAGTTGTTTATTAACACCTGATTCACCGGATAATAATTTATCCCCAGTTGTCTATTACTACCTGATTCACCGGATAATAATTTATTCCCAGTTGTTTGTACACTGCCTGATTCGCCAGATACTAATTTAACTCCGGTTGTGTGTGTGGCAGTATTTTTGCTTGGATAGTCACCAGGTTCGTTGCGTCTATGTCTACGACCAACAACTGTAAATGACTAAAACACCGTTTTATTGCTACTGGTCAACACTACACGACGCACGATGCTCTCATCGGTGAAAATTCAGACGAAGCAGATGCACTAATCTATACAGACGGATCCGTTATACGCCAAAGAAGAAGCGCATGGGCATTTACAGCACGCTTAGCGGGCAGAACAGTCAAAGAAGCCAACGGCGCCTTCTCCATGACAACCAGCAGCATGACGATGGAGGTGATGACAGTGACGCAAGCGTTTGCCTGGCTTGAAACACAAAAATACACCCGCATATGTATACTCAGTGATTCAATGAGTATGATCCGGAGGGTTCAGGCAGGTTCAGTGCGAAGACAATGGCTTGAATCAATTCAGAAGTCCACTGTGCGAGGAGTCACCTTTATTTTTGTTCCGGGACACGCAGGCGTCGATGGAAATGAAAGAGCTGACAGGTTGGCTGGATCCGCTATCACTACCGACGGTCGGCCTATGGATCACGCTGATATTATCAATGCCCTCAGAGAAATGGGAAGGATAGAGGACTTTGGTGGCAGTGAATCCACATCACTCGCCAGAATGGCAGACTTGGGAATTAAGATCGGCACAGCAAAAAACGAGACGCACACCGGACACGTCAGAAGACTTGTTAATCAACATAGAACTGGTACTATTAGCCATCGGACGTTGGGGTTCATACTAAGGGGAGGATCTGAACACCTATGGACATGTCCGGAGTGCAATGATGATAACCCAACTAACTAACTAACTAACTAACTACACGACGCATCCATTTTCGACCTGCACCAACATTAAACCGGGAGTGTAAGAAAAGTAATGGGTCTAATAGTAAGCTTCTTCTGGACAACAATTTAACGATGCCACAACATAACACAAATGCTCATACAGTTTCGTGCCCCGTCTTCTAGTAAATCCATTTGTGAAAAAGCTTAACTCGATCCTCGAATCCGCATCCTGGCACACTTCACATTCAAGGCAGGATTAGATACTTAAAAGCTTCTTCACCGCGAAGCGAAATAAAACATTGATAGAAATATCCGTCCGTCCGGTTTTGTATGATAATTCTTCAAGCATGCCGCATCATGCTTCAGTTGCGTCTGGTCATCCTCCATCCAGCTTTTTTATCCGTGCCAGCCTTCGTTTGGGCATCGTCACGTTTCCAGCTTCGTATTTATCTGTAATTTAATTAACTGTCTCAGTTTCTGGCTCGATTCAAACCATGTGTATGTGGTAGTTCTTCATAGAGCATCATGCTCTGAATTCACTAGGGAAGAGTTCAAATCTCACTAAGTCTTTCAGTCGTGTTCCCTGTGAAGTTTTCTCTTTAAACTGCACACACGCGTCCCTAATTTGCACGGCTGGGAACATCCCACTCTATAACATTTGCACACGGACTGATTCAGCAGATGCTTATTTAATTTCAGATTGTTTGTACATTTCCTGATTTACCGGACATTAATTTAACTCCAGTTCTTTGTACACTTCCTGATTCACCAGATACTAATTTAACCCTATTGTTTGTACACTTCCTGATTCACCAGATACTAATTTAACCCTATTGTTTGTACACTTCCTGATTCATCAAATACGATTTTAACCCTATCGTCAGTACACTTCCTGATTTGCCAGATTTTAATCTAACTTCAGTTGTTTGTACACTTCCTGATTCACCAGATATTAATTTATCCCCAGTTGTTTATACACTACCTGATTCACCGGACTCCAGTTGTTTGTACACTTCCTGATTCACCATGTATCTACTAGTTTAACCCCAGTTGTTTGTGCACTTCATGATTCACCAGATACTGATTTAACCCCATTTGTTTGTACACTCCCTGATTCCCGGTACAGTTTAACCCCAGTTGTTTGTCTGCTTCATGATTCACAAGGAATCTACAAATTTAACCCAGGTTATTTGTACACTTCCTGATTCACCATGTATCTACTAATGTAACACCAACTGTACATAGTTATTCACCATATACCTAGTAATTTAACTTTAATTGCTCAAGTTTTCTGATTCACCAGATATAAACTAATTCAACACCCATTAGTTGTTCGCTTCCTAATTCACCAGCTGCGCCGCCCCTTCCCAATTTAAACCTATTGTGTCCCCAGGTGCATCATGTCATTGGTAGTATAGCTTTTCCCAAGAATTATATCTGTAAATGGGCATTTAATCAGCACCAGTGCAGCCATCTGTTGTAAGTTCCCAAGTTGTAATCAATGGGCCGGCTATTCCTCACATAAAGGGACTGAATGATGACAAATGGATGATCACTAATCTCGTATTTTTAATGGGTGTAACAATATGTCTAAATATTAAGACCCGGAGTTTTATAAGGACATCAAATATTTGGAAAGCCAGACTAAATCTAAGAAAATGTGGATTGGCTAGGCGTTAAGAAAAGTCTTCCACAATAAAAACATCATATTTACGGACCATCGTTTGCACATCATATGTTTAATATGCTTAACCACTGCAAATATTGTCCTTCTTGAGCCTATGTCTCTTCAGATGTTCTGTTTCCATACAACACTGCCACGAATTCACTTCATTATCTGTATCATTCATGCCCAGCTTACATCCATCTTTATACCGGGACCGATCGCTAAATCTGTAATTCACCATAGATGATGTCATTAGCTACTCCTCTGCTATTCTTCATTCTGCATACATGTCCTAGTCAAGTGAGTCTTCAAAGACTGGGCATTAGGAAAACTGTTCGCATGCCTGCTCTTTTCAACAATCTCAGTATTTTGTCTTGCTAATTAGAGCCAAATATTGTTCTTAGGTATTGCATGTAATTTTTTTCATAATATATTTATTACATTACATTGAACTGGGTTTTGAGGGTGGTTTCTGATATTGTTCTGAATAAATGTGACATTGTAGTTAAATGTTTGTTTGAGAACTTGTTTTAATAATGTGGCCACCAAGTACGTTCCCGTTTGGCATGCCCTGTTTGGGACAGTAAAAAGAGTTTAAATTAAGCAGTTTTTGAATTCCGAATCTCCAGATGGAAACCGCGTTGATTTGTTGGAGTGTGTTTTTTCCCCAGCCGGTAGTCGACAACCACAGGTCACAACCACAGGTCACAACCACAGGTCACAACCACAAGTCACAACCACAGGTCACAACCACAAGTCACAACCACAGGTCACAACAACAGGTGTAAGAAAATTACAAAGGGTGGGGATGGGGTGGGGATGGGGGGGTAGTGAGGAGCAGGCTGTAGTAACATAAAAGTCACATGCTTGATGTCACGTATAGATCGATGTGTTGTTATGAGGGTTCACACGCTTGCAACTATTATTCGCTGTTTAAATATTTGGTTATCAACATCTGGCGCGTTCTACACTTAGACAACGATTGCCACTAGTCCCTACCTCAGTGTATGTAGTGTTTTTATTCTATAACTAACGTGTGTATCTTTATTATATAAAATATATTTCAGCGTACGTGAGTTTTTTCTACAGGTAATGATGTATGTGTCCCTTTTCTTCTTGTGCCGGCTGTAAACTCGGGCAGAAAGTTGTAATTGTTCGTCCCCTTGTGTACTTTGGTCTTACTACATGACAACAGCTGTGTGCGCACATTCGTTACAGATCTGACTTATTTATACGCAGATTGTTGGTTTCTTACCTCTCAGGCAGATGCACTCAGACTTCGATGGAAACATCTCTAATTAGTCGCATTTTACGACAAGTTTGTTATGGGGCAGGGGTCTATCTTCCCCCCCCCCTCCCCCAGAATTGGACTCGTGAACCCACATGAAATGTAACTGTCTATGAAGTTATTCTTGGGCCTTTTGGGGACTACATTTAGTGTGATCTCTATCAGTATGCAAGTCTGTTACCAAAAGCTCAAACTGTTAAGAAGAGAACTAGGGCGTCAGAACCAGGGGACTTAAGGTACGTAAGCCAGTCCACGGCCAGCTCCAGATTTATAAGGCCGTACAACTTAATCGCGGAAATAGGTTACTGCAAGCGTTTCCATGTTGCATTTTGTGACATTATAATATGCTTACAAACTTCTGTCTTCTGATTGTATTCGTATTACCAATCGACAAGCGGATATTGTAAAGTGGACATACAAGCTGTTAGATTACAGCAATTTTAATTGTAATTCACGGGAGACAGTCGTGTTGTGATGTGTGTGTCAGTGTCACTGTTTCTAGTCAGTAGTTCAGATTTTTTGGGAATTGGCTGTTTATTACTTTTCTACTTTAAATGTAGAAATCTTACTTTTAGGGATAATACAAACAGGTAATTTAGAAGCCATATCTGGAAAATATCGACAGTTGTCAGGTGCAAACTATCTTGTGTGTGAAGAAAACTATTGTTTTCATATTGACTGTGCATAAATGATGCAACCACACTGTGGATAATTTGTGTCAAGATATTTCGGAGCTCTATGTAAGTGGATGACAATAATATTTAATTTACTAACTAACCTCTCACAGCAAGTCACTCTTTGCCTCTTTACTAATTGTTGACTAACAGTATAATTATATGTTGTAGCAGTACACTAATAATATTAATCCTTAACTATTTGACTTATGCTTCGCGAACACTGGCTGTAAACTCCTGCGGAAACTTCTGGTAGATCATCCACTTCTTTTGCATATTTGCAGTTCTACTGTCTTTGTTAATTTTTGTAAACTGGCTTTTGCTTTGCTTCGCGAACACTAGCTGTTAATTCTTGCGGAAACTTCTGGTTGCTCATCTTCTTTTGCATATTTGCAGTTCTACGGTCTGTGTTAATTTTTGTAAACTGGCTTTTGCTTTGCTTTGCGAACACTGGCTGTAAACACTTGCGGAAACTTCTGGTTGCTCATCTTCTTTTGCATATTTGCAGTTCTACGGTCTGTGTTGATTTTTGTGAACTGGCTTTTGCTTTGCTTCGCGAACACTGGCTGTAAGCTCTTGCGGAAACTTCTGGCTGTTCATCCACTTCCTATGCATATTTGTTACCAAAAAATTCGCAATGATAAGAAATTGATTTCATCCAGCAAGATGAAACTGGAAAAATTTGTTTGTGCTGTTTGTACCTTGAGGATACATATTTAGTAGTGCTATAAGTACTGTTAAGAAAACTACTCTGGGTGAAAAAAGTATTGCACATATCAATTTCCTACTGATTGTACTTGTGTACTAATTATTAAATAACAGTATAATTATATATTGTAGTAGTCTACTAATAATAATAATAATAACCATCAATCATTTATATTTATGTTATGTATGACATGTGTATGTTTCATAGCAGTATTTGTATGCGCTAAATTTGATAAAGTACAAATGTCACCCCTCCTCTCCCCCACCCCACCCCACCCCTCTCGCTCCTCTGATGCAGCAATACCCTTTTAGAATCAAAGAGTTAGCACTATTTCTTTACTTTTGCTGGAACAACTTTTAGTTTACATCTAAACCTTATTGATGTCTATGTTCATGTTGACTGCAGCAAAAGCATTTTCGTTTGTCTGTAAGAGTCTTTATTGTTATACTTAATTGGGACACTTATTTACCTTAAAAATGAGGTATAGTTCTAAAAAATTTCGAAAATTATTGAAACTGTAGTTTAATTTGTGTATACATCTCCTCGATAAAAACTGTGGACGCAGTGGGTCTCAATTCTTGCACAAAAACGGGAATTCCCGTTTGAGCTGTACGGCCTTATAAATCTGGAGCTGGCCGTGGCCAGTCTTAGCTATTTTAATGGTACGACCGTACATGTGAAGCTTGCGTCGGCGTCTGTTGCTTACGTGCTGCGAACGCTCTTTGTAATGCCAAGGTGCCGACTTCGATCCCCGCTGCGGGCGATTGGCGGCAAAACGACTTGCGTTCGTTTTAGATGGAGTTAGTTCTGCAACGTCTTATAAAGGATACGCAAAACAAAAACAAAATTTTACATTTCTCACAGTGTGTATGTCAGATAGATAAGCCCACAAACATCCGAGCACCTTCTGCAGGCCTGCCCGCTATATTTACGGACATGAAGAGAAGCCTGACCTCAGGAGCAAAGTGTACAGAGCAAGCTATGGGCAGCTACAAAAGACCAGCAACTAGCATGCGAATTTATAGAGACATCCAGCCTGGCGATCTGACCTGAGCATACGAAACCGAACGCTAAAGAAGAATCTAGCGAAAACGTACGAGGAGAAGTCAATAAGTAACTTGCAAATGGTCATGGGATAGCAGTAAAATGTAGATGGTGGTTTCTAAAGGTGTCATTAGGTGACAGCAACAACGAACTTTATTTCGTTAGGTGGCGTTAGGTGTTGCATGCGCATCCGCAACACAGAAACAAAATGGGGACTAACTTACGGAGTGTATCCTCAAAGAACAACGTGCTGTTGTCCGGCTTTTTTTTCGGCAAAAAGGGCTCCTGCCAAGGACATTAAAAAGGAAATGCTTTCTGCCTATGCTGATAAATGTTTATCCCGTAAAGTGGTGCAAAGCTGAAAGTTTCATGGTATCAGTCTGAGCCTGCTGACTAGAGGAGCACTACTCCTTCATGATTATGCCAGACCACATACGACTGAGGTAGTTCAGAGGAAATTTACAATCTAGGGTGGGAATTTCTGAAACATCCACCTTACAGCCCCGACAGCTCCAAGCGATTTCCAACTTTTTGGTCCACTGAAAACCCACCTGGGCGGGAAACATTTCCCGAATGGCGTAGAAGTTGAAAAGCTTAATTATCTCATCTGTTGCTCTTTAATAAACTGCATAACTGATTTCAGTCCTTGTCTTTTTATTTCTTCATTTGAATTTTACCTCTTCTTGTTACTCCAGAAGCTCTTCTAAGCCATCTAATCTGTATTATTATGATTCGTTCTCTTTAGTTGAAGAGAGAGTCAATGTGGATTTTAGTAACTGGCCTGTTTAAAAGAACATATCGGTCTAGACAAGAAACTTCTACTCCTGATGGGAAAGAAGACAATGTCTCTACTTTTAGTGTACTGTCGGTTTAATCACTGAAAATTCACTTTAGGTTTCAGAATGCCAGCTCTGTGTCTGCAGCAGAAAGCAATAATGATGTCCGTGATCATATTGTCCACGGTGTCCGTCAATGTCTATGTGTTCTACGTGGAAGTGGCCGCCTTCTCTCACGTACTGTACAGGACATTGGTCAATGCCAGAATCGCAGTATACCACTACATTAATGTCAGAAATGTGTCTGACGCCTGGAGAACTGGACAGGCCACCCATAGATTTCAGCTGATAGGACATGGTTTAAATATTGTTGAACTAGCCAGTTCCGCTACAGCAGCGATGTTTGATAGTGCCCTTGGTGAAGAATCGTCTTTTACAGAATGTCCATTGCCTTCTACAAACGACGTTTTGCCTCAGAACTCCAATTATATTAATCGCACATTCCATGTGGCTTTTCTGCAGCGGTCGCAATGGTTAAACAAGGATGTGTTTAACTTCTCCAGTTGCAAGTTTACCAACTGTCATTTTCACGGTTTTAACGTGACAGCAACGACGGATGTTGTTATAGTAGACGCCGACTACCTGACGGCCAAACAGAAATTACCGACTAAACATTGGAAACATCAGCTTTATATCCTTGCCGTGAGGGAATCTGCCATCCATACAGTGTCCCGTTTGCTCATAAGTAGGTAATGCTGTTGTTCTGTTACATATCAATATCATTAAAACTAAACATTTGTGAAAGGCTCGCCTGCCGTTGAGTCTGCATGAATAAGACATAAAGAAATATGCACAGACATATCCATATACAAACAGAAGAAACGGATAAACGATCGAACGAGCTTTATATATATATATATATCGGTGAATAATTTGGCTTTTAGGTCGAAATAACATTGTGATCTTCAGACCTCACTCAGACAAGAAGGAAGACAAGCAGACAGACGGACTGATACGCAGTCTAAACACTTCAGACGACTACTATTCTTTAAATGGTAACACCCTCACACCCAGCTGACTTTGTTTTTTAAACGCTTTAAATTTAAATATGCCAATCAAAACTTGGCAGATATGTGGTCAATAGAGTAAGGTCGATTTACCGCCAATGACGTTTTATGGTATCAGTCAGAGGCCGGTTTTTACTAAAAACCCAGATTACCTTTTTAAAATCCGCTTGGGTGAGGATTTGAACTATACCTTCAGGTACCAAGAAAACCCTCTAGCCACTAAATTGCGACGGTAACCCAATACATATTTGTTAACATTTTTAAAAATTGTAGATGAATGTGTGGGAACTAATCGGCTGACCCCAGTGCAATAAGGCTAAAGTTTCATCTGTGGTTTTTGGATGCTCTTCTAATCTTTTGATTCCCTGGCAGAAACCAGAACCTTGTGGAGCAGGCCGTTTAACATGACGTTGAGCTACCGACGAGACTCGGAGATGTGTGTACCGTACACGTTCTGGTTTCATCCGAAACCCTTGGATCGTAGACCAGACTATTGTAGGTACTCTTGTAACCTAGTCATTGTTGACCTTCAAGTGTTGATCGCGTTACGAAAGGATGTTGAGTGTCTGGAGAACTTTGTGACAATCCAAAAGATTAGACGGTCTTAGAAACAGAGGTTATTGCCTTGCGAAAATGGTGACTGGACTGGAAGAGGGTTACGAACCATTATATCGAAGTAACGTATACAGAAAATTGATATCGTAGCTTCCAGCACATTCATTCAGCAGTAATCGCAAAGCTCCAATAAAAATTGAGTCACTTGCATGCTGATTAAATATTCGTCGCCCTTCCTTTGAGTGACACCAAAAAGGAAGGCAGGCTGATGTATATGGGAATCATTTGTGTATGTATGTAGGCATGTATGTATGCATGCATGTATGTATGTATTTATGTATGTATGCATGTATATAGTTGTATGTTTGTATTACGTATCTGCTGTGTGTGTAGTTGTATGTGTGTACGTAGGATATATTAATGTGTCTTTGCCTCTATATATATATATATATATATATATATATATATATATATATATATATATATATATATATATATATATATATAAACTTTGCAGATGAAATCGCCAAAAATAAGACAAAGTCAGCAGTCTGGGTTGTCAGCCATTGCAAGGCATATTCTCTCAGAGACCAGTATCTAAATGAAATACAAGTAAGCACCTTGATGCTCTTTAATGTTTGTGTTCTTGACTCTGTGACAATTATCCTCTATGTCGGTGCGCGGCTTAGCGTTGCGAAAATGTATCGTAAATTCGAGATAACAGATTCGATTCCAGCTACGGGCGATTAGGCAGCGAACCACTTTGCGATGGTTTCGTTCGATAGCTGTATCAAGAGCTGACTGTTCAGTGCAATGGCAAGCTAAAAAGTTAGTTGCGTATCCTTTACAGGACGTTGCAGAACCAAACCCATCATTTTTTTCTTGGCTGTTGTGTTTTTTTAAGGCAATTTTACGTTCAGTAGTTTGCCATTGCAACTGCACGGTCAGCTCTCGGTACCGCTGTCGAAAGCAACATAAAACAAATCGTCCGCAGCAGGGATCGAACCCGGCACCCCGGCATTACGAAGCGCGTTCTCAACGCCTAAGCCACAGATGCCGACAATGGCAAACTACTGAACGTAAAATTACCTAGTAAAACCAAATAGCCAAACAGAATTGAGTTGGTAAGGGTAGGATGTCATGTTTCGCCATCTCACATGAACACCAGAATCACGGATCAGTTCAATGTTTTTGTCTGGCCTTATCCATCTCGCCAGGCTATCTAGGAACTTATCTCTTTGACTTCCTCTTGCTCTTTTTCCACCAATCTCGCCAGCTGTTACCAAGTTCTCGAGTACATGCCTCTTCATAATATGTCCAGAAAATTTTGACTGTCCACATCTGATTGTTCTAGTAGAGAGGGTGCTGTGTGGTCTCGAGGCATGGATTCTGCATCGAGTGCTAGAGGTTCCGGGTTTAATCCCCGGTAAGGGCTGGGATTTTTTCACGTCGATTTGGGCCTCTAGTAATTCCCCCTGGTCTCTGGGTAGTGAGATCGGACGCCCGTGTGCATTTATTTGCGCACGTAAAAAATCCATTGACAGTTGGAAATCGAAAGAGTAGCCTAACGGCGCTGCCCGGGCAAAATTTTGAGTTTAAAATCTACCCAAAGTATTTCAGGTGCTACAGAGTATGTGCACCGTGCTGAGCTTCTTGGGACTCAGACTTGAGTTAGAAGAAGAACGGAGCACTTATGGGTTACTACCCGTCTGCCATGATGTTGATATTTTGATCAAACCTTGTTTCTAGTAAGTTTACCTACCACCACTTTCATCTGTTTCATAATGACCGCTGCGTTTGTTTTTCCATCCTTCCATATTCTTTGCAGTATTTTCAGAAACCACACCCCTGCCGGAAGCAAAATGGGTATTTTTTTTATTTTTTACTTTGTTCATTATCCATGACTCACATATACATACCAACAAAGGTTCTACCTAAGACTTTAACACTCTTGTTTCTCGCTTGTGATAACAATGAATATTAATGAAAATGTTGAGTTGTATGTTCATAATACTATTGTTTTAACACATGCTTTCTTTTCAGAAGTACGTTGATGTGGACATATTTGATAAATGTGGAAAGACAATGTCTATAGGGAGCCGTTCTCTAAGCGCGGATATGCTTATCTCTGACTACAAGTTTTATCTATCATTTGAAAACCTAGACTGCCGGGACTACATTACAGACGAGTTGTTCAAACTGTTTGATCCTGGAACCCATGTTATCCCCGTTGTCATGGGCGGCGCTGATAACATAAGACACTTTCCGAAGAACATTTACATTAACGCAGCTCATTTCAGCTCAGCCAGAAAGCTGGCTGGGTATTTGAAATACTTGGCTTCAGACCTGGAGACCTATAGCAAGTACCTGGAGCGTAAAGATCTTTACGAGAATACAGCTATTGACGGTGTAAATACTGGGTGCGCTTTATGTGAGTTTCTGAACACAAACAAGCCCAAAATTTATGGCTTACATTCGTGGGCTGACTTTCTACGGTGTTACAATGCAAATGATACCTGATCTAGTAGGCGCAGTCAACAAGCAGTCTGCTAGATATCTATACCTCGTTTCTAAACGCCGTGCCAACTAAACAAGCTCTAACAGTAGCAGCCAGTGCTGGTCTTAATAGAACTGTGTATTAAAGGTTGAACTTTAATCTATGACACACAATCATGACACAACCCTTCTTGGATGATATGTTACTTCGTTACCGTTTTGTGGTGTCCCCGTATTACTGTAACGTAAAGCAAAGGTCCCTTTTCCACGCTTTATGTGTATAAGACATATAGGGCTAGACCAATCGGCACAAGATGGGTGATGTGGTCAGCATCACGCCGACAGCCTTTACTTCCCCCCACTGCACCCGGTACCCACTCAAGGCTCAGTCAACCTGGGAGTCAAGGTCATTTTTGAAAAAAAAAAGTCTGGCTTCGTCAGGCAGCAAACCCACGACTTTCCTATCTATACGCGAGCGTCTAGCCGCTACACCACGGCGACTCCCAGTATTTCAGTGCTGGACAGTTAAACTTGGTTTCTGGGATTTGTAACTGTTGGATTCTTATCCTTGAGATGTCAATCCTACAGACTGCAAGTAAAAAGTAAAGTAAAGATCCCTTTTCCCGCCTTTCGGCGCATCGGGCATATGGGCAGAGCGTCCCATATTTTTACAGACCATCAGCACTCTGTGTGGTAATGTGGTCAGCATTACGCCGGCTGTCTTTACTTTCCCAGGACAGCCCATCCTGGTACCCATTTTAGGTTGGGTCGACCTGCGACGTCCCATACCACGACAAAAATCCACGCAGCCTGCAGTGGGTTTTGATCGCGGTATGCTGGCTTACGAGTCGGACTCGCAACGCCTTAGCCACGGACGCCACACAGACTGCAATCCTTGAGGTAAAATCTTTATAAAATACTTACAAACCTACATACAACGCTGAGTCATTACCACAGTTACTGATTGACGTATGCGTGAACTAACTGAGAACTGTGCATCTGCAATCATGGTCAGACTGCAAGAAGAACATGTTAAACGGGGTTTCGCCAAACAAGAACATTACTCAGATAGCCAAAAAAGAATAATAAATCAACAAAGAACTGGTGTTGTCAACCGCTAGGCGCTGTGGGATTTACTGAGGAGGGGATCCGGACATTTAAGGAATGAGTGGTTTGACTTGCAATGAGGATAATCTATCGACTAACTAACTAACTAACTCATTTACTACTTGACAACATAGTTTCCTTGCAACAAAATAACTTCGCAACCGTCATCTGTGCAAGCTAAAATATTAATTGTCTGTGTCAACAATTTCTCAAAATCACACATCGCGTTCGCATATGACAACTGCAGTTTCAGACATTATTATAGCTCAAAATTCAGAGAAGGGGTTTAAAAAAAAAGCGTTAACACACACAGAGACAAACATATAAAAACAAATACAGGGACACACAGAGATTCACGTAGAAACAAGAGGAATGGCGATAAAAGCAATAAACCGGAGCGAGCACACACTGACACCTTGACGAGACAATTTGTACTCACGGACATCTTGACCTGTGATGATGATGTTATAAATCTTTGTTGTATTTTACTCCTGGTGGACAGCTTCCGAAACACATCTTCTTCTTCTCCAGTCCTGCTCCGTCTTTCAGTTTCACGGTTCCAAGAGGCTTCGGAGGTAAGCCTTGGTATGCAATACTTAGATGCTGTAATTTACAGTCTGTGATATTCAATCCATCCATCCATCGCTGGCGTGGTCGACCTCTTGAGTGCTTCTGTTATGTCAAAGTGACAGGGCTGTCTGTGGTGCACTGTCTGGTGGTAGTCTCGACCCATGTCCAAACCATTTGATCCGTTCTCTCTTCGTGTAGTTTAGAACTGGTTCTGTAACATAGGAAAATAAATATACGCGTGTGTTGACATTCTTGTCAAATACTGTTGTGTAATAGTTAGTGAAGAGCAACAAATGAAGTGGTTTGGACACATAACAAGAATGCCCTGGTACTATCTGCCACAGCGAGCCACACTGAAACATTACAACGGGTATAGAGTGAATGGAAGACCTCGGAAAATATGGAGTGATGGCATTAAGAAAAACCTTACAGAAATAAACATCAGTCTTAATAGTGCTCTTGACAGAGCTCATCAACGAACATTACATATCCCCCCGACACTTCGATGAGGTAAAAGGTGGAAGAGAAGAAGAAGAAAAAGTGAAGTAGGTAAGTATATTAAACAACTGTTATATGCGCCAACGGCGCATCGAATATATTATATACTTTTTGCTAGATCTGTGTAGATCAGTCGACACCTGATAAGTGATTTAGTCAGTATAACGCCGGTTGCCTTCATTTCCAAATAATAGTTCTCGTATTATTTATGATCATACCAACAAACGTGAATACTGATAGCACTATTAAAATAATTCCAGATCAGGTAGCGCTTACGTCATGCATGCAATCTCTCTAGGTTTAATGGCAAATAAATTAGTCGGCAACAATACACAGTTGTTCATTTCTGATTCAATTATCAATCTGTCATTAACCTGTCGTCGGCTCTGTGGCAACGTCGATGCGAACGCTTCGTAATGCCGGGGTGCCGGGTTCGATCCCAGCTCCGTTCCATGTCCCTTGCGTTGGTTTTCGACAGTGGTATCAAGAAGCCGACCTTCAGTAAGCAATGGCAAACTACTGGACGTAAATTTGCCTAGAGAAACCATACAACAGCCAGGGGCTGCTGGGGTTGGTTCTGCAACGTCCTGTAAAGGATACGCAACTAACCTTAACCATTAACCTGTCAAGTTTATTCGCATGGCAATAATCAAATTTAATTTTTTTATTTTGAAACCTTATCACCACCTTGGCAAAACAGGGAGAGGCTCGGATCCTTTCAGCCCTCCTCTGCCTCCCTCTCCCTATTAAAACATTAAGAGCTCAACCAAGACCGTCTTCATCTCACTGTGTATGCTGCTGACGTCACGAAACCGGGCTAACAATACGTTAACAGCAGAAAGGCCCGTCAGATAGAGACAGTCTTGCTTCAACGCCCTCGCCCTTTACCCAGCCACGACCCCCTCACTAATTTACACATTACCTAGAAAAAAAATTAGGTGGAAATGGGAATGGGGGGGGGGGGGGTTAAGTTTCTAGAGTACCCCCAGACAAGAGAAATTTGGGGTAGAGGAGGTGAGCCCTTTCACCACCAAATAATTGTGTAAGGTTGCTAAGATGCTCTCTCTCTCTCTCTCTCTCTCTCTCTCTCTCTCTCTCTCTCTCTCTCTCTCTCTCTCTCTCTCTCTCTCTCTCTCTTCAATGATGCATAGAAATTATTTTTTTAAAGTACAGTATATTTCAATCATTTCAGTAAGTCAAATATATTGTGATATTCATTTGCCACTCAGCACATTATCATCATCATCATTATCATTATCATCATCATCATCATCATCATTATCATTATCATTATCATCTTTAATTTGCTGTATAGCAAATAAATATTTGAAAATACTCGAAAAAAAAATGTAAAATGCATAAACAAATGCTTTTAAAGAGGATTTATGTGCATGATTAAAGGGAATCTTTAAAAAATTTTTGGGAAGAGGGGGACACACAAACAAATATTGGGTGGGGGGGGGGGCCTCAAGGGACCTCAGCCCTCAGGTTTCGGCGTCTATGAGTCCCTCTACAATCAATTTTTGTTTTCATTAATAATAGCATTCCGCGTCATGAGAACTGTGTCAGTCAGTCAGTCAGTCAGTCAGTCAGTCAGTCAGTCAGTCAGTCAGTAGCATGTTCTTTGCAGAACCTTGCTCCCATAACAACCTATCAGAAAACTTCTCGATCACAAGCAAGATGTCCCGCGTCCGATACACCCATCTGGAGATCAACCGCCACATCCTGCACCCACCTTCTCTTTAGCCTTTCTCTTCCTCTCTTTCCCCCCTCCATTATTGTTCTCTCTTAACTTTCGTGACGCTTCAAGTGACAAAAATATTTAAATTTTCTGTTTTATTGTTTTTAATAGCCAGCCTTCTTTAATATTCAGTTCTTGAAGTATGGATGTATTTGTTCGTTTTTTTTTTACCTATGATATTCTTAGAACCCGTCATTTGTATTCAAAGGTATTTATGCGCTGTTCAGCTTGTTTAGTATGTGTCCAGGTCTCACAGGCGTATGTTGTAATGGGAAAGATGCATGCTCTTAGAAATCTAACTTTGTAGTTCTCTCTGTCTCACTCCATAATTTATTCAGTTGTTTTAGTCTTTGAAGAAGAACTGATAGTCGTCGTTTAATTTCTTTCACTGTTTCGCATTGTTGGAAATCAATTACCTAAGATATTCCAAACCTTCCACAACCTCCAATCTTTCCTCATTAACACAAATTTCTTTCTCCATAGTAGTTGTATCTGTATGCATTATCTTTGTTTTTGCTATGTTCAGATATAAGTTGTGATTTTCACTATTTCTGTGGGTTGAGGTTATTTAGTTTTCTATACCAGTCTGTGATGTGGATAGCAATCGTAGATATTGTATCATCGGATATTTGGTATTTCATGACCACCGATATTTAGGGCATCCTTTTGCTCTCTGACACTTATCATTATATTTTCGGTGTACATGAGAGTTGTGTAGTTCCAAATATTTAGACACTGTGTGAAAGAGGTGGGGGAGGGGGGTGGAGGGGAAAGTGGAACTTTTAGAACGCCGTTTAGCACAGTTGAACTGGGGCACCACATGACGGTTAGGAAGTAACCAGAAGTCCAGTGTGGGTCGGTCTTGATGTCTGTGCTAGTCATGCGGCCTTCGATCTTCAGGCTCGCGATCCCCCCCCCCCCCCCCCCCCACTTTTCCACACTTCCACCACGCCCTACACCGGCCTAAAACTGGTAAATACAGATAGTAAGGACTCCGTTTTGGCTTGGACATGTCTGCAGAATGCCTTGTGACACTGGCAAAAACAGCTCTCGGGTGGACAGCAGATGGGAAAAGGAGATGCGGACGACCTAAGGAAACCTGGAGAGGACAATAGAACGGAGGAAAAAAGAATGTAAACTGACATGGAATACCCTGGGCAGGAAAGCAGCAGACCGGCAGCAGTTGTGAATGCCGTATGTGTCAACAGCGACATGAAAATGATATAGAAGGATTCATTTATGGTTTTATTCTGTTGTGTCCGCGAATTGTGTCTTTTGTGCATACTCCTCAGACCTGGTAATGTGTATCTCACTTGTGTACTTATTGCCCATTGTTTTCATGCATACAAGAACCCAAAATTCTAGCTGAATGTCCCGTTTTCAACTCACGATATTAGTCAGATGTCCCGTTTCCAACTCCATCTATTAGTGAAATGTCCCGTTTTCAGCTCAAAATATTAGTGGGGTGTCCCGTTTTCAGCTCACGGGAGTAATCCATAAGTCCACTTTACTACCAGATACACTGCTACCCTACTCTAAATACTATCTTTAGGTGCGCTGCTGTACCAGTCGGAATCATTACTAGACTGCTTGACATGTAATTGATTCGCACTGTCTTTTCGTGTTTTTGCACGCCAATAAAACTATATATACGTATTATCACGATTACTGTATTCAGTACTATTGCCTTTTCTTTAGCGTATTACACCTTTTTAAGCTGCAGTTTGTAGTTTCAATGTGGCTTTTGACGAAGGGATAAAAGTTCACTTACTTCTTGGCGAGTTTTTGTTCTGAATGATTGACATGGGTATAAGTGTCTTTCTTTCAGACGGTAATTCTCTAGTCTCTGTCATTCTTCTCTTGCTATTTCTGTAATTGCGTGTTCCGTGCAGGGTCATCGACACAAAGAAAACATGGGGGAAGCGGGGTACAAGGCCACCTCAAACCATATCCTCAATAATTTGGCAAGGGATTTTTGTTTTAATCCCAAATACATGAATTGTTATATATATTCTTGATTTTCTAAAACTGTTTTTTTCCCTTACTCTGTGATGCCAAGAGACTTGAATTTCTGTCATCGTCATTAGCATAAATGTACACTTCTGCTGTTGGGGGCTGCGTGGTCTCGAGGCATGGTGACCGCCTCGAGTGTTAGAGGTTCTGTGTTCAATCCCCTGTAAGGGATAGGATTTTTTTACGTGGACTTGGACTTTTAGTAACTCCCCCTGATCTCTGGGTAGTGAGATCAGACGCCCGTGTGCACTGTTGCGCACATAAAAAAATCCCTTGGAAGCTGGAAATGGAAAAGAGTAGCCTAAAGGCGCTGCCCAGGCAAAAATTTGGAGTTAAAAATCTACTCAATGGATTTCAGGATCAGACTTGAGCTGGAAGAAGAACGGAGCACTTATGGGTTACTACTCGTGTACCTTTATGTTGATCTGTTGTTCAAACATTAAGCCGTTCTGCTGTTGCGCATCGTCGAGAGGAACAGTCTGGCTGTTGTCATTTCGTGTCGATGTCGATGCTTTTTAATGTCATTTCCCCGTATGGGTTCCGGGCCCTTATTATAGGGAAAACAGGAACAAACCCACTGCCTACCCAAAAGCATGTCGTAGGAGTCGACTAATTGGGAGCTTCCTTCGAAGTCGGAGTGCCTCTGCCTGAGAGGCAAGGAACCAGCAGTCTGCATACAAATAAGTCAGATCTGTAAAACGGATGCACACGCAACACTTAGGTTCTGAAACAGGACTGTAGTCCAGAAGTGGATGAACCCCCAGAACTTTCCACCAGAGTTTACAGCTGGTAAACGCGAAGAGAAAAAAAAGATAATGACATCAGTCTATCCTCTCTTAGGACGGCTTCATGCTTTCATTTCATATCTTTTCATTTGTTGCGCCTAGATTGGTAGTTGTTCTGGCAGCATTCTTACTGGATAACCAAACTAGCTGATCTACTGAATCTCAATGAATTTGCTGCATAGCCTTGTCCATACAGTCTGATAATATTTTTAACGTTGTCTCGTAGGCGTCTCATTTCACCAGTGTTGATTTTGCGTAAGTCAGCATTTGATAATGTCCAGGTCTGGCATTGGTAGCAGAACATGCTGTTAGAGCGGTTTCTCGGCGGCCATGCTTATGTCAGGATGTCTTAATAACGGTGTCAGTTGATACATAAGCTTCAAACTCTTCTGAATTAGTGAACAATGTTGAATTTCGGCATTTGTCCCAAATCAACATTTGGCCACAGTGGCTGGCCGAGCGGTTATAAACGATTGCATCTAACTCAGAAGACCCAAGTTCAAATTCTCGTTATATATTGTGGAATTTTTTTTTAAAGGCAATATTATTGTATTTATGTTATCATAATCGACGTCACTGCACATTGAGAATTACTAAGCCTGCTCAGTCCTACGACACAGTAGCCACTCCAATGTACCTTTACTGGCTGTTCCCATGAGAACTGAGCTGTTTCCTATTTCGGTTTGAAAACGCCATAGACCGGCTTCCCCAAACTTTGCTCCCAGGTCACACAAAAATATTAGTGCCCAAGATTCATCATCCTGTTTACCCCCGTGTGGGTTCCGGGACCCTATTATGGGAAAAACAAGAATAGACCCACTGCCTACCCAAAAGCATGTCGTAAGAGTCGACTAATTAAGAGCTTCTTTCGAAGTCGGAGTGCATCTGCCAGTCTGCACACAACTGTGTCAGATCTTTCAAACGGATGCACACGCAGCACTCAGGTTCTGGGACAGGACTGTAGTCCAGAAGTGGACGAACAACCAGAGCTTTCCACCAGAGTTTACAGCTGGTGAATGCAAAGAGGAAAATCATCCTGTGTCAGCCAAGTCCGTACAGGGTTGATGATATCTTAATGTGTATTATTAGCATTTTTATTATTATTATTTTGTGCTGAATTATAAATAAATATATTATATTATATGCGAAATAATATTAAATGTATAAAGAAATGATTTAAAAAGTAGGCTCTACTGGCAAATCCGGACGAAGAATAAACAGCCTTGGACGACTTAGTCAGAGTTATCTCCCGTCGCCGCACTCCAAACAGTGATCGGAAAAGCCACAACGAAACAAAGAAGACAGTCACGTCGACATCAGGGCTGCCAATGCTTGGTTGTTTCCCCCAGGATCTGGGTTTTTTTTGTCGACGCTGCAGGACAAGTCTGGGTTTTTTTTTTTTTTTTTGGGTGTGTTTTGTTTGTTCCTGTTTGCCGATTTGTATGCTTTAATGATCGATAAATTTGTGTGGTTAGGGGGGTAGGGGTTAGGGTTAGGGAGTAGTAGGATTAGGGTTAGCGGTAGGGTTAGGATTAGCGTTAGATTTGACAATTTTGACGCCGAAGTTCCCTATAATCGCGCACAGTCCCATACCACACACAAAACAATCGAGGGCCTCTGGATCCTGGTCACACGCACAATTCGCCAACGATTGGGGGCACCAGCCGCACGCTATTGGCGTCTTATTTGGCAGAGTTTCAGTGGCGCCACTCCCATCTCATATTGTCGGCCAGTATTTCGAAATCCTACGTCAAAATTTTCACATCTAACCCTACCCCTAACCCTACCCCTAACCCTAACCCTACCCCTAACCCTACCCCTAACCCCTACCCCTACCCCTAACCCTACCCCTACCCCTAACCCTAACCCTACCCCTAACTCTAATCCAACAACCGCATGATGATGACTACACAACCATTCACAGTGCCTCACGCAACCGTACGCAACTGTGCACGCAACCATATGATGATGCCACGATGTCTCACGCAACGGTACGCAGCCCTACACGCAACCGCAGGATGATAGGTAAGTGTGTCGTTTGTTTCGTTTGTTTTCCGATTACTGTTCGGAGTGCGGCGACGGGAGATAACTCTGACTAAGTCGTCCAAGTCTGTTTATTCTTCGTCCGGATTTGCCAGTAGAGCCAAAAAGTATGTCTATAAATGGTTGGGAGCCACTGTGATGTAGTGGAAAGACGCTAGCCTGCAAGACGAAACGTCGTGATTTCAGGTCCTGGCGGAGTAAATTACAACAACGACCTCGGCTCCCAGGTTTACCCAGTCTCAAATGGATATCAGGTCAAGTCCCGGGAAGTAAAGGCGGTCGGTGTGCTGCTAAACAGATAACCCACCAAGTACCGATTGGTCTATAATTATATAGGTCTAGCCCTATATGCCCAATAGCCTGGATGTTTTCCCTCTAAATATGTATCGCTTATATTACAAACTTACGTTTTGTTCCGTTCCGTTTTCTGTGTGTCTAACTGTACAGTTTCTTGCTGTCGAGTGTGCTCACTCTGATTTATGATGCTGCTCCTGTTGTATGGCTGACAATCAGTTGCTATAGGCAGAGCAATTTTTCATGTGGTAGGCAACGACAATAGTACCGGAATCTGTTTGTTTTAGGCATTTTTAACGCCACTACAAGAGTACTGGCACCGTTTAGGCACTGTGTGGTGAATACTGGGACCGTTAAGGCCAAGGCACTTTGTGACGAGTGCCAGTTCCTATTTAGATATTTTATTGGTGAGTACCGGCAAATATTTAGACACTTTGTATTGAGTACCGGTACCATTTAGACACTTTGTGATGAGTACCGGCACCTTTTTTTTGTTGTTTAAAATGAAAGCCCTGCCTGCAGAAGCCTCCATCGCCGGCCGTGTCCAGCTCCCGTCTGCCGGGGACTTTGTGCCCTGTCCTTGTGTGACCTTCCAGCAGACGTCAGCGCTCACGTCTGCTCCTGGGTCAAGGCCGCGTGACGTCATTGATTGCGTGGACTCCCGTTAGCCTCGGCGTCGTCGTCTTAGCAACAACACAGGTTTATCAGCAAGCTTTTCTCTTGCAGACACAGCAATACATCCGTGCAATAAGTCGTGTTCTACGTGCAATAAGTCACTTTCAATAAGCTGTGCTTTCACTAGCACTACTCATCTTCTAGGGGTTGATGTGTCTAGTGGATGATCTTACTCACATTCCAAGATGACATAGCTGCGACAAGTAGACACCATCTCCAAGATACCATTCTGTTTATTGACATCTCAACACTTACATCGATTGCCCCGTCCATGTCCTAATCAACAGCTTTCACGCACCACATTGTTTAGACGCCAGCACGCTGATTTCCTCACACATTCACCAACCAGAGTTCTGCGTCTTCAGTTCCACATCGCCGCATAGATTAATCTGGTCATTGCATCAAGCTTCACACAACTGACTTGGCTGGACTTGACTTCGATGGATGTTGTCGTCTGGTCTTCCTCTCGCAACAATCAGTTTAACGTTCTCATTCTCACGATCACTCTCACGTCCTCTCGTTCTGACTGTCAACACCTACTGTCTGATCAGACTGGGGTCTGATTTTATACCCAGTGTTCGTTCCACGTGGCAACACGTAGTTGTTCTTGGGTTCCACGTGGCGACCTATGGTCGCTCTCCTCGGGTTCCCCGTGATCACACGTGGTCATTCGCTACCTTGGAGACCTCGGTTAATCCGAGTATCTGGCTTCTCTCGGTGTTCTAGATAAACTGGGGCTTTCCCTCCAACCTCCCTAATCAGGGTGAAAATATCTCCCATTACAATCCGGCTTTCACTGAGATAGTCCCCGGTTTTCTTAATGTGTTCCAGCTGTCCCGTCGGTACTATCCCCTTCCCCACTCCCCCTACAAACCCGACAATTGCCCCTTGTTATAAAAAATATATTGCCTCTCAAGTTGACCCAGCTTTGGATGGGTACCACGTACAGAGAAACGTCCAGATACTCGATTATATAGTTAAAATCAACGCCAGTGAACTACTGCCTAACAGTCCGGATATTTTGGAAATGCAACCGGCTTTCGTAGCACCCAGGCTGCAGACGCAGACGATGTAAATTACTAAATAATCGAGTACAGTAGTGTACAAAAATATTCCTAAAAAATCGAGTACAGTAGTTTATATGAAAATTCCTAAATAATCGAGTACAGTAGTGTACATAAAAATTCCCAACTAATTGAGTACAGTAATATATGCCATTCGAACCGCGCCTAGACTAAAGGCGACAGGTATTGATGATCTACCAGCTGAGGCCATCAAGGCAGCAGGAGAAACGGGAGCAATATGGTTAAAGAGAATATTTCAGGTGGCATGGGAAAATCAAGAAACACCATCAGATTGGCAAACTGCTGTCATTGTCCCGCTGTGGAAAAATAAAGGAAGTAAGAGGGAATGTACTAATTACAGAGGAATATCACTTCTCAGTCACACTGGGAAAATGTATGCTAAGATCATCGAAAAAAGGCTGAGACCATTGATAGAGTATCAACTTTCAGAAGCACAGATGGGCTTTCGACGAAACAGAAGTTGCACAGATGCCATTTATACATTGAGACAACTATCAGAGAGGGCAATAGAACATGATAAGACATGTTTGTTGACATTCATAGACCAAGAAAAAGCCTTCGATAGAGTCGACAGGAATATGTTGTGGGAATGTATGGGGAAAAAAGGAATCAGCAATCATCTCATTAATATTTGCAAAAGCCTGTACACACGTAGTGAATGCTGCATAAGATCAAAGGCAGGGTTGTCTAGAACTTTTATAGTGAACTCTGGTGTGCGTCAGGGCTGTGTACTATCGCCGCTTCTTTTCATAACATACATGGACGCCATATGTAGCGAAACAGACTTTAATCAGGAAGAAGATATAACAGAAAACTTTTCGCCGACGACCAGGTACTAATAGCAGAAAATATGGAATGCCTACAGAACCACCTAAATCAAATTAGTAACAAAGGGGAGGAATATAATATGAAAATAAACACTACGAAGACAGAGACAATGATGATAGGAAGACATAAAGACAATTTAGAAATTAAATTAAAAAACAACACCCTGAGACAAACAGAGGAATTTAAGTATTTGGGAGCAATTTTTACTTCAGACGGAAAACTGGACAGAGAAATTAGCTCCAGATGTGCCAAAGCTAATCAAGTAATGGGCCAACTATCTCCCCTGTTGACACACAAGCAGATACCTCAGAGTACTAAAGTGAATCTTATCAGAACTATTTTTTGGCCAATACTATGCTATCAGTGCCAAACGTGGACACTTACATCCTCCAATGAACGTAAAATTGTGACAACAGAGATGAAATGCCTTAGAAGAGCTGCAGGAGTTTCAAGGAAAGACAGAATACAAAATCATGAAATCAGACGAATGCTAAGAATAAAGCCAGTCTTACAGGTCATCAAAGAACAACAAATGAAATGGTTTGGACACCTAACAAGAATGCCCTGGTACTATCTGCCACAGCGAGCCACACTAAAACGTTACAACGGGTATAAAGCGAGTGGAAGACCTCGGAAAATATGGAGTGATGGCATTAAGAACAGCCTTACAGAAATGAACATCAGTCTTAATAGTGCTCTTGACAGAGCTCATCAACGAACATTACATCTCCCCCCGACACTTCGATGAGGTACAAGGTGGAAGAGAAGAAGAAGAAGAAGAAGAAGAAGAAGAAGAAGAAGTAGTGTATATGAACATTTCTAAATAATCGAGTACAGTGGTGTACATGAAAATTTCCTAACTAATCGAGTACAGTAGTGTACATGAAAGTTCCTAAATAATCGAGTACAGTAGTGTACATTCACACACAAAGGCCGGTAGTCATGTGCCAATTTTTTTTTTAAGGGCAGTGTTTTCAAAATATTCTATATGACATAAACTCCATCCCCCTCCCCCTGTTTCCCCCTTAGAAAAAAGTTATGATTAAAAAGCAGGTGTGGAGTTATAAACTGCTAATGAAGACAAAAACGTCCTTTTTTTAAAGCGGCTAGTGTTAAAAATATTATATTTATAATAAAACTGGAGGGGGAAAACCCCGAATGTTAATATAACAGATTATCACGTACAACTACACTGAACTTAACAATTACGTGATTCCCCCCTTGAAACTTTTTCACACCCACTCCCCTTTTCAGGTTGAAAAACCACTGATCCAGGAGATTAATATTGTGAAGACAAACAATAATTTCAATTACCTTTCGAAATGAACCAAATGCTCTTCTAGCAGTAACAGGAACGGAGATGGAAAGCACAATAATATAAATATTCAATAAAATCTCCGAACGACACAATATTTTGTGCACTGTCTCACAGAAATCAACTATAGTTTCGCGTTGAATGAAAGAAAGAGTGTCCTTGTCCTTTGTCGTGGGCGAACAACAATATTCTGTTCACTGAATAAATAACTAACCCAGTTTTGTGATCCATTTCTGAAAGACAAACTCTGTGCCCCGATACCTTCCCGATAGCATCATGACTACTGTTCAGGGTATATGGTGCCTACATTTCATTGGTCCAATATAATTGACACCTGATTTGTTTTCTGTTTTCGTTTACCGGCTATAAAAATCTGGCACAAAATGCTGATTGTTCGTCCATTTCAGGATTTTAAAATACTCAAAACCCGTACTGAGAGAGAATGATGCAGCGGGGAATTGTCTGCGGGCTCTGTGAGCCACTCGAGACTCAGGAGGCGGGGATGGCGCGAGGCGAGTAGGTAGCCAGATAAAAACAGAAATCATCAATATGGAGACTTCGCTGGTTGTTGGAGAGGAATGGGAGTAGTTTGGGCTTGCCCTGGATACTGTAGAATTTTTTGTCAGATAGTTGTTATCGATCCAGGGGCGCATGAGCTTTCCGTTCTTTGACCCATATAGTGGAATTTACATGTTTTTGCAAGCTGTTCTCTTCCTCCATACAAGATGTTCCACTTGTCTGGTCTTGGAGGGAGCAGCATTCTTCTAGTCACGCTGTTGTAGATGATGATGATGATGATGATGGTAAACAGTTTCATAGGGGTGGTTACATAGCTGGCACTCTGGGGAGTGTTGAGGCTGTGTTCTGAGTCTGAAGATAGTGGCCTGGTCCCTCCTTGTTAGATCTTTCATGCTGTCATTAGGATCAGGGCCAACCGTATGTATATAAACTTCTCTTCCAGTGTCTCCCATGGCCCATCTGTTCAGCCAAGTCTCTTTAGTTATATTTATTCTTATAAGTGTTTTTGCTGTCTGTAGGTTTGTCGCTGTAGGTGGTTGTTCTTGTGCTGCTTCTTTCTTTGCCAGTCTGTCAGCTCTGTCATTAACGGATGTGCAAGAGTGGCCTAAGATCTACTAATATCACTATTCTCTGATGGTGTATGCGTTATTGAGATGATCAGCATCTAGAAAAATCTTGGCTATGTCAGTTCTGCAACGTTCACTGCCTACAAGAGCTTGTAGAAGGGACATTGAATCGGTAAAGATGACAATATTTTGGGCATTTGACGGATAAACATCCATTACGGTCTTTCTGTTGTATATCGCTATTTCCAGAGCAATAATTTCAGCTTCATAGTTTGAGCAGCATTGCACGCATGCATCAAAAATCTTTTCAATAGATCCATCAGGACAATTCCGTAATCTGCTTTTGTGGTAGCTTTGAATGCAGAGCCATTAGTATAAACATGCATGCGTTCTTCGGGGTAGGAAGAAATGGTCTTTAGCTATGAGTTCATAAAGATGATTAGGTCGGACTTTTTGGTTTCTGCGTCTACCAATTGAATCCGAACTTCTGGAGCTTTAAAGCGAATATGTGGTGGTAAGTTTTATGCAACATTCTGAATGCCTTTGACGTCTTTCTGGTAGGTGGTATCTGTCCTTCTCACAGTAGCCTTACCTGCAAGCCAAGCCTATCATCTTGCTCATTTTCTTATACACCTGCATGACCCGCAGTCGATAGTAGACTCGCTTTCAAATTCAGCTACGACTCGCTGCAGCACACGACCGGTGTTCAAAACCGGGCGGTTCCCGGAGTTCGTCCAGACTCTAGGAAATGAGTACCAGTTAACACTCTGGGGTAAATGGCAGAACGTCGCCGTAGCTACAGAGCTTCGTGCAGACGTCCACACAGGCAGGCAGTTTCTTATCAGCTGTTTGTACTGGTGGCAGAGCACTTATTGTTTATAACCGTGTGCAATGACGCTGGTTCACATCTCCTGACTTTACTTTTACTCTTTATGACCTGTCGCTGAGAAGGTATTCCTGAACATGGCACACTTCAGACCCAGCCCATCTATCTTCCTGAGCCTAGTCACTGGGTCACTGAGAAGGTATTCCTCAACATGGTACCCTGTGACGCCAGGTTGTGATTTCTTTTCTGCCCAGCACATCCAGGTTTAGCAAATCCCTAATTAGATAACTTCTGCCACATGCAGGTTAGCAAAGCAGCAGCAATTCAGAAAAGACAAGACAGGAAAAACACTGAAGCAAATCACCAGAGAGGCCACCTCAATTCCCTGTCCACACTGCTCAAGAACTTTTAAGTGCTAGAAGTGATGGCCTTATCAGCCATCTGTCTGTGCACTCACAAAACCTAATCTCAGTCTCACCAGAGGATGAAAGGACTAGTCATCATTAACTGTCATGGATGGACAACACCACCAGTTAACAAGGCAGTGGATCTGTTCTCCCTACCCCGATCCCTCCTCTTCCAGTGGGACCTTGGAGAGCTCGTATAGAGGAAGTCTGTTTATGAGATACTTCTACAGCCAGAAGAAGAAACATCAAAGATCAGAGAACAAATAAATACAGACATGGAACAAATAATACACAGAGGAAAACAAATACAGAGAAAAAAAATAGAAAACAAACAAATACAGGGAGAACAAATAGGAACAACAGAGGACAAACAAAAACAGACAAAGAACAATTAAGAATAGAGGACACACACAAAAATATAGAACAAATAATAGACAGGGAACAAACAAAAATAGATAAAACAAATGAGAACAGAGGACAAACAAAATCAAATCGAACAAATAAAAACAGAGGACAAACAAATACACACACACAAAAAAAGAAAATATAGCAAACACATACAGACACAGAACAAAAAAGATTAGACAGAGGAAAGACAGAAACAGTCAATGAACTCTTATCACATTTAAAAAAAAAAGAATCCCTCCCCATTCACAGATTATAAAACTGCAAATATCACCCATAATGTGTTCTTTCAGTCAGTTTATTACATGAAATTAAAATAATCTTTCACTAAATTCATCTCAAGATCAATCAGTAATAAAGCACAATCAACCACATGTAACACACATACACATGCATGCACATACAAACTGGTCTGAAACAAAGCATCCTTGAGTATGAAAATATTACTTCATGAAAATCTGGCTACACGTCCCGGTTGGGCATCCGTTAGGCATTTGTAAACATTCAATAAATAAACAGCTCTAAAGTCACTGCAGGCACTCTTGAGAAATATATTTAGAAAGTCACTTTTAACTAAAGCTTCTCCATGAGTGGCCATACACCAACAACTGACCAGAAGCTGGCACAAGCCCATACTGCCTCATACAGTCACAACCACACAAGCTCTACACACAAACCCCTGTTGCCCACAAACTAACCCAGTTACAGAATCCAGCATCCTTGTAATCACAGGTCATAGTGCTCACCCATGTAATAAACCTCATGTCCTCATCCTTATAGTCAATCATTCCCTGGATTTAAGAGGTCCACATTTCCTGGATCTGAGATGTCCACATTACCTGGATCTAAGACGTCCACATTCCCTGGATCTAAGACGTCCACATTCCCTGGATCTAAGATGTCCACATTACCTGGATCTAAGACGTTCTACATTCCCTGGATCTAAGACGTCCACATTCCCTGGATCTAAGACGGCCACATTCCCTGGATCTAAGACGTTCACATTCCCTGTGTGAGTTTCAGGGCCCCATTTTGGGCGAACAAAGAAAAGACTGCTTCCCTTCCAACCCCCCCCCCCCCCCCCATTTTTTTTTTCAGGATGTTGTAAAGGCCAACTAATAAAGGGTGTTGCCTTCAAAGTTAAAGTTCATTTTCCAGGGAGGTGAAGAACCAACAGTCTGCATACAAATGAGCTAGAACTGTGAAACAATGTGCAGGCACAACCAAATTTCCAGAACGAGACCATAGTCAAGAAGTGGGTGAACAGCAGGAAATTAACCCCTAAGAAAAAGAAGTTATTCAAATAATTCATTATGGAACACAAGATGTTGCAGCAACAAAAGGGAGAGAACAGATTAATACAGCTAGAAAAGTCACAGAAAAAAGATGGTAAAAACAAACGTAATGGAGGTATTAAATGCTTGATGGCTAGCTTGGGGTGGAGAGTACACACAGCGGGTGTTATCAGGAATCAGGATAGATCCCTTACTGAACCCCCAACACACCTCACACTTTGATCCAGCCACCACTTCCAATTCACTCACACACACATTCACATGAATTGTTTCTTTTCTCTCACTGGGCCTTCCTGGGTTTCACTTTTCGCTTCACCGGTGATGATTCTGCACCCATAAACTCTGGGGGGATGGGGATATCAGAAGGGGAAGCCGCGGCTGTAGATGACGAGGACGATGCTGATGATGATGAAGCTGCTGATGGAGACTTCAGTGCTGTACTCTGAACTTGCTGGTACAAACCAAGGACATAAGGAATCACCTGGGGGAGAGAATAAAAACAGCATCAAATTAATTCACACATTCAATCTTTCATTCCCCTAAAAACAAAAACAAAAATAATAGAGAAGTTGTTTTTAAACTGGGATTTAAAAAATACATAGAAGATTTATCACTGGCAACCTTGAATGTGAAGAAGGCACTTCAAAAATCCTAAATCTGGAATCACCATCCTGTAGCAGATCTGTTGCAGAATTGCTTTTATCACGGTCTGCCTGAAAGAAACTTGGGTCTCTCGCCAGCTCTCCCACGTCATGCACTTTCATATCCAAGGAGTCACTCATATCCTTGCCCATCTTCATGCTGGTCAGCCCCTGTCCCTCCTTCCTGGTACCATGCCTTCTGCTTTTATTATTTTTGTACAGTCCACAGTGGTGCTGGATTTGGCCGAAATATTTCAGCTTGTGAGTCAAGATGATACTTTTCATTAGCCATTCTTCCTTGATGTTTAGATCTTTGAGAATGTCAGTATTCCTTCTCTTCTTTGTCCATGGTATTCTGAGAATCGTTCTTTAGTAATTCAGCTCAAAAGCCCCTACTATCTTCTTTTAAGAACTGGGAGATAGTCCACGACTCACATCCGTATGTTGCTACAGAGAAGTTGCTTGCTCTCAAAATTTTAACTTTGATTTCCTCAGACTGAAGTGTGCAATTCTTGGGCTTCTGTGTCTGAAAATAAAAGAGAGGATGGCAAATGGTGCTGTGGTTTACAACTAGGCTGCATTATTTGCACCTGTCAGGGGCCAGTTCGGCTATGGGAAGGATGATAGTGAATCATCACGTTTGAACAAGTTGACCTTCAGTACAACTCAGTATGAGAGCGGACAGTTTGACCACGCAATAAACTGGGTCCAGTTAACGGGCCAGGTCTAGTTCACTCAGGTTACACGGATTACTGCGTGTCAAACCGTGAACTCAGGCCGGAGATACAAAAGGCTTTGTCCGAGCTGGTTGAAGGAGAGTCGTGTGCTGGGAGAGGACGAGACAAGACGGAAACATTTTGACTAGGTAACGCTAGGTTTAGTGACGGTTAGTTGTAATAGGGTATTTGTATTTAGGATCGATGATAGGCTGTGTTTCTATGTAATGTTTCGACTAGATAGTATAGAGTTAACGTTCTTTGTGTAGTAGACATTCCATGCAGTATTTGTTTGAGCAGTTAATCAAGGTGTGACGCGCATTGTAATGGCGGTAACACTGCCCGGTCAAGCTTAGGCCATACACCATTACGTGTATCGCTGAGTCCCGTTTGGCAATAGACGGTGGATTAATTAGCACTGAGAAACTGTCAGCTAAGAGTCGTGTTCCTGATAGATCCATGGGAACTGGCCTGGGTTGATTAGTGATTGTAAAGCTGTCATCGCCAAGGGGGTTTCGGATGGGAACTGCTTGGCTCAGTTGAAGTGTTTAACGTCGTGTTGTTCATTGTACATTAAAGATTATGTTTGTACTCAGCAGGAGTATTGTCTTAAGTGTGTCTGGGTAGTTAAGTCTGTCAGCTGGCCTATCTAGCGAGCCATATAAATTAAATAGAGTAAATTAGGCCTCTGACAGCACCTTTCAGTCCAATAATTCAAATCAGCAAATCCCTAATTAGCTTCCTTTTATGACATGCTTTTCACAAGGGGCCACAGGTTTATTCTTTCTCCCCCTCAGAATGGGGCAGCAGAACCCACATGGGGAAAATCAACAATACAGCAGCTATGACTTACAGTGTTGTAGTTGTAGGCCAGGGCGATGACTATAGCAACAAACGGCAGAAAGAGGAAGGAGCCCTGGTTGAGATCTTGATCAACTGCTCTTGGCTGGAGGGAAAAATAAACAAGACAGAATAAACAATTAACATACATTTAGACATTAACAATGAACATTACAGAAAATGGTTTCAAAGCAATGTTTCCCCATTGAAATTTGAACAAAGAAGACACAAACAATAGATTGCAAAATTGATTGCCTGAGCACACTCCAGTATGGGTAGAAAAAGCCATGCAGAATATTTAAAATGCTAATACTGGTCGCAAAGATCACCTCTCTGCAACAGCACGCCATCTTCTAAAATCAGGTCATGTGGTAGCTAAGGACAACGCTTTTCAAATCTTTCGTTCGTCAACCAAAGGCAGAACGCTAAGATCTCTCGAAACTTCCGCAATTCGTCACCTGAACCCGGGACTCTGTATGATAAGATGATTCTGTCTGTACGGCTGCCCTGGTAAAAACAGGCAGTTATGTTTGGTCGTTGTTGAAATTGTACTTCAGTTATAAAGGATTCACTTATTTGCTTCATTTATATAATTGTTACAGTAGTATGCACTTGACAAGATACAGCGAAATATGCCAGGCAATAAATTGTGCAATCTATTGTTTGTGTCTTTTTTATTCCAATAAACATTAAAATCAATCAGCAAGACCTTGACAGAAGGCCACTCTTGTAGTCTCCTCCTTCTTGAGTCAATTCTCCAGCCTTCATGTGTTTTCACAGCTAATCTATTTTCTATGTACTATTTCCCACAAACTGTACCCTCCATCCCCATTCTCTCTAGGGAATGGTATTCAATGTATTTCAAGGTATTTCTATGGTATTTCATGGTATTCTATGTATTTCAAGGTATTTCTATGGTATTTCATGGTATTCTATGTATTTCAAGGTATTTCTATGGTATTTCATGGTATTTCTATGGTATTCTAGGTATTTCAAGGTATTTCTATGGTATTTCATGGTATTCTATGTATTTCATAGTATTTCTGTGGTATTTCATGGTATTTCTATGGTATGATTAGAATTTTTCTCGGCATTTCAGTTAAAAAGCTGCTACTGTTTTTTTTAAGATCCAGTAAGAATCCATAAGTTGCCATGGAAAAGATGTGTGATCTCAAAGGAACATACATGCAAATATATAATAAATATTTAAAAAACCAGTCATAATAGATAATGCGACTTTCTAGAAAATAAAAGCACAATTGTAATACTTTGATTTCAAATAAGAAAAGTGGCTGGTCAAGCAGTTACTTCTTCATTCACTGGCTGTGAGCTCCAGCAGAAATACCTGTTTGTTCATCCATTTGGAATTAGGCTTTGTGCCAGGGCCTGAGTTTTGTGTGTACAGTTTTGTTTAACAGGCTTATGTGTGTGCAGCTGGTTGTTCCTTGCCCCTCTGGCAGACACACTCTGACTTCAACAGAAGCTCCCAATTAGTGGAGCTCCTATGAGATGCTTGTTGGGAAGCAGTGGGTCTATTCTTGTTTTCTCCACAATGGAACCCAGGAACCCACATGGGGTTCAATGTCGGGCTTTCAGGCGGGTTCGACCCTGGTAAGATGGTGGAGTTTTTGAGTGGAAATATCCTAACCTGTACAGCCTGTGGTGATAGCATGAGCCGTGCAGCCCTAAATCTTTAGGCTCACGACCCTGTGTCTTAAACATCCTAAAATGTGGTGAGTAGAGACAGTAGTGACAGTAACAGATTTTCAATAATGAAGATACCAGCAAAGACTGTGCAACTGATTGTCTAGCATATTTTGATGTAGTCTGGTGCACACAACAGAATTAGCCCACATTTTTCTTTAATCGGGGAGGGGGGATGGGGGGATAGACCCACTACCCTTTACCAAAAAGGCAACTTTGGTTTGCTGAAATAAGATGTGCTGAGCCCAAAGTTGCAGACATCACAGCCTAGCTGTAAGCTACAACATAATGTGCCAACCACACTTCTAATTTTCACACACAGAAGAAGATCATCACTCAAAAAAGCTCAACACTGAACTGTTTGGCTGAACTGTCTGCTCTGTGGCCAACTCGATGCGAACGCTTCGCTTTGTAATGCCGGGATGCCAGGTTCGATCCCAGCTGTGGGCATTGCGCCTTGCGTTGGTTTCGACAATGGTATCAAGAAAGCCGACCGTCCATAAAGCAATGGCAAACTACTGGATGTAACTTGCCTAGAGAAACAACACAACAGCCAGGGGCTGTAGGGGTTGGTTCTGCAATGTCCTGTAAAGGATACGCAACTAACTTTGGCTGAACTACACAACACAAATAGTCCCATTTGTCAATACCACAGATGCCTGTGAAGGGAAACAGAACAAAAAGGAACTGAACACCCCATGTCATACAGCAGGTCTAGAACACAAGAAGGCCCAGCACCCCACAGCCCAGTGCAGTAGCTGTTATGGGATGACCTCAGATGTTTCCAGAATGAAACAGTTGCTTCTGGGTTCATCTGATAAACATTTGTTTACAGATCCATCTCCTACAGATATTTGTTCATTGCAGTATATTTATCAGCTTTTCAACTGATCTCAGCACTGAGGAGAACTGGCTCATAAACAGCATCCTGTCCCAAAAATTGCACAGGCCATGTTAAACATCATGGTGGCCTCAAAACAGCAGTAACAGAGGGTCAGGTTTCCAGAAAACAAGGCCAAGGCAGACCTCCTTGAAGGTGAACACAAGATATCAAAGAAGCACTAGCTATCAAAGCACACAGTGCTAGAGAATTGGCTAAAGAAAGAGGGACATGAAGAGAGCAACGCTCTATTAGGAACCTGTTGACTGATAACAGCTATTATAATTCTGCTGACTTCATTGTTAAACGTCCACAGTTATTTACTAACTCCAGTGCTCAACTGTTACTGATATTTCTGTCACCCAGACATACATGTGAAAGTATTTGTATCCACTGCTAGTTACTTTACCTTAGGGTTAAACTCAAAGGTGAAGTGTCTGTGAGACCTGTTGGCAGGGAACTCTACAGAAGACAGCTTGTAGTCGTACTCAGACCTGGACAAACTGCTCTCCAAGGAAAGTAAATAGTTCTGTGGGTGGCAATGTGGAAGAATATCAGGAAAATAGTATGTCACATCATTTTAAAAAAGAGACAACAACTTTTTAATTATCCCATACACCATACAATCACCTCAAACAGCACATGATCACCTCAACAGCCCACAGTCACCTCAAACAGCATTCAATCATCTCAAAAAGCACACAATCACCTCAAACAGCCTACAATAATCTCAAACAGCATAAAATCACCTCAAACAGCCTACAATCACTTCAAACAGCTTACAGTCGCCCCCAAAAAGCATACAATCACTTCGAACAACAATCACCTCAAAAAGCAAATAAACAGAACAAAGGGACACATCAAACAACATATAAATCCAACGAACACCTGGTAAGCAATCAAGCAACAACAAGTCTGTTACATTCATCACTTACCTTGTTGTCGATCACCAACGAGGGCAGGTAGAAGAAAGTGGATTTGCTGAGAGAAATCGTCTGTATGGGTGTGTCCGGCTGGGCCTCGCTGACCAGGCGAACCTATTCAAATAATAAAAAATAAAAATACACACAAAAACAATGATAAAAATAAATTACATTGCATACCTTCATGTACAGATCTCTGAGTACAACCTCTGTTACATGCCTTTATGTACACATTTCTGAGCACAACCTATGTTACATGCCTTCATGTACACATCTCTGAGCACAACCTGTTACATGCCTTCATGTACACATCTCTGAGCACAACCTGTTACATGCCTTCATGTACACATCTCCAAATACACAGCTTATGTGATCAGGGAGGCCCCATTAGGAAGTCACTAGCAGTTTATACCCTGTGCAGATAAGACAGTCTTAACAAGGCTGTAAAGTACTTAAACATCATAGGGTAGAATGAGGGAAGATTGTTCTACCTCAGGGTAGATAAAGGAAAGACTAAACAAGATTTACAATACCTCAACACCCCAGGGTAGAAGAGGAAAGACTAAACAATACTGTAATACATATATATATATATACTCTATGAAAAAGGAGACAAGACTATGAAAGCATAAATCATACCTTTAATGTAGGCAGGAACTTGATATCTGTCTTGACATTGCCACTGATGTCCATCTGGCTCATGCGTCGGAAAGCAATGATGTTGATCTCATGTAAGTCAGAGGCTTCAACCTGTAACACATGATACACTGGACTGAGAATCTGTTCATGACAAAACCACTAACCAGCCAACTCTACTTTTCAGATGCTCACTTTTTCCCCATAGATGCCACCTTCTGATGACAGCGCCATCTATCTACATCTTCATGGGCACAAGTTATACTTCCTTCTCATCACAGTCCCATAACACTGTGTGTCGTTAGGAACCTACCACTGTTGACTGATCAGTTCCCTACACCTGTTTATTAAATGGATCACCAGCTGCAGATGACTGTGTGGTAAGTTCTCTCCACCTCTGTTCATTAGATGGGTCACCACCCACTGTTGACTGTGTGATAAGTTCTCTACATCTCTGTCTATCAACTGGGTCACCACCCACTGTTGACTGTGATAAGTTCTCTCCACCTCTGTCCATCAACTGGGTCACCAGCCACTGTTGACTGTGATAAGTTCTCTCCACCTCTGTCCATCAACTGGGTCACCAGCCACTGTTGACTGTCTGATAAGTTCCCTAAACCCCTGAATGTTAGATACAGTGAGCTTTGTTTGCCTGTTACTGGACAGATGTCACTAGTGCTGCACAATCAACACCAATAGAGCACCTCTACCGACACAATATTTTTACCAACACTGTGTTACCAATGACAAACATGGACATCATCAACAAAAGGAGAAACTGAAATAAAAATGAAATATCTAGTACAAATCCTAAATATAACTAGAAGAAACAGGATCAGTAATGATGATAACAGGAAATAAGTTGGGACAGCACCATTATTAAACTACTTCAATAGACAAAGAAGAAATGGCTTGGACATGTGTCAAGACTACCACCAGACCGTGTACCAAAGGCAGCCCTGTTGATCACAAACAACAGAAGCAGACCTAGAGGTCAACCACGCAAACGATGGATGGACGCAATATCTGAGGCCGTAAATATCAGCATCTAGGTAGGAAATACCCAGGCTCTCACCAGATACCTCTTCAAACCTGGACCCAGAAGGGCACAATTAGATTAGAGAAGAAAGAAGAAGGCTTGCCTGTTTGAGGCTTGTGATTTAGTCAAATTCCATATGCAAGCAATGTCTTGGTCTGCCTCTTCCCCTTCTACACAGCCTTGAAGTATTGTTCTGGACAGGTTGGTAGATCTTGCTACATGTCCGTACCACTGCATCTTCTGCCTTTTCAGTTGTTAAAAAAAAGTTCACAGCTGCCAATGTGTCGAGTGATTAGAGTGATTGCAGGGTGAACATTGTGTGGTGTGGTTGCTTATGATATACCCAGGATCTTTTCAAAAGAGCGTCCGTGGCTAAGGCGTTGCGAGTCCTACTCGTAATCCAACGTACCGCGGTCGAAACCCACTGCGGGCTGCGTGGATTTTTTTCGTGGAATGGGACGTTGCAGGTCAACCCAGCCTCAAATGGGTACCAGGATGGCTGTCCTGGGGAATAAAGTCGGCCGGCGTAATGCTGATAATGCTGACCACATTACCCACCAAGTGCTGACCAGTCTGTAAAAATATGGGTGCTTTTCCCATATGCCCGATGTGCATAAAGGCGTGAAAAGGGATCTTTACTTTACTTTTACTTACTTTAAAAAAAATCTCATATCCAATGCTTGTATTTTCCTTCTGAGTCCGCATTCTAAGTTCAAGTTGCACAACCGTAGGTAAAGGTTCTGACAGTTCATGCTTGAAGTAGAGGTTCATTTGTTTAACACCAGAAGTTTCTGGATCTCCATTATACTTGATGTTTTCCTGTTCTGACACTGTCTACATAGCAGCACTGTCAGTTCTTTTATAATTACTGTCACATTTTTACGACAGCATCATTTACACAGCAACATAAACAGATGACTGACAATCTGTGAAGACACATTTCTGTACTTACACTGTCAGCTGTTATATAATTAATGTCACATTTTGACAAAAGCATCATTTACACACCAACATAAACAGATGACTGACAATCTGTGACGACACACTTCTGTACTTACACTGTCAGCTGTTTTATAATTAATGTCACATTTTTACGAAAGCATCATTTACACACCAACATAAGCAGATGACTGACAATCTGTGATGACACATTTTGGTTGTTGTAATGTCTACCCCATAAAAACACTGTTAGCTCTTTTATAATCACTGTCACATTTTGACAAGAGCATCATTTACACACCACCACAAACAACTGAATCACAAACTGTGCCGACATACTTATGTACTGACACTGTTTACATATCTAAACACACTCAGCTCTTTTATAATTACTGTCACAATTTGATGACAGAATCCTTAACACAAACAGACGACTGACAATCTGTGAGGACACACTTCTGTACTTATACTGTAGACATAGCAACACTGACAGCTCTTTTAGAGTTACTGTCACATTTTGATATTTACACACCAACACAAACAGATAACTGATAATATGAGGTGAGACACTTCTGTACTTACACTGACAAGCCTTGACTGGGGGGCAGTGCGCTCTATGTGTGTGTTCACGTCCCCTGATTTCAAGTGGATGTCGTAGGTACACTTTGGCTGCAAACAAGAAGAACATGTCTAAAATGTACACAAGAACATTCTAGCATGTTCAAATATACTTTTCCCTGTGTGACAAGAAGAACATGTCTAAAATGTACACAAGAACATTCTAGCATGTTCAAATATACTTTTCCCTGTGTGAGTTCCAGGGCCCCATTGTGAGGCAAACAAGAAGAACATGTCTAAAATGTACACAAGAACATTCTAGCATGTTCAAATATACTTTTCCCTGTGTGAGTTCCAGGGCCCCATTGTGAGGCAAACAAGAAGAACATGTCTAAAATGTACACAAGAACATTCTAGCATGTTCAAATATACTTTTCCCTGTGTGAGTTCCAGGGCCCCATTGTGAGGCAAACAAGAAGAACATGTCTAAAATGTACACAAGAACATTCTAGCATGTTCAAATATACTTTTCCCTGTGTGAGTTCCAGGGCCCCATTGTGAGGCAAACAAGAAGAACATGTCTAAAATGTACACAAGAACATTCTAGCATGTTCAAATATACTTTTCCCTGTGTGGGTTCCAGGGCCCCATTGTGAGGCAAACAAGAAGAACATGTCTAAAATGTACACAAGAACATTCTAGCATGTTCAAATATACTTTTCCCTGTGTGGGTTCCAGGGCCCCATTCTGCCTCAAAGGCAAAGAACCAAGAGTCTGCACTAAATAAGCCAGATCTGTGAAACAGATGTGCACACAATGCTCAGGTTTTGGGGGGGGGGACTAGTCCAGTGGAGGAGGAACACCCAGAACTTTCCACTGGAGTTTACAGCAGAAGAAGAAGAAAGATAATTTTACGAAACCTAATTGTCTGATATAAAGTTCTGATGAGTTTATTACCATCTAAGGCCAGGAGAACAATTATTTGCCATGGCAGTCTCATGTTTTGTTTATGAGCTCTGCCAAATCAGTTCAAAATTTCTGTAATGATCCAAAGTTCAACTTTCTGTAATGACCCAAAGTTCAACTTTCTGTAATGACCCAAAGTTCAACTTTCTGTAATGATCCAAAGTTCAACTTTCTGTAATGACCCAAAGTTCAACTTTCTGTAATGACCCAAAGTTCAACTTTCTGTAATGACCCAAAGTTCAACTTTCTGTAATGACCCAAAAGTTCAACTTTCTGTAATGACCCAAAGTTCAACTTTCTGTATGATCCAAAGTTCAACTTTCTGTACTGACCCAAAGTTCAACTTTCTGTAATGATCCAAAGTTCAACTTTCTGTAATGATCTAAAGTTCTGGCTTTCTTATGAGGTGGGAACTTGTGAATTTAATTTCCCGTGGTCAAGAAGAGGAAACCCTGAGATAAAAATAGGATGATTGTTGTATGCAAAATCAATGTAGGGTATAGAGTTAATGAAGCCAGTGCTTTGTAAAGCACAGGTACAGGCATTCATTCTGTAAAAAAGGTACAAGTAAGGTGGTGAGATGTGAACCAGCATCACTGCATGCAGTTATAAACCATAAGTGCTCTGCAACCAGTACAGAAAGCTGATAAGAAACTGTCCGCACGCAAACTTTGTAGCTACAGCGATGTTCCTCCATTTACTCCAGAGTGTTAACTCTGGTACCCATTACCCAGAGGCAGGGTGAACCCCGGGAACCGCCTGGTTTCGAACACCGGCTGTGGGCTGCAGTGAGTCGCAGCTGGATTTGAAAGCGAGCCTCCTATCGACTGCGCTAATGCGACCCCTACGGTACACACATGTCGTAGTTATAACCAATTCATGTATGTGTGTGTGTGCGGGTGACAAGAAAATAACAGGCAGGAAATGTGAGAAAGAGAGATGACAGGAACAAGGAAACAGTAAGAGGGAGAAAAAAAGAGACAGTGATGGGTGGAGGAAAGTAAGACAGGAAGATAACAACAGCAACAAAATTGGTTCAAGGGTTACAAATGGGACACTCAAGCCCATCATACATTTGGCCCTTCGAAACACTCATCATTCAGACCACAATTGTATGATTCCAATGAATGTCAAATAAGAAAAAAAAACAGACACGTTAAAAAAAAAATGTGAAGAAGAGAAGAGCAACAGACAAGAGAAAAGTAGATTAAAAAAGAATAGCAATAAGATGAAAACAGAATGAGATAATTTAAAAAAAAAAAAAAAAGTGAGACTGATGCCCACTGACCTGTAACCCCCGTATCCTGTAGGAGCCGTCTGCTTCGGTCTTGCTCTCCTCCTGATACTGCTGGCACTCCCCCTGGCCCAGAGCTTCGATGATGAGATGGGGCTCAGGCTCTCCATTCAGGGAGGTGACTTTACCAAAACAACTGTCAACATGATCAATCATCAGTGTAGGTCAAAGGTCCCAAATCGGAACAAGTCAATCATTTCTCATATTTAGGCTCTATTTTATGTGATCTAGGGTCCAGACCTGAAACCGTGTCAAGGACTGCCTAGTCATCAGTCCAGCAAGTATTATGGAGATCCCACAATATTTCAGGTGAAACAAAGTTACGACTACTCAGAGCTCTAGTAATGAGTACACTGACACATGCCAGTGAAATGTGCGCCTCAACATCTGAACTCCGAAAGAAGATACAAGCTCTGGAAATGTGATCTTACAGAAAAGTTCTTGGCATAACATACAGAGACCACATCACAAATGACAAGGTTAGCAGCATAATTATCCAGCATAGTGGCGACTATGAACCTCTTTCAACTACAGTGACAAGGAATTAAATGCAACGGTGAGACATTTATTAATAATATCAGAGAGCAATTGCCTTAGAGGTGAGGAACAAAAACTCTGCATTCAAGTAAGCCAGATCTGTAAAACAGATTTGCACAGGACTTTGTGCTAGAGTATAACGCCGGCGAAGAAGAACAAAAAGAAAGAAAATAACTCACACAGACACATCTACAACTGTTGTTGTCACTTCAGGAGGATGAACCACCTGGCTAATGAAGGCTTGCCCGTTTGTCACGTGTCTGGTCAGGTCTGTGTCAGATGTTGGCCGCAGGCTGCAGTGACTGTAGCAGTAATTAAGGTTTTAACATTATTCACTGCAAATGGGTCACCCAAGTACTCCATTCCATGGCTAGTCAAATGGGTCACCCAAGTACTCCATTCCATAGCCAGTCAAATGGGTCACCCAAGTACTCCATTCCATGGCCAGTCAAATGGGTCACCCAAGTACTCCATTCCATGGCCAGTCAAATGGGTCACACAAGTACTCCATTCCATGGCCAGTCAAATGGGTCACCCAAGTACTCCATTCCAAGGCCAGTCAAATGGGTCACCCAAGTACTCCATTCCATGGCCAGTCAAATGGGTCACCCAAGTACTCCATTCCATGAACAATCAAATGGGTCACCCAAGTACTCCATTCCATGGCCAGTCAAATGGGTCACCCAAGTACTCCATTCCATGAACAATCAAATGGGTCACACAAGTACTCCATTCCATGGCCAGTCAAATGAGTCACCCAAGTACTCAATTCTATGGCCAGTCAAATGGGTCACACAAGTACTCCATTCCATGGCCAGTCAAATGGGTCACCCAAGTACTCCATTCCATGGCCAGTCAAATGGGTCACCCAAGTACTCCATTCCATGGCCAGTCAAATGGGTCACACAAGTACTCCATTCCATGGCCAGTCAAATGGGTCACCCAAGTACTCCATTCCATGGCCAGTCAAATGGGTCACACAAGTACTCCATTCCATGGCCAGTCAAATGGGTCACCCAAGTACTCCATTCCATGGCCAGTCAAATGGGTCACCCAAGTACTCCATTCCATGAACAATCAAATGGGTCACCCAAGTACTCCATTCCATGGCCAGTCAAATGGGTCACCCAAGTACTCCATTCCATAAACAATCAAATGGGTCACACAAGTACTCCATTCCATGGCCAGTCAAATGAGTCACCCAAGTACTCCATTCCATGGCCAGTCAAATGGGTCACCCAAGTACTTCATTCCATAGCCAGTCAAATGGGTCACCCAAGTACTCCATTCCATGGCCAGTCAAATGGGTCACCCAAGTACTCCATTCCATGGCCAGTCAAATGGGTCACCCAAGTACTCCATTCCATGGCCAGTCAAATGGGTCACACAAGTACTCCATTCCATGGCCAGTCAAATGGGTCACCCAAGTACTCCATTCCATGGCCAGTCAAATGGGTCACCAAAGTACTCCATTCCATGGCCAGTCAAATGGGTCACCCAAGTACTCCATTCTATGGCCAGTCAAATGGGTCACCCAAGTACTCCATTCCATGGCCAGTCAAATGGGTCACCCAAGTACTCCATTCCATGGCCAGTCAAATGGGTCACCCAAGTACTCCATTCCATGGCCAGTCAAATGGGTCACCTAAGTACTCCATTCCATGGCCAGTCAAATGGGTCACCCATGTACTCCATTCCATGGCCAGTCAAATGGGTCACACAAGTACTCCATTCCATGGCCAGTCAAATGGGTCACACAAGTACTCCATTCCATGGCCAGTCAAATTTGTCACCCAAGTACTCCATTCCATGGCCAGTCAAATGGGTCACCCAAGTACTCCATTCATTGGCCAGTCAAATGGGTCACCCAAGTACTCCATTCCATGGCCAGTCAAATTTATAGACAATGTCCATATGGAAATTAGTGTGCAAACAGCAAAATCCTGAAACTGGCACAAGCAGTAAATGCATAAGGCAGTCGCTGGAGGTGCCAACACAACTGGCAATAAGTCTAAAACTTAGAATGCCTGTAGCAATTTTATCAATTTTTATCATTATTTTTGTAATTAATTTATCAACTGTAAGTATTGTCCATTATGTCTTTTTCTGCTTTTGTGATGACTTCCCATGTTCACAGCTCTCTGATGTATTATTTATATCTTGTATTTTGAATGTGAATCCACATCAATCTAGGATTGTGTGGCTATGAATGATATTGTATAAAGAAGCTGCTGAGCAGACACAGTGCAACATACCTGAAAGCAACTCTGGCCCCTTTGATGGTTATCTTCTCCGTGCTCCCTTCCTGGACGTTGATCATCTGTGATGCAGGTTCGAACCTGTACTCCTTCATCATTGGTCGCAGAAAGTACTGCCCTGGACTCTGTATAGGGAAATAAAATCAAGTAATGACAGCCTCTGCAGTTGTTTGTGAAGGTGACTAACCTGTCACCTTCAATAGTTTGGCCCAAATCTTCTTCTTCGTGTTCGGTTTCATATGCTCCAATCAGACCATCAAGTGGGTTGCCTCTATATTTTGCTCTTGAGGCCAGGTGTCTTTTCAAAGTTGTAGGTAGATTGGGCAGGTCTGCAGAATGTGCTCAGGCGTTTGTGGTCCTGTTTGACAGTCACACTGTGGGGACTGTACAATCTATATTTTTTGCTGGCCCAAATTACAACCTTCTTCTTATGTCCATACCACAACCTCAAGCCTTAAAAGACAACCTTTTCACTGCCTTCAGGCATACTGAGCACATAGGACAGCTCAGTGGTTTATGTATTCAACATCACGCTGACCTTACTTACTTTCCCGGACTTTCTTCTTCTTCTTCTGCCTTTCTATCCCCCAATGGAGCATAGGCCCTCAACCAACTCACGCCAAGTCGTTCTATCCTTCGCCATTGCATGGAGCTCTCCCTTTTTAACCTCATTCTCCAGCTCTCTTCCTAGCTGAGAGGAGGTACGTCAACGATCCGGACTCCTTACGGCTTTCTCCACACCGTGCCATACTTCTTCTATTTGAAGAGCCTCCCCTCATCTTGGTTGGCTGGATTTTATTTGCTTCTCTTTTTGACTTATCCATGGTTGGTTGGTTTTTGTGGCTATAGTTTTTACAGGATGAGGTAGCCAACCTCAAGCCCAACCCTACCCGTAGTCGCCTCTTACGACATGCCTGGTAGGGTGCAGTGTCACTATTCTTTGCTTCCCGTGAGGGCCCCGGTGACACACGGGCGTTCCCGGACTTTACTGGTACCCATTTAAGGCTGCGTCGACTTGGGAGACTAGGTCATTTCTTTAAAAATAAAAAGGTCAGGCTCCGCCAAGATCTGAACCCACAACCTTTGGTTGGGTAGGTAAGTATCTCACCATTACACCATGCCAGCTCCCTCTACTGTCCACACAGCCCCCCCCCCTAGACCATTAGTCATTGATAAGCTGCTCTATACTATGCCTACCTTCCATTCCTTTCAATTCTTAAAAAAAAATCAAAAACTTAGGCCACATTCAACATGTTGTTGGCAGTTATATTTGTGGTCTGGTTTGTTTGCACCACCTGCGTGGCTAAGACTGTGATAGCTGCACCATTTCTCTGGCTTTATGTTAGGTTCTTTATTAATATCCTACCCCAGATGACATCACAGGACAGTCCAACGTTTTAGAGTGTGGTAAGACGATAAAAACATCTAAAATTGGCCCTAACCCTAACGCACCTAAATCGCACGAGAAAGTGCAGCCTAGGTCCCATGGCTGCATGCAGCCTAGGTCCCACGACTGCATGCAGCCTATCTACCACCCCCTAAAATATAAGACTGTCCCGTGACCTGTGGATTTCCCCCTTTTGGGGTAGGATATTAATAAAGCACCTTATGTTCCTTTCCTAGTAGCTAGTTTGCTCCTTCCTGTCTGTGTCCCGATGTGTTCCTCTTACCTTATCTTCCTGATGTTTTTGCCTCATGGGGTTATTTTCTGTCCGGTTTATTCTTCTTATTATTATGCCCTTGTGTCCTTCAATGCGTTCTCGAATCTGTTCCTTTCTAGTCTGGCCATGCATTACTCTGCCTAACCCAAACATCTGTCTCCATGTGCTTGTTGTTTTTAGTCTCATTCTATTCCTTCTGTGCAGGCAAAACCCTAAACTGGAACAAGACTACAATCCACATGTGGACAAACAACCAGAACTTTCTGCTGGAGTTTACAGCCAGTGAAAACTAAGAACAAGTTTTGACATCTGGTGGAAATGTCCACTACATGTGTGTGTATCTTCCCTAACAAATGTCCACTTACATGTGTGTGTATCTTCCCTAACAAATGTCCACTTACATGTGTGTGTATCTTCCCTAACAAATGTCCACTTATATGTGTGTGTGTATCTTCCCTAACAAATGTCCACTTACATGTGTGTGTATCTTCCCTAACAAATGTCCACTTACATGTGTGTGTATCTTCCCTAACAAATGTCCACTTACATGTGTATCTTCCCTAACAAATGTCCACTTACATGTGTGTGTATCTTCCCTAACAAATGTCCACTTACATGTGTGTGTATCTTCCCTAACAAATGTCCACTACATGTGTGTGTATCTTCCCTAACAAATGTCCACTTACATGTGTGTGTATCTTCCCTAACAAATGTCCACTTACATGTGTGTGTATCTTCCCTAACAAATGTCCACTTACATGTGTGTGTATCTTCCCTAACAAATGTCCACTTACGTGTGTGTGTATCTTCCCTAACAAATGTCCACTTATATGTGTGTGTGTATCTTCCCTAACAAATGTCCACTACATGTGTGTGTGTATCTTCCCTAACAAATGTCCACTTACATGTGTGTGTGTATCTTCCCTAACAAATGTCCACTACATGTGTGTGTGTATCTTCCCTAACAAATGTCCACTTACATGTGTGTGTGTATCTTCCCTAACAAATGTCCACTACATGTGTATGTGTATCTTCCCTAACAAATGTCCACTTACATGTGTGTGTGTATCTTCCCTAACAAATGTCCACTTACATGTGTGTGTATCTTCCCTAACAAATGTCCACTACATGTGTGTGTCCACTTACATTCAGTTTCCTGGTGATGTTGTGTGCTCATTCATTACGATGGCTTTTGTAGTGGAGCCTCACTGACAATAACAACAGAAAGTAAGATATGCAACAGACAAACAAAATACAAGATACTTTGCAAGCAACTGTCAACTATGAAACATTTTCTCTGCTGCAATCACCCTTTAAAGGAAAAAAAATTTTAAAAAATTTTTTTTTTTTTAATATCTGCATCTTGTGATGCAACACATCTGATCTCAGCAAATCTTTTCATTGGTCATCTTTTCTTCTTCGCAATCACCAGCTGTAAACTCTGGCAGAAAGTTCTGGTTGTTCATCCACTTCTGGACTGCAGTCCTGATCCAGAACCTGTGTTGTGTGTGCATTTGTTTTACAAATCTGACTCATTTGTATGTGCACTGCTGGTTCCTTACCTCTCTGGCAGATGCCCTCCGACACTGAAGAAAGTTTCCAATTAGTCGACTCACACGACATGCTTTTGGATAGGCCGTGGGTCTATTCTTGTTTTCCCTATAACAGGACCCCGGAGCCCACACTGGGAAGTCATCTTTTACAACAGTGGCTCTCAACATTTCTAATGCTGTGACCCTTATGTCATGGCGACCCCCAAACAATTATTTTCCTTCATAACTTCAATGAAAATGTGTTTTCCTTTGGTCTTAGGCGACCCCTGTCAGAGGGTCATTTAACCCCAAAAAAGGGTAGCAGGTTGAGAACCACTGTTTTATAATATGCCTGTTAAGGAGTAGTAGGCTGATTTTGTTGTTCTTCCACCCAAGGAGGGAGCCCCTGAACCCACACTGGGGGTCGTGCAAGACAAAAAAAAAATGAAACAAGACTTACGAGGCCAGAGAAGATCATGCTGCCCTGTGCTCCAGTGACATTGTTGGACCGGTACTGCTTGTCTCCACTCAAAGACAGCAGCACATTAGGCAAGGGAAGTCCCTCCTCGTCCAGCATCTGAAATTACATAACAGAAAGGCATCAGTGAAGCTCACAATTTTGCAGACCAAAGTGCATAGGACACTTTTTACTGCAGAACATCTGGGAGGAAGGCGAGAGAAAGACCAAGAAGGAGAGGAATAAATGGTGTAGCTGAAACCTGCAAAAATACCCAAGCTATCAGAGAAGTGCAAGACAAATAAAGACAACCATGACACTGGGCTACAACCTGGTATCTGTGAGACAACACTGGGCTACAACCTTGTATCAATGAGACGACACTGGGCTACAACCTGGTTATCTATGAGACGACACTGGGCTACAACCTGTTATCTGTGAGATAACACTGGGCTACAACCTGTTATCTGTGAGATAACACTGGGCTACAACCTGGTATCTGTGAGACAACAAAACCATGACACTGGGCTACAACCTGAAGATTCACCTAGAGACAACAAACAAAACAAAAGAAGAATTGCTACAAATTACAAGTCTTTTGTTTTTCTCTACTGACAGTTGCACACTTCAGATGGGTTCAACTCTTTTTCTCTCTTTCTACCCATCTATCCTCTTCCCCCCTCCCTTCCGACTCTCTCATTTTCCCTGTCTCTCCCCCTTTCTCTCTATCTCTCCCTGTGCCAGTATGTGAGCAGTTCTTCACATAAGAGATCTGTTTAAAATGAAGATTATCTTTGCCAAGGACAAATAACAGCCTGCAAATCTAAAATCCCCTTTCTCTCCAGAACAAGTACCTGAACAGAAATCTCCCCGAGCTTCAAAGCCTGGAATGTGCTGGGGTTGTCACTGGCTTTAGAGAAGACAAAGCCTTCCTTGACTGCATCCACTTGATACTTCTTGCTGGCATGAAGAGGTCCCACCCTGTAACCAAACCACTCTTTCATAAACCAAGTCAAAAAGTCCCTGAATCTAATAACAAGAATCCAAAAGCATAAGTCAAGAGTCTATACACCACATCTTACTGTACAAGTAAACAGTCAACACACCAAATCGTATTTCACCAAGTCAACAGTCAACATACCAAATAATACTGAAGTCAAGACTATACACCAAATTTTACTGCACAGATCAATAGTCAATACATCAAATTTTACCTGCACAGGTCAATAGTTGATACACCACATCTTATTGCACAGGTCAATATTCGATACACCACATCTTATTGCACAAGTCAATACACAACATCTCACAAGTCAATACACCACATCTCACTGCACATGTCAAAGTCAAGACACAAAATGTTTCTGCACAAGTCATTAGTCAAGACACCAAATATTACTGCACACATCAATAGTCTAGAGACCAAATATTATTTCACAAGTCAATAGTCTAGAGACCAAATATTATTTCACAAGTCAATAGTCTAGAGACCAAATATTATTTCACAAGTCAATAGTCTAGAGACCAAATATTAATTCACAAGTCAATAGTCTAGAGACCAAATATTAATTCACAAGTCAATATTCAAGACAGCAAATTTACTGCACAATTCAAAAGTCAATACACCAATTCTGATTGCAGGAGCCAACAGTATTTGTCTTCTTCTTCACAACACATTCACTGCCTGTAAACTCCAGCAGAAATTCTGGTTGTCCATTTATTTCTGAACAATCCCTGGGTGGGTTCCGGGGCCCTGGTATATTAAAAACAAGAATAGACCCACTGCCTACCCAAAAGCATGTCGTAAGAATCAACTAATTGGGAGCTTCCTTCAAAGTCGGAGTGCATCTGCCTGAGAGGCAAGGAACCAACAGTCTGCAAACAAATTAGTCAGATCTGTCAAATGGATACACACGCAACACTCAAGTTCTGGAACAGGACTGCAGTCCAGAAGTGGATGAACAACCAGAACTTTCCCCTAGAGTTTACAGCTGGTGAATGCCAAGAAAAAGAACATTTTTGAACTCAGGTCTTGAACTTGAGTTTAGAATGCACATCCATTTTACACATCAGGCTTATTTATAAACAGACTGTTGGTTTCTCATCTCTTAGGCAGATGCATTCTGACTCTGAAAGAAAACCCTAGAATGTCACTAAGTACAAGATGCTTGCTATGGGCAGTGGTTCTATTCTTTTCAATCCAAAATGGGATCCCAGAACCCACACAGTGGGGAGTTGGGGTGGGGGGTCAATTGTCAATAGGCCCATTGTTCCCCGGCTGTTAACACCGGCAGATATTTCTGTTTTCTGTCCACTTGTAGACTTTAGTCTTGTTCCGGAACATGAGTTTTGAGTGGACATCTGTTTTGAAGATTTAGCTAATTTGTGAGCACACTGCTGATTCCTCAAAGGTTGTTGGAGGGGAGAGGGGGGTGGCAGTGGGTGCACCCTGGAACCCAGGCAATTAGTCAACACACCCAATGTGACAGCATAAGTCAATAGTCAACACATCAAACTAAACCAAATCTGGCTGCACAAGATCACTAAACAAAATCTTCTTGCATCAGTTAATGAACTATATGTTGTTCTAGGAGTCAATAGATCAAATCTTATTGTGTTTGTCAAAACCACTATATCAAATCATTTTGTATACTGAAGGCCAGGGTAAAGAAGGAGAGAGACATGGATGTCTTTTTTTACTTTTCATCCCCCACTGTGGCAAAGCCCTCAACCAACTCAGGCCAAGCTGTTCTATTTTTGTCAACATCAGCAGCTCACACTAAGTCCTCCCCATATAACCAGGTCTTTTAAAGATTCCTAGACAGAAAACCCAGTCATCCAGAGATTCACAGACAGAAAACCCAGTCACCCAGAGATTCACAAACAGAAAACCCAGTCACCCAGAGATTTACAAACAGAAAACCCAGTCACCAAGAGAATCACAAACAGAAAACCCAGTCACCCAGAGATTCACAGGCAGAAAACCCAGTCTTCCAGAGATTCACAGACAAAAGATTCCAATCTTCTAAACACTCACAAACAGAAAACCCAATCTTCCAGTCAACAAGCATACTTGTATTTGCCACTGCTGTCGGTGGTCAGCACCACAGGATCCATGCTGCCATCCTCTGCAGTCACTGTCACGGTGACACCAGCCAGGGGCGGGCTGATACTGCCTTCAATGAACACCCCACGGCGGCCAACCAGTTCCACAATGTTGCCAAGGCAAGAATCTGGGATCAGGAAAACACAAAACACATAAAGGCGTATCACACAACACGGTTAAACAACACATGATGGGATATCATATAATGAACACAGTTAAACCAGGCATAATGGTTCATGCAAAAGTAAAGGACCTTTTCCCAAACTCTAAAAAAAAAGATGGCTGAAAAGTCGACCATCCAACTAATTATTACATCAGAAAGCTATCCACAAAAAGAAATCTTATAGCAATCCGGTGGGATTAAGGTATCCACTGATGATACATTTGTATCCTCAGTGGTGCTATGGAGTCTGTGAGCTGTGTAAACATTCTCATTATATGATCTATGAAAGGAAACTGAGCACTTATGGAGATACCCAAGTGCAATATAAAAAAAAATTGTGTGCTAGCTGCTGAAGATGAGGACGAAGCATGCATGGGAATGCCCTGAGTGCTGTTATGACAATTCTTGAATCAACTGGACTCATGTCACAGGGGATGTTGCCAGACATGAACACTATACAGGTAGCCAACACAAATTTATAATAGTCAACCAACATTGAACGAGGGGTGATGAAAGAGGCCAGGGCAGCTGGCCTGGATTCCATCCATGATACTGAACTGATTGTACAGGACAGAGCTTCTGGGCACCTGGTGAGACTTGATTCGATTGCAAAGACTGCACTTCAAGAAACATTGGAGGGTAGTCAAAAAAGAGGAGGGCAAACGAAAAATACTGGAATGACGACATAAAGAAATGGACAGGACTCAGTTATCATTCACTTATTCATCAAGTGGAAGACAGAGAAAGATGGTGGGTTTTATGTGCTAGTGCTTCCATCAATACACCTCCACGACTCTAATGGGTCAAGGGTTATGTTATGTTACAGGATATAACAGAATAGAGGAGCTGACTGCGAGCCTTATGTGACACATAATGGCTGAATGAGCACAGAACTGGCGTTATCAGTCATCATACACTGAGGAAAATATTGAAGATGGTATTCTAATACTTATGGGTTTGTCCAATGTGCTGTGAGAATGATTTAATTAACCAATGAAAATAATCAGTTACTACATCATCATCATGCGTCTCCACAGATCACGATCCCTGGTTGCCTGGAACAGCTCTCTTGATAATATCCCTCCATGCCATCGTTTCAGTCCATCCAGCATCATCTCTTTTAGTCTGCCTCTACCCCTTTTCCCACTGATCTTTCCAGTTGTTACGATATTCTCCAATGTCTCTCTTCTCATTATGTGGCCAAAGAACAGTGTTTGTCTCTTTCTTCATCATATCATCTTCTCCATATCATCAGATGGAAACATATCTTCAGATGGAAAATGTGTAAGAGAGATTAAAAGCAAAACAGGTCAAGTGAAAACTGCATTTCAGAAAATGAAAAATATCTTATGCAAAAATCAGTTACAGACCAAACAAATTCAGTGAGAATAACTTTGGAAGAGAATCTATGGTTCTTTCATGATATCCTACCCCAGATTACATCACCGGACAGTCCAACATTTTAGAGGGTGGTAAGACTGGGTTTCCCAGAATTCCTGATGCTTTTAACAACCCCAAAACATCTAAAACTGGCCCTAACCCCAACCCACCTACACCCAACGAAAGAGTGCAGCCTATACATTCCTGACCTCTCGGGTAGATTCAATGGTTGTTGGATGGGGGGGGGGGGAAAGGGCGGTGGCTCAATCTTGCCCTGTCTCACGACTGCATACAGCCTATCCAACACCCCCTGAAATATAAGACTGTCCCGTGACCTGTAGATTTTCCCTGTTTGGGGTAGGATATTATTAAAGCTTCGAAGAAGCACATACCTCCGCTGACAAACACCTCCACAGAGCTGGGGTAGAACAGGAGACTAGCAGACTTGGCTGAGATGGTCAATGTCTCTCCTGACCTAAAAAAAATGGGATGAGATGTCTGTTAGCTTGTGTCCATGTTTCTACAATAAACCACTATATTTTCTAAACACAGCATTCACACAGACCCACTCTTGGGGCTACAGGTCAAATACTGAACACGTCCGACATGACTGCCTCTCCTCTGTACAGTCTTCTTCTTTTTATTCATGTTCTTCCTGAAAAGGGTCATTTCTGTGTTGTGGTTGACAGCAAGGCTGTGATAACTGTGTCCTTCAGCCAAGAACATCTGATTTCAACACACCCCTAATTAGTAATCGTTTACAATATGCATGTCCCGGGGACAATGAGTCTATTGTTTTTCCCCCAAAAAATGGGTCCCTTGAACTTAAAACATGTCTATTACTGCCGCCCCAAACCCCAAAAATGGGCCCCTGGAACTCACAATGGGTCTATTATATCCCCCACCCAAAAGGGCCCCTGGAACTCACAATGGGTCTATTATATCCCCCCCCCCCAAGGGCCCCTGGAACTCACAATGGGTCTATTATATCCCCCCCCCCCCCAGGGCCCCTGGAACTCACAATGGGTCTATTATATCCCCCCCCCCCAAGGGCCCCTGGAACTCACAATGGGTCTATTACCACCCCCCCCCCTTTTCCCCAATTGGTCCCTGGAACTCATAATAGGTCTATTATCCCCCTCCCCCCCCCCCCCACCCCTTCCAAGGGTCCCAGGAACTCACAATAAGTATATTATTCCCCCCCCCCCCCCCCAACACCACCAAAGGGCCCCTGGAATTCACAATGGGTCTATTATATCTCCCCCCCCCCCCCACCAAAAAGCCCCTGGAACTCGCAATGGGTCTATTACACCCCTCCCCCCTTTTCCCCAATGGGTCCTTGGAACTCGCTATACAGTGAGCTAAGGCAGCTATAATGGCCTACTGACAGTTGTCATACGAACACAGCCTTGTACAAGTCAGAGAATTCACAAAAACCCAGCCTCACACAAACCCAGCCCCCGGCTGAAGCCATAAGAAACAAATGGATCACATGCTGACCTGGTCCAGTGAGAGAAGCTGTAGACTGTTGTAGTTGACTGTTTCTTCCCATCTTTGTCCACCCCATCCCCAGGCTTGGCTGCCGCAGCAGCAGTGGCTGTCACATTTGGCTTCAGTGGGCCTAGTGTTGTAGGGACATCATCCACTGAGGACCTGCAAAATGCCAAAGTCAATGACAATACAGACCACAAATCTCTTTGTAGAGACAGTTAAAATATAAGAAATGCGATTGACTGATTTCAGTACACCAGGTTTATCTCTTAGGTTTCAGTCTCTCTGCGTATAATTTTCTTGACTCATTCGAGGATGTAACTGTGTTGTGCCATTTTACAACATGGCTGTTATATTCAGGTCTTCCTAGGGACACATCCAGCTTCTTCAGGCAATAGTTGCCCGGGTTAGCCTTTCTTGTCTATGTATATTATGTGACTGTTCATTAGTCAAGACCATCACACACAACACAAACTCTGCAGCTCCATTGATGAACTCCCACCCCTTTTCTAATGGTACCGTTCGTATCACCAAAAGGTACTGTTAGTGTTTTTTTCTGTAAGGTACAAAACACACTGGTTTTCACACATGCTGGCATCTTCAATTGTATTGCAGTTCTTGGGAAACTTTGTGTTGCTGAGTCTTGCTAGTCAAGCAAGAATTTTACCATTTGAAGATCGGCACAAACCATCCAATTATGTTTTAAATACTTACATTTTTCCACAACTGTGTTTATTGTAACAAACTCCTCCTTCATAGTGTGTTTTGTTCGTCCATCACAAGTGATGAAGACCACTTTCGTCCAAAGTATAGCTGCTTGCGCAAGGACTTGGATTTATGTGAGGAAGACTTGCGCACTTTCTCGACCTCACTCTTTCCCTATGTCCGTCTTGATCCAATGGCAAGACAATGTCGAGACAACTGGACATGGACCTAGGTGCAGTGAATGACCAAGGCGTCTTAAGTACCCTGCCTTGCTCAAAGCTCTTCACAGAGCTTGCTGGTAAACACTTTCTTGTCCATTGAACCAAAAAGAGGTTTCATCCGCACAATCCGCCAAGTCCAGTCTTTGCATGCAGGATAGGCATATCCCACACACCGAGTGGTTTAGAACCAAAACCTTTATAGTAGCAATTGAAATCAAGCCATACTGGTTACCATTGTGTAAGAGAACTCTTTCAAGGAATATCTGCGAGGACAGATGGCTGTTGAGCCCTAAAGCGTCACTGTCCAGGCAGATCACAATCCATGAAGACCTCAAAAAGAAGCTAGCCGTGTGTTAACTATTCACAAATGCTCAAGTTTTCAAACATTTTCACTGTTATGTACAAAGGTATTAAATGCACAGTAATTACATATAACGGAGGTCGCCGTGGCGTAGCAGCTAGATGCTCGCATGCAGATCGGAACGTCGTGGATTTGCTCCCTGGCGGAGCCTTTTTTTTTTTTTAAATGACCTTGACTCCCAGTTCAACCCAGCCTTGAGTGGGTCCCGGATGCAGTCTCGGGAAATACAGGCAGTCACATCACCAATCTTGTGCCGATTGGTCTTTAAAAATATAGGTCTAGCCCTATATGCCCTATATGCCTAAAGGCGTGGAAAAGGGACCTTTACTTTATTTTTATTTGTTTTAAACTAATTACATACAATTATTTTACTACAAATTACTACAAAGTCAAAAAGCCACTGATAGCACTGGATTCTAGGCTTCTACATAACAATGACCCTACTAAGAAGATCATTCTTAGCTTGCTCAAAAACTAGAGCTGATAGAGAGAAAAAAAGGCTGATCACTTTTTTATAATCAGCAACACAAAATTAACCAACTACAGCTTTATATTTAAGGTGTCCAAATATGTGTAGACCAGTGTCGTAGTTTTTTTCCTACATCATTATACAGAAAATTCTATAATAATATGAATTAAAAATAGAAATGAGAATAAATTAGGCAAATAGTAATGTGGTTTTGCTAAATGGCACCCCACTGGGCAGTATTGTAGATAAAGATGGGGGAAACTGATAGAGACATTAAAATAAGAATACAAAAGGCAAGAGGGGCTTTCAAAGCACTAGGGAATTTGTGGAGGTTAAAAGAAAATAAAAGAAATATTAAATTTAAAAAGAGGTGAGGAAAAGACACTGGCATTGGATAGGTCACACACTGAAAAAACCAGAGAACAGCATAACTAGAATGTCTTTGCATTGGAACCCACAGGGGCATAGGAATAAAGGAAGGCCAAAAAACACATGGAGAAAAAAGCTGAAGAATAAAGTTAGAAAGATAGGGAGGACATGGAGAGCTAGCGAAGGATAGAACAACTTGACGTGAGTTGGTTGGAAAAAATCAAAATAAAAAAAATCAAGTGTAAAATGTTAGGCATCTATTTTTTTTTCTTTTGTGTACCGAAACGGTGTGAAGTAACAAAGACATTCATACTTGATAGTGATGATGATGTCATCGACGGGGACTTCAGTGGTGACAGATCCATGAGCCAGGTGCTGGACGGCGGTCAGGGTCAGTGTCTGGGGGTTGGACCTGCCAAACAACAACATCAGATCCTAAATATCTCATTACTCAGGACAGGGTACATTCTGAGCAGTCTGCCAGCGCACTGAGATGCTGTGTCAGTAGGAGAATGGATAGCAGCCCCCATGGTGGTTTGATAGTTGGGACAGGGAGTCTACGCAACATTTCATATGTCCTTGGTTAGAGCTTGTACAGATCACGTGTGGGTGAAAGAGTGTGAATGTACATTGTGTGTGTGTGTGTGCGCACGAGAGAGAGAGAGAGAGAGAGAGAGAGAGAATGTGTGTGTGCATGTGGGTGCATGTGTGTGGGTGAAAAAGAGAGACAGGGAATGTGTGTGTGTGCGTATGGATGCCTGTGCTTGCATGTTTGTGTGTGAGTGTGTATGCACACGTGAATATATGTTGTTATAAGAATGTGTCTGGGTCCCAGCAAATGGAGGCAGTGTGTGAGAGAGTAACCAAGTACCAGCCTCAACAAATACCCAGTCTAAACCAGGCCAGAGCTCATGTGTTTGAATCCTCTCCAAGATGCACATTTGTTCAAGTTGACTGGGCTTAAAATAGGCACCAGGAAGTAAAGGCTGGTCTATCTATACAGACATGGAGCTGGCAACATCAACCTAATGTGCCTGATGATGTCACAAGGGGACTTGGATGTAGGCTTAAGACAAACTTACAAATTAATGTTATCATTCATTGTTCCAGGATAAATGGCTTTCTACTATCTTGGAAGCAACCCATTGAAATGATACTTCACTTGTAATGATTTCTGGTCATGCACTTCTTTAACATCTAGGGTTGACAACGCAAACGCCGTTCAGCTCCTTTGTATATGCTATCAGTTTATTCTGGTCCTTTTGTTCCACATGTTCAACCAATTATTCTCACTTTCATCGCTTGCGACATATTCAAACACTATTCATTCGCGCGACATAAAGACGATATCTTCAATTACTACAACCGTCTTCTCTGACTTCTGATGATCAACTGACCACGAGGCTAGCTCGGGCTTTCCCTCGTGTACTCGACCAGCCACAAGTACTCGTGCTGTCACTTGTAGCACAGACTTTCTGCTTGCCACAATGTACTCGTGGAGACCATGCAAAGCAGGGTCATCACATTCATGTTCCAGGTGTAAATGTGTGTCGGGGGGTGGGGAGGAGCAGATCCATTGGCCCCTATTTCTTCTTCTTCTTCAGTGATCTCTGATCATGCACTTCACCCAGTGTGGGTCATAAACTGGCATGTCATCTCAAGGCTGGTCTGCATAGTTTCCCTAGAGTCTTTAGTTTGCTGGGTCTACTAGCCTGGATAAACGGTGTTCGCTGCTTTGAGAGGACAGTCTTGCAAGTCATGTGCTGGAGTGTGTCGAACACGAAGATACTGGCAGTACATGCAGTGGGCTGAGTGTTTGTTCGCTGCTCCGCTAAGAGAGGACAGTCTTGCAAGTCATGTGCTGGAGTGTGTCCAACACGAAGATACTGGCAGACAGCAGTCTGGCTCAACGTGAGTTCGCTGCTCCGCTAAGAGAGGACAGTCTTGCAAGTCATGTGCTGGAGTGTGTCCAACACGAAGATACTGGCAGACAGCAGTCTGTGTCAACGTTGGTCTGCTCCGCTAAGATGGTGGTCTTGCAGTCATGTGCTGGGTGTGCCAGTAGATACTGTGGGACAGCAGTGTTTCAACGTGGGTCGCAGTCCGATGGTGAGGTGCAGTGTTTGCTGGGTCTGCAGTAGATGGTGGGTGAGTGTTTGCTGGCTCAATGTGAGTAGACGCTGGGCTAAGAGAGTGTTTGCAAGTCATGTGCTGGAGTGTGACGGTGGGTGAGTGTTTGCTGGGTCTGCAGTAGATGGTGGGTGAGTGTTTGTTGGTCTGCAGTAGATGGTGGGTGAGTGTGCCCCTAACTAGTATGTTGTCAAAGTCATGGACATTTCTTTTGAAGTCAGGGTGCATCTGCCTGAACATCGAGGAACCAACAGTCTGCACACAAATAAGTCAGATCTGTAATATGACTGTGCATGCAAAACATAAATTCTGGATCAAGACCAAGGTGCAGAAGTGGATGAACATCTTGAACTTTATGCCAGAGTTTAGAGCCAATGAATGCAAAGAATAAGAAGCAGAAGAAGAAGAAGCGGAGGAGGAGAAGAAGAAGAATATCAACATGACCAGTAACAAGATAAACAGATAACATCAGACACACTACAACTGTACAACACGATTATGGTTGAGGTGGTCGCAACAGCAACAACCTTGTACCTCCTTCGACCCCCAAAGCAGTACAGAAGGAAGTGACAAATAAGAAGAAGCCAAACTTACGTGTCATAGATGTAATGCTCTTGGTCAAACCGATGACATGAGTCCGGGGTCAGCTGGTAGACACCTGGATGGGCCAGACAGAAGCGGTTCAAACCTTTGTCCAAGAGGAAGGAACCCACATTCTTCTCCTTCTTGTCATGAGCAAAATTCTTGCAACAGAATCAATTATTTCAATCAGTATTTTATATCAACAAAGAAAACACAAACAATAAATTGCACAATTTATTGCCTGGCATATTTCGCTGTATCTCCTCAGATGCATACTGCAGTAACAATTACATAAATGAAGCAAATAAATTAAATCTTTATAACTGAAGTACAATTTCAACAAAGATCGACATAACTGCCTGTTTTTAATCAGGGCAGCCGTAAAGACAGAACCATCTCTTTCTGTATACAGAGTTCCGGGCGCAGGTGACGAATTGCGGAAGCTTCAAGAAATCTTAGCGTCCTGCCATTGGTTGACATATGAACTGCGCCCGTAGGTGGTCAAGAGTCATGAGAAATGCCCCGAGCATGTTTTATGTGAGAACATTTGAGAAGGGAAAGGAGGCTATTGAAGCCATGAGAAACTTGAGTGAGTTTAGTCTTGTTTTCCATCCTGGGACAGTGTGTCTGACAGCGTTGGAACAGTGAAATCTACATGCAAGTAAATGTCTACCTCATGTGATTACTGAAAGTGCCTAGAGAGGCTGGTTTAGCCTGAAACCTCACACTAGCTGAGAGAAGTTTTTTTTTGTGTGTCAGTGTAAAGTTAAGGTCCCTTTTCCACGCTTTTAGGCTTATGTGGCATATAGGGCTATAGTTATATTTTTTACAGACCAATCGGCACTCGGGGGGTGGTGTGGTTAACATCACGCCGGCAGTCTTTACTTCACGGGACTGCAGCCGGTACCCACTCAAGGCTAGGTCCAACTGAGGTCCAAGATCATATTTTTTTTTTAAAGTCTGGCTCCTCTAGGGAGCGCACCCACGACCTTTCGATCCGCATGCGAGCGTCAAACTGCTACGCCGCGTGACTTCCCTTGCTGTCCTTGTAGATGGTTGCAAATCTTGAGGTGACTTCAGTTGGAAGTGTTCTGGATTTATCATCTATTGAAGGTAAAAATAGCAAGTTGATTGAAGTCATTGATGTTGTTGTGTGTGGTTGATGTGGTTGTCCCTAGACGTGTCTCTACCTCCTGCACTCTGATGTTGTTGTGTGTGGTCGATGTGGTTGTCCCTAGACGTATCTCTACCTCCTGCACTCTGATGTTGTTGTGTGTGGTTGATGTGGTTGTCCCTAGATGTGTCTCTAACTCCTGCACTCTGATGTTGTTGTGTGTGGTCGATGTTGTTGTCCCTAGACGTGTCTCTACCTCCTGCACTCTGATGTTGTTGTGTGTGGTTGATGTGGTTGTCCCTAGACGTGTCTCTACCTCCTGCACTCTGATGGAGAAACAGTCATTGGATTCAATAAACCCAAAAAACATTTTTAAAGTAAAAACAAGGATAACATTGAGGTTTTCATAGACATGAGAAAGCATGACTGAAACAACAACTATGAGACTCAGCACTTATAATGGTGACGGAGTGCAAGACAAGACACCTGAGAATGTAGTCGGTGTGGACAAACTATTAGACTGAGCACTTACAATGGTGATGGGGTGCGACACACTACACTTGAGAATGTAGTCGGTGTAGACAAACTATGAGACTGAGCACTTACAATGGTGATGGGGTGCGACACACTACACTTGAGAATGTAGCCGGTGTGGACAAACTATGAGACGGAGCACTTACAATGGTGATGGGGTGCGACACACTACACTTGAGAATGTAGCCGATGTGGACAAACTATGAGACTGAGCACTTACAATGGTGATGGGGTGCGACACACTACACTTGAGAATGTAGCCGGTGTGGACAAACTATGAGACTGAGCACTTACAATGGTTGTGGACAAACTATGGGGTGCGACACACTACACTTGAGAATGTAGCCGGTGTGGACAAACTATGAGACTGAGCACTTACAATGGTGATGGGGTGCGACACACTACACTTGAGAATGTAGCCGGTGTGGACAAACTCCAGCCCTGTCAGATCAGTGTCTGACACTTCTAGCTCGATGGACCGCTCCTTCCAGCACCAACTGTCCAATACAATGGAGGCTAAGAAACAAACAATCCCACAATTTATGACAGACAAGTACCCTTCAGACACAAATACAAAGAATTCATCTCCTGTGCCTAGTTTTCTTCTTCTTCTGCTTTGTGTTCATGGGCTGTAAAATCCACCAGTAAAGTATGCTTGTTCGTCCACCTCTGGACTTAGTTTTGTATCAGAACTGGAGTGTTGCATGCACATTTGTTTTACAGATCTGATTTATTTAAATGCCGATTGTTGGTTCCTTGCCACTCAGACAGATGCACTCTGACTTCCAAGGAATCCCTCACTTAGTCGACTCTTATGTCATGCTTGGAAGGGTGGCAGTGGGTCTATTCTTGTTTGCGCCAAAATGGGGTCCGGAACACATACAGGGGAAAAGTGCCTAGTCTAGTGGTGTGATTTTAATCTCCAACCTTATATATCAACTGAGCAGATTTGTGCTATCTTTTGGCCTATGGAGGAGCGGCTGGCCAAATGGCTGGAATGTTTGGCTTTCAAGCTGGAGACCCCGGTTCTAACCCTCTGTAAGGCTGGGGATTTTTTTCTGTTGGGGGCAAAATAAAATTCTCACCTGCACTGTCGTGGCGACAGCGCTAGCCATGCGCCATAAATCCTCTGGCTCAAAGATCCCCCTGCCTACACCGCAAAAGTGGTAATCTTCTTCTTCTTCATGTTCACCAGCTGTAAACTCTAGCAGAAAGTTCTGGTTGTTAATCCACTTTTGGACTGCAGCCCTGTTCCAGAACCTGAGTGTTGCGTGTGTATCCGTTTTACAGATCTGACTCATTTGAATGCAGACTGCTGGTTCCTTGCCTCTCAGGCAGATGCACTCCGACTTCGAAGGAAGCTCCCAGTTAGTCGCCTCTTACACCATGCTTTTGGGTAGGCAGTGGCAGTGGAACACACACGGGGAAAAAGTGGTCATAACGGCGGTTATTGGCAGTTTTGGCCTGCAACAAAAGGTTACCAGGTATCTTGTCTCATCATTCTGCATCTCTCTTTCCATAAACTTTTCCGGTCGTGGAGATTTGTTGCTGCCATCATCATGTGACTAAACAATGTTCATGGTTGAACTTTAATCTCTGTGACTTTCAACAGAGAAGAATTTCCCCCAAAAAACTCTCAACATTTGTCTGCAGATAGATCCCCATCTCTAAGGCCTCAAAGGCGATTTTTGCTTTTTATTAACTGGTCTCGATGTACAGCCAGTTGTTAAACTGAGTCTATGAAAAAACCAACGTGTCTATGAAAAAACCAACGTAAAATCCTTCTTAACGGCTATCTTTTCAGTGCTAATCTGTCTAAAATTCCTGGTAGAATGGTGGGTGGGGGGGGGGGGGTTGGGTTCTGTGACCATCATCTGGGGTAAAATATTATGAAAAAACTTCTTGAGGATTTTGCATTATGAAAAATCTGTACCTTTGTACTTTCCTGGCATGACATTCTCAAACAAAAATGTGGCCTCGTTGATAGACAGCTTGGCTGGCACCTTCAACTGGGTGTCTGTTCTGCCAACTGTGTCCAGTGTCACTTCAAGTGGCAGGCATTTCTCTGTGAACAGAAATGATATCATTTGAGAAAAGAAAAGAAGGAATGTGTGGAAGAAGGAATATTGGGGGGGAGACAATGTGGGAAGGAAGAGGCAGGCCAGCGTTAAAACTGCGGCTTACTTGTGTGCATGTTTATAGGTTTCTAAAGAAAACTAGTGGAAAAACAAAAATATATTTTTCAAGAAAAATTTAACTGACTAAATATTTGAACAAGGCTGCACCACCGGTGCGTGTGTGTGTGTGTGTATGCAAGCATGACAATTTAAACAATCCATATACCAACAACTCAACTACACAATACCAAAAAACTCAAACTACACGATATTTACAATTTAACCATACAATACCAACAACATCACACAATACTGAAAACACAACTTCACTATACCAACAACTCAGCTAACTATATACCAACAACTCAACCACACAATACCAACAACTCAACCACACAGTACTAACAACTCAAGCATAACTACCACCACCACAAAGAACTCACCCATACACTTGACTGAGCCAGAGAGTTTAGCCCGGAACTGTGAAAAGTTGACATCAAGCACGGGTTTGTTGGTAATAACTACCATCTTCTCTGCTGGGGTCAAGGTTAGTCCAGCCTTGACCTCCGGATCACTCATGTACACCTGTTATCACAGAGAAAACACATCTCATCTTGTAACACCAGCCAGGAGAGACAGAGGGACAAGCAGTAGGACAACGCTGGGTGGAAAAGGTGGCTAGCAAATAAATAATTGCAGAAGTGGGACAGTTTAATCTGAGCCCTAAGGACTTGTCAGTGCATTATGGCCCCCGTGTGGGTTCCGGGGCCCCATTGTGGGGAAAACAAGAATGGACACACTGCCTCCCCAAAAGCATGTCGTAAGAGTCGACTAATTGGGGAGCTTCCTTTGAGGTCGTAGTGCATCTGCCGGAGAGGCAAGGAACCAACAGTCTGTATTCAAGAGAATGAGATCTGTAAAACTGATGTACACGCAACACTCAGGTTCTGGAGCAGGACTGCAGTTCAGGACTGGACGAGCAACCAGAACTTTCCGCTAGAGTATACAGCTGGTGAACGCGAAGAAGAAGAAGAAGTGCATTATGGTACCTTTATGAAGCCAATCGTGGCTGATCGAGTGGTCAAGTCTGCTTTGTTTCCAACTGAGAGAACCAAGTTAGAATCCTCACTAAAGTGATGGACTGTATTTTTTTTCTGCGGGGTAAAAACAAATAAAACCCTTGCCCAAAGCCATGCGGCCGTAAATCCTCAGACTCAAGACCTCCTGTCCTGCTAGAAAAGTGGCCCGAACAGACAGCAAGAGCAGCTATTTTTATATGAGGTCAATGTCCTTCTTTACGCTCCCATAATGCATCACCAATTTTCAGAAATCCCCTATCAATTCCGAAAAAAATCACTTGTATTGTGTCAAATCAATGACAATGCTATGCTCTAGCATTACGTTTAATGCGGCCATGTCTAGGGCATGATCTGTTTTGCCATCAGCTATTTATCCATTAGTTGTGTTAGTATATTTATTTTCCTTGGTTCAACTTTCTGTTCTCTATGACATCACAAAACCACACAGAAATGATCACATTTCAGCACGACTTCACACTTTACGCATGTGAAACATGGACAGTTTCCCCAGCGCCATGCTAAAAACCTGAACCATTTCCACTAGTGTGCCTCAGAAAGTTGCTGAACATAGATGGTAAGACGGGATCCATGACAGGGCTGGTCTGTCCAGTATTTACTTGATTCTAAAACAAGCACAACTTCACTGGGCAGGTCATATAGTCTGAATGCCTGACCACCGACTGTCAAAAAGGTATTTTCTATGATGAGCAACTAAAGGGAAAATGCTCACCAGGTGGACAGAAGAAACATTTCATGGACTACCTCAAGACCTCACTGAAAGACTTCTGTACTGATCCTAAAACCTGGGAAGTCGCTGCATGTGACGGCTCATCCCAGCGCTCCTCTCTTCGTCCAGGAGTTATGGCCCATGAAGCTGCTAGAACTGCAGCAGCAATTCAGAAAAGACAAGCTGAGAAAAACACTGAAGCATATCACCAGAGAAAAGCCGCCTCAGTTCCCTGTCTACACTGCTCAAGAACTTTCAGTGCTAGAATTGGCCTTATCAGCCATCTGAGCACTCACAAAACCTAATACATACACCAACGGATGAAAGGTCTGGTAACCATCACCTGTGACAGACGAACAACAACAAAAAACCTGAACACTTACCTTAACCATGTACTTCCCCGGCTTCACAGTTTCACAGAATGTTCCACTGGAGTCTGTTACCACAGACTTGGCTTCTGACCCCCTGCCCTCTGGGTAGTAAATAATTCTCCGTTGACTGGAGAGCTTGCCTAAACTCTCTGGAACTCTGTCAATGCTAATCTTCCCACACATGCTGAAACTGGTGCAGACAACATAGGCAAGAATGAGCAACACAAGCAGCATGCAAGGAAAAAATGCTTTCAAGATTCAACATATGTTCATGGACTCTACAAAAACTCACATGTGTTCTCTTTCTGCAGACTGCTCAAGTCAGTTTTCACTGAATTCTTCTTCTTCATCTATGCAGCGTTCACCTGCTGTAAACTTGGCCAAAAGTTCTGGTTGTTCCTCTACTTGTGGGACTTTAGTCTTCTTCCTGAACCTAAGTGTTGTGTGCACATCTGTTTTACAGATCAGACTTAACTGTATGCAGATAGCTGTTTCTTGCCTCCCGCGCAGATGCACTCCGACTTCAAAGGAAGCCCCTAATGAGTCGACTCTTATGAACTGCTCTTTTGGGGAAGTAATGCCTCTATTTTTGGTTTTCCCCCCAAAAAGGGGCCCCAGAATCCACACAGGGAAATGGGAAAAAAGAATGTAGACAGGTTTTTCAAAGTGACAACATATATGGGGTCATTACAAGCAGTCTTCACTAGCAACACAACAATAACCCAAAAGAAAGAAAAGACAATGAAGTGAACATTAAGCCTTAACAATAAACAAGTGCAGTTTAAAAAATTCAAGGCACACACATTCCCAAAAGAACTGAACAAACAGCCATCAAAAGCGTGAGGCAAACAGCTTGACCACTTCATCACAGAGACCCCCAAAAGAACTGAACCAAACAGCCAGCAACAAAATAGAAGAACCAAACAGCCAGCCATCAACAAAATAGAAGAATCAAACAGCCATCAACAAAATAGAAGAACCAAACAGCCAGCCATCAACAAAATAGAAGAACCAAACAGCCATCCATCAACAAAATAGAAGAACCAAACAGCCAGCCATCAACAAAATAGAAGAACCAAACAGCCAGCCATCAACAAAATAGAAGAACCAAACAGCCAGCCATCAACAAAATAGAAGAACAAAATAGAAGAACCAAACAGCCATCAACAAAATAGAAGAACCAAACAGCCATCAACAAAATAGAAGAACCAAACAGCCATCAACAAAATAGAAGAACCAAACAGCCAGCCATCAACAAAATAGAAGAACCAAACAGCCAGCCAGCAACAAAATAGAAGAACCAAACAGCCAGCCATCAACAAAATAGAAGAACCAAACAGCTAGCCAGCAACAAAATAGAAGAACCAAACAGCCAGCCAGCAACAAAATAGAAGAACCAAACAGCCAGCCATCAACAAAATAGAAGAACCAAACAGCCAGCCAGCAACAAAATAGAAGAACCAAACAGCCATCAACAAAATAGAAGAACCAAACAGCCATCAACAAAATAGAAGAACCAAACAGCCATCAACAAAATAGAAGAACCAAACAGCCATCAACAAAATAGAAGAACCAAACAGCCAGCCAGCAACAAAATAGAAGAACCAAACAGCCAGCCATCAACAAAATAGAAGAACCAAACAGCCAGCCAGCAACAAAATAGAAGAACCAAACAGCCAGCCATCAACAAAATAGAAGAACCAAACAGCCATCAACAAAATAGAAGAACCAAACAGCCAGCCAGCAACAAAATAGAAGAACCAAACAGCCAGCCATCAACAAAATAGAAGAACCAAACAGCCAGCCAGCAACAAAATAGAAGAACCAAACAGCCAGCCATCAACAAAATAGAAGAACCAAACAGCCAGCCAGCAACAAAACAAAATATGTAATAAGATGAGACCTAACCTAAATTCTTCTTCTTCAGTCATGTCTGGTCACGCATTTCATCCACAGCAGACCATAAACCGTGATACCAGCTCAAGGTCTCTGAAGTTTCCAAAAAGCTTACTTCTCAGGATTGCTGGATGTGACCACACGTTGCTCTGCAGCTCCTCTAGGACACCATAGTCTTGCATGACATATTCTGACATCTATTTTTCTTCTTCTTCTTCTTCGCGTTCACCGGCTGTAAGCTCCAGAGGAAAGTTCTGGTTGTTCATCCACTTCTGGACTCTAGTCCTGTTCCAGAACCTGAGAGCTGCATCTACATCTGTTTCACAGGTCTTACTCATTTGCATGCAGACTGTTGGTTCCTTGCCTCTCAGGCAGATGTACTCCGTCTTCAAAGGAAGCTCCCAATTAGTCGACTCCTACAACATGCTTTTGGGTAGGCAGTGGGTCTATTCTTGTTTTCCCCACAACTGGGCCCCGGAACCCACAGGGGGATAACATCTATTCAACATGACAACACGGGCAGAGATCTGTCTGGCTCATATTTCATTTATATCATTGCTTAGTCTGCAATGTCCTGTGCAATAAGTGACAAATGGTCAACTGGTAAGTTCGATTGAGGTGTTCCAACAACAGAAATGCACTGCTACTGAAAGGAACATCATTTAGACACTGAAAATCTATCTAATTTAATGCCTGAACTGTTCAAATTGCACAAAGAATATCCTGGGGTTCCACCAATCAACTGACATTTCCTTATGCATCTGGGTCATCAACAGTTTTTAAGACACATGGGCTTTCTTGTCAACTAATAAAAACGTGCCAACAGATAACTATAAAAGGAAAGGAGTAAAGGACTCTTTTCCATGCCTTAAGCCCTATTGGACACACAGGGCAAGATCTGTATTTTACAGACCAACAGGCACTTGGTGGGTTTGTGGTCAGCATCAGGCCGGATCAGATAACTATGCATGTTTCTTTTCAAACATTATATAAATAAACAGCAAGAATCAGAAGAGGACACACTGTTTAGTTTCTTACCCAGAGGCTACCAGATTTGGCAACTGTGGTGTTTTGGGTGTTATTTCAACCTGCATTTCCTCAAAAAAAATGTTGTCCAACCTGGCAGTCAACGTATATGTGCCAGTCTTCATGTTCTCCAGGCTGTAGCTGCCATCGGCGGCACTCACCGTCTGATCCTTCCCATTGATAACGATGGTGGCTTTTGCGATGCCCACGCCCTGAGAGATGAGTTCACACATGGAAAAGTTAGATAATTTTTATAGCATGTAAATGATGTTTTCAAAAAACACACAGAAACAGCCAGGCTGACTGTATCTGAAGGATGCAGGAAATACCCACTGTCCCTTTCACAGCTTTTTTTTTTAACCCTTAGGTGCCCATAATACTAGACATTACAGCGTTTCCGATTGGAACTGATAAAATAACAGAAAGGAAGGGATCAGGAGAGAACAAAGATAAACAGAAAGACAGACAAACAGATTGAAACATAAATTATTTCAGTTTTCTGGTTCTCAGCATTGTAAAATATTGTATAACCCTTTCACTATGGACAAATGGAATCACGAAAAGACAGTGCAGACACAGACTACACACAGAGCAGACACAGACTACACACAGTACAGATACAGACTACACACAGTGCAAAAACAGACTATAAACAGTGCAGACACAGGCAGAGACTACAAAGATGACTAATGTCATTTAGCCAATGAAGTGACTTACATTCTCTTTATCCAACACTTTTCCATTGACTGAGAATCCAGCAACCTCAAATTTTTGCTGAAAATAAACAGGAAATAATTAACTCTGTTGCCTCCAGAGGTTAACCTGTATATATTTATACTGGAAAATTATCACACACAAAAACAAGAAAAAACAAGTGCATTACTTTACCCCCCCCCCCCCCCCACACAGTATCCCCCAATTCTATTTTTAGTAAATACAATCAGACTGGGTCCTCCTAAACCCTGTACAGGTGCAAACAGAACTAATGCCATTATTCAGGCTTCTAGGGAACAAACCAATGCAGGTTAAGCAGCTCTTCTGGGATTAGTAACGAGAGCAAATGTCAGGTTTGGAGCATTTCAGGACCATGGGTTAACAATTGGAATCTTCACGTTAATGAATAAATTTTTTTTTTTTTACTGACTGTGAATACATTATTTTCTTAGGTTCTTTGTCCTTTTATTGTCCCCATTCATTCTGCTCATGTTGTTCACAAGCGTAAGATTCCAACTACAGTCTCCAGGCTAGGTTTTGAAAGTGCTACTGTGATCCCCTCAAACTGATAGACCCTCACTACGCTTCATGTCACAACAACAAAAGACATTATGACAATTACCTGCAGAAGCACAGAACCATGCTCAACAGTGAAGTCTAACTTTCCAGGGGCAACATCAAATGTAATGTGCTCTCCCTTGTAGAATGGGATCTGTATGTGACAAACACAATCAGAAAATATATTCAAGCATCCGCACCTTTACATGAGAATGTCAGCTTTACTCGTTGGCTATTTTATTATTTGTGTGATTTGGTGTGGTATGGTGAGTGTGTGGTGTGGTCATGCATGCAGTGATGCTCAATTAAATTAACATGCATACGTGAAAACTACTGCTGTGAGACGAATAAATGTTTTGAAGGGCAAACGTTAAGAGAGTCCTGAATGCCCAGTTTGACTATATATATATATATATATATATATTTTTTTTTAAACATTGTTTATTCATACACTCCACCCTTCCCCCCTCCCCTCCCCCAATCTCTCTCTATCTCTGTCATTATATGTCACCATAAATTCTGTTGGCATCATAGTGCACTATCATTTAATAACTTCCGCATGGCATCGTGCACCAGATGTTACGACTCTTCCTATAAAGTTGTATACAATAACTTACTGTTTGTGCGTATTTAACACTTTGTAATTTCTCAATGTTCTGTACAAGACAACAAATCTACAGTACTATAACCAGTGTTACTGGAAACTTCAGCATTTATGTATTGCAATATCTGTGGAAAGACGGATCATCTAAATGTTTGACCTGTGTGCTATGATGCTGAGTCTTAAACAGCCTTTAGCAAATCAAAATTACGGCACTAGATAAACTGTCTAAACAACTCACCAGAAAAATACGACCCAAAAGGTACAACAGGGAGTACAAATGTCCCGTCATCTTTGGAAGTCACAAAACAAATAGGTGTTAACTTGGTCTCCTTCGTAAGAAACCCTTTTGGAGCCCCCTTCTCACACTGTGGCACATTCTTGAAGTCAAATAGTAATATCCAATGAAAAACAATTGCAGTTCATATCAATATTACAAATTAATACGTCTGCAAGATGATATGTTTTCAAGTTTATACAACTAAAACTGTTTCACTTGTTGAACTAAGTTAATTTGAACACTTTTAATTTAGTATGCCTGACAAGGAAAATCTGGACAAATTTTCTTATTTGGTTTACTTGATCAGATAAACCTGGACACTTTTTCTGAACGCAATTCCAGATAAAAGCTTGGTTATGTTACTTTTAAAGGATATACAGTAACTTTAAAATGTAGAGAGGTCCACGCTGTGACTTAAGCAAGTTACTGTTTGGGAGATATACAAATTTCTCAAATGTAGAGAGGTCCAAGCTATGGTTTGACTTAACTAACATATGTGAAATATACAGTAATTCTACAATGTAGTGAAGTCTAAGCTATGGTTTGACTAAACTAACATATGAGAGATATACAGTAACACTAAAATGTATAGGTCCAAGCTATGACTTAACTAAGTTACTGTTTGGGAGATATACAAATTTCTCAAATGTAGAGAGGTCCAAGCTATGGTTTGACTAAACTAACATATATGTAAGATATACAGCAGTTCTACAATGTAGTGAAGTCCAAGTTATGGTTTGACTAAACTAACATATATGTAAGATATACAGCAGTTCTACAATGTAGTGAAGTCCAAGTTATGGTTTGACTAAACTATCATGTTTAAGATATGCAGTAATTCTACAATGTAGTGAAGTCCACAGTGAACCGCTAAGAAGAGCAACCCAGATGATCTAAAAGAGGCAAATGCTCGAAGACAACATATCACAAACATCAGAAAAAGACAAGTCATTATTTTTTGGTCATGTAAAGAGAAGAGGGAAAAGGGAACATGTTGTGACAACTGGAAAGGTCTATGGAAAAAAGAGACAGAAGAAGACAGTGCGAGAAGAATCTTGACAGTCTTTTGTCATGTCATGGATTGGTGTCAGCACATAAACTGATACACGCAGTTGCAAATCACAGATTGTGGAGAGGCATGATCGCCCAGGCCAGTTGGCAAGGCACTTGATGATGATGATGAGTGAAGTCCTAGGAATTGTCTGAAGATATGATGTAAGCCTACAATGTCAACATGTCCAAATTACGACTTGATCAAACTATTGTCTGGAAGGTCTACAGTAATCCTACAATATCAACATGTACAAACTACATGTTGATCAAGCTATTGACTGAAAGATCTAGAATAATCATACAATGTACACAGGTCCAAACTACAACTTGATCAAGCTATTGCCTGAAAGATCTAGAATAATCATACAATGTAGAGAGGTCCAAACTACAACTTGATCAAGCTATTGCCTGAAAGATCTAGAATTATCATACAATGTACACAGGTCCAAACTACAACTTGATCAAGCTATTGCCTGAAAGATCTAGAATTATCATACAATGTACACAGGTCCAAACTACAACTTGATCAAGCTATTGCCTGAAAGATCTAGAATTATCATACAATGTACACAGGTCCAAACTACAACTTGATCAAGCTATTGCCTGAAAGATCTAGAATTATCATACAATGTACACAGGTCCAAAACTACAACTTGATCAAGCTATTGCCTGAAAGATCTAGAATTATCATACAATGTACACAGGTCCAAACTACAACTTGATCAAGCTATTGTCTGAAAGATCTAGAATAATCATACAATGTACACAGGTCCAAACTACTGTCTGGAAGACCTACAGTAACCCTGCGAGGAGCCTTATTCTAATCATCACGGCACTCAGGTTATTGCTGTTTGTTCAGCAAGATTATCAGAAGAACAAAAACATGTACATGCACCAACCTGAACCTGGCCTGACTGAGAGAAGAGAACAAAGTTCACTGACTTCATGGGCTGGCCGTCTCCAGTGACCTCCCCCTGAAATGTTATGACATCACCAATTAAAGCCTCAATTGCTCCTGTAAAGTAAACTTAACTTAAGCTCTTTTGTTACCCCCAATGGTGCATCAGGTATAAACTTAAGCTCTCGTGTTACCCCCAGTGGTGCATCAGGCATAAACTTAAGCTCTCATGTTACCCCTAGTGGTGCATCAGGCATAAACTTAAGCTCTCGTGTTACTCCCAGTGGTGCATTGGGCATATGAGACTGGACTCCTATTTTTCTCGATCAATCGGTCCTAGATGAGTAATGCCGTCAACATCTTGGCCTCCACAATTACATCTCCGGACATTGTCAGGTACCCATGTCAGACTAGGTCGGCCTGGTAGCTTTTGGCTTTTGAAGAAGATAAGCTACTGTTGGTATGCTGTCTTCTTCTTCGTTCGACATCAGTCATGCTGAACATTGAGTCTCGTCTGAGTCACAAATAGGATTGTACGTTTAAGGTCGCCACAGGTTCCCCATAGCTTCTCTTGCAATGTAGGTATGCTGTCAAAATAACAAATCTTTGTTCGCCAGCTGTAAGCTCTTGAGTAAAGTCCTGGTTGTTCGCCAGCTGTAAGCTCCTGAGTAAAGTCCTGGTTGTTCGCCCGTTTGAACTTTAGCTTTGTTCTAGGGCCTGAGTTTTGTCTTTGCATCCATTTTACTGGCTTATTTGTGTGCAGTTGGTAGTTCCTACGACATGTTTGTTGGGGAGGTAGTGGACCTACTCTTGTTTCCCCAACAATAGGGCCTCAGAACCCACATGGACAAAACAGCAATTCAAAATAGCCCTTCTTGTTACAACAAAATCAACTGTATTACCTTCTTCTTTATCATCTTCGCGCTCACCAGCTGTAAACACAGGTGGAAACTTCTGGCTGTCGGCCCACTTCTGGGCTTCAATCTTTTCTTGAGTTTTATGTGCACATTCACTCGATAGATCTGTCTTATGTGAATGCTGACTGTTGGTTCCTTGCCTTTCAGGCAGATGTACTCCAACTTCAATGGAAAACCATAATTAGCCAGCTCTTATGACATGCTTGTTAAGCTGGCAATGGGTCTGTTCTTGTTGTTTCCCAAAATGGGGTCTGGGGCTCACATAGAGTTACATCACACATACTTGTCGTCCCGTCCCCCCCCCCCCCCCCCCACATAACTGAAGTCAGTCAGCTGTATCTCACCTTGACATCATAGCCTCCAACAGAGAGACCACCTCCAACACACACACACAAACGAAGTCAGTCAGCTGTATCTCATCTTGACATCATAGCCTCCAACAGAGAGACCACCTCCAACACACACACACAAACGAAGTCAGTCAGCTGTATCTCACCTTGACATCATAGCCTCCAACAGAGAGACCACCTCCAACACACACACACAAACGAAGTCAGTCAGCTGTATCTCATCTTGACATCATAGCCTCCAACAGAGAGACCACCTCCAACACACACACACAAACGAAGTCAGTCAGCTGTATCTCACCTTGACATCATAGCCTCCAACAGAGAGACCACCTCCAACACACACACACAAACGAAGTCAGTCAGCTGTATCTCACCTTGACATCATAGCCTCCAACAGAGAGACCACCTCCAACACACACACACAAACGAAGTCAGTCAGCTGTATCTCACCTTGACATCATAGCCTCCAACAGAGAGACCACCTCCAACATTGGCATTGTCATTCTTGACTTGCACCAGCAGCTCTCCCTGCAACAACAATCAACAGTGATAGCCAGCTGCTGTACAGGTTATATAGGCAAAATATCAACAGTGATAGCCAGCTGCTGTACAGGTTATATAGGCAAAATTTCAACAGTGATAGACAGCTGCTGTACAGGTTATATAGGCAAAATATCAACAGTGATAGCCAGCTGCTGTACAGGTTATATATGCAAAATATCAACAGTGATAGCCAGCTGCTGTACAGGTTATATAGGCAAAATATCAACAGTGATAGCCAGCTGCTGTACAGGTTATAAAGGCAAAATATCAACAGTGATAGCCAGCTGCTGTACAGGTTATATAGGCAAAATATCAACAGTGATAGCCAGCTGCTGTACAGGTTATATAGGCAAAATATCAACAGTGATAGCCAGCTGCTGTACAGGTTATATAGGCAAAATATCAACAGTGATAGCCAGCTGCTGTACAGGGTTATAAGGCAAAATATCAACAGCTTTCTACATTTCATAAATAAAATAACATAAAAAACAATCAGACAGGAATGACACACACAGACATAAGCAATGTTTCTACCAAAGTCTTTATCCGTAAACAAAATAATCAGAATATTTTGCATCATAAACATCTTTAAACAAACCAAAGTAACTCACACGATGAACCGTTTTTTTAACACTCTGAGTAGAGGATAAAGTCAAGAAAATCGACTTTATTGCTCTAGGTTTTATCCCATATTGCTCAGGTCTCTCTCCACAAAATGGTCTCCAACCTGTCGAGAACATCTCACACAAGCATGAACACCATAGCTCCAGTGATGATCCCCAGCAGTCTGAGTGTAAAGTTTTTTTTATAAAAGACCAACCTACAGCCAAGACTAAACAAAGCAGCATGGTATTAACCACACCACTAATATTTAAAAAAAATATGGAGTCCACAATAATTCCCAATCATCATCACTAATCAACAGGTCCTGACAGTCATTTTTTCTATAGCCAATTCTCCAGCATCATGTGCTCTCATAGCCCTAGGATCTTCAATGTCTTGTATCCACCTGGTGGCAGTCAGAACTGGTGTTGTGTAACATTTCGGCAGCCTGCTCTAGTGCTAGGATCTCTGCTGTGTAGCTGGAACAGAATTTACCAGTGGGTATCCACTTTGTGTGGCAGTGGTTGCCTGGGTATGTAATAAAGATGCCAGCCAACCTATTTTCAACTGCACTGGTTGTTGATCCATCTATTTAAGCATGCATTCTTAACTGATTGGCATAGTTTTCCTGAATCATGATAAGAGCAGGTCTTCATTTTTGAAGGTCACTGGACTCATCTCCAGCTGTGAATCTATTCAATAAAATCTGTATTGTGTCGTTGGCTTGCTCCCAAGGTACAGGGTAGGTTTCAGCAGTGTTGATCTCATAGGTAGATGATCTGCTTGAGTCTTTTCCCCCAATGGACAAAGCTGCTACTTTTGAGATTCCCCAATGCTAGATCTTTCAACCTTGCATTCACTGGGTGTGACTGCAAACTATTCATCTTCTTCATCTGGATCACGGTTTTAGTGTCTCTTCTATAAGACAATGTCTGCACTGCAGTTATTTTCTGCACCTCCAGGATTGGTGCAGTTTTCACGGATCCTGTGATGAGTCTAAGGGGTTGACTTTGCACTCTGTCTAACGATTGTAGATAAGAATTAGCAGCTGTTGACCATGCTGTTTCACTAAACTCCAAGTGGGGTCTTATCACTCCATTTTAAACTTTCTTTAGGGTTTTTACATTCACTCCCTAACTTGTACCTGCCAGTTTTCTAAGTAGCCCTAGTTGTCTCCTCGTATTCCCTTATACATTTTCTATAGGTCTGCTTCACGTGAGCCTTTTATCAAATGTATAAATTAATACAAGGCTACATATTTTTTTTTTAAACTGTCCAATCCATAAACATCATCATACCTTACTGAACTGCCAGGTTGGATGTGAAGCCTTGATTTTATATTCTCCTGGCATCACATTGGAAAAAGTGAAGCTGAAAAGTGATTGTTCACACAAAATTAGAATACAAACCATCAGTAAAACAGCACTGCATGTCCAGAAATTGCACCCAAAGTTAATTAAGTGACTTCTTCTTCTCTGATACCTTTTCTGCAGAGACACTGATGACTATGGATGTCCAAAAATTTTCGTCATTGATGTGGAATAAAAGAATAAGTTCCTTGTGTGGGTTCCGGGAACCCATTGTGGGGGGGGGGGGGGCAAATAGACCCACGGCCCCCTGACAAGCATGTTAAAAGAGTCAACTTTTTTGGAATGTTTCCTTCAAAGTTAGAGTGCACCTACCTGAGAGGTGAGAAACCAACAGTCTGCATACACTGTAAGCAGATCTGAAAATGGATGTGCATGCCTAATTCAAGGTCTGGAAGAACATTTAAAGTCCACAAGTGGATAAACAATTAGAAGGGTTTGCAGCCGGTGAATGTGAAGAAAAAGAAAATAATGAGTGTATTACATCTACAGGGGCGACATCCATATATACCTTGTTCACAGCAGACACCTTAGTAAAAAAAGGAAAAGGCCCTTTTTCACAACTTCAGGTGTACTGGGATATAGTGTTAGACCTATATTCATACCAAAATATCTTGTTGCACAATAAAATAAATAGCCTAGTTTCTTTACTATCATCATCAGTTCTCGTTATGCCTAGTGGCACATGAGGCTTCAGAGAGGACTTTCCATGCTTTCCTGTCCTGTGCAATCTTCAGTGCAGTTTTCTCCATGTCAAAGATTCCGCACTCAGGTCACTTTCCATCGTTCGTCTCCATGTTGTTTTTGGGCGCCCCTGTTTTCTTTTTTCCCTCTGGAGTCCATGTGAGAGCTGTTTTGGCAGGTATATCAGAAGTCATTCTCATAACGTGGCCAGGCCATTTCCATCTTCTCTTGGTAATCATACTGTCTAAAGTTTCTTGGTTTGTCATTTGAAGCAGTTTAGTGTTTGAGATTCTATCTGGCCAGAAAATTTTGATAATTCTACGTAGACATGTGTGGTGGAAGGTGGACAGCTTGTGTGCATCCTTTTTGGTCATTCTCCAGCATTCCGCTCCATAAAGAAGAACTGGCAAAATAATGCTCTTGTAGAGTCGGAGTTTTACTATAGCGAGACCAAATATCCAAGATATAAAACATGCACGGAGAAGAAGATGGATTGAAGGAGTCACTGACACCTTTAGACTGCATAACATCATATCAAGTGACTGATCGTGCCCTGGCTCGGCTGCCGATCATCTGATGAACTGTGACACCTAGCGGCATAAGCAAATATTGACAAAAGATTAAAGAAGAAGATAAAACATAGATAGCTTTTTACAAACAGGTATTTTATGACAGATGAGACACTGCTCCGTATAAAAAAAGAGTGACAGAAGTCAGAAATAGCACACAATATCAACAAAAAATATGTTTAAACAGCAATCATAGTATAAAACAAACTTCTGATAAGTCAAACAAGTGACGGCAAGGAAAGACCACAAACCTCCCCCCATCTGTGGTCACAGTTGACTGCAGAAAGTCAGCCTTTGATACTGAGGACAGCTCAAGCTTGACATTTGATGGTCCAGTTGTCTGTCCTAGGCTGACCACCTGTAACACAAACAAACCTAGTTTTACACAACATTTGATAGTCCAGTTGTCTGTCCTAGGCTGACCACCTGTAACACAAACAAACCTAGTTTTACACAACATTTAATGGTCCAGTTGTCTGACCTAGGCTGACCACCTGTAACAAAAACAAACCTAGTTTTACACAACATTTGATGGTCCAGTTGTCTTTCTTAGGCTGACCACCTGTAACAAAAACAAACCTAGTTTTACACAACATTTGATCGTCCAGTTGTCTTTCTTAGGCTGAACACCTGTAACACAAACAAACCTATTTTTACACAACATTTGATGGTCCAGTTGTCTGTCCTAGGCTGAACACCTGTAACACAAACAAACCTAGTTTTACACAACATTTGATGGTCCAGTTGTCTGTCCTAGGCTGAACAACTGTAACAAAAACAAACCTAGTTTTACACAACATTTGATCGTCCAGTTGTCTTTCTTAGGCTGAACACCTGTAACACAAACAAACCTATTTTTACACAACATTTGATGGTCCAGTTGTCTGTCCTAGGCTGAACACCTGTAACACAAACAAACCTAGTTTTACACAACATTTGATGGTCCAGTTGTCTGTCCTAGGCTGAACAACTGTAACACAAACAAACCTAGTTTTACACAACACCACAGTGTAGTTATTATACAGACAGTTTCGTTTTTGTGCTGCGTTTTGTTTCTGATCGTTGTTCTGATAGAAGCTAATCTAATTAAAGCATCACCCTTTGTTTATTGTAACTGATTTTGTAAAGCGGTCATATATTTTTTTTTCATCTTTTTAAATTGTCACTTTAGAGTCTCTGTGGCGAAGTGGTACAGTCGTTTGCCTCACGCTCTGAAAGTCGTAGGTTCGTTTCTCTGCAACGTCATTTTAAGTTCACAAACGCAATTTTTACGGAGATCCCTTGGGATGGTTGCCGGAGCTATGGTGGTCGTGTTGTGTGTGATGCTCCAAGCAGGTTACTAGCTGTTCTGCAAACAGAGACCCAGTCAGACGGAATAAAACCCCGGTGCAAGAAGTCGATCCTTTCGCCGTTACCTAGATTTTCATTGCATTACTAAAGTTATTTTATTTTGGAATGCACAAATAAACATACATACAAAGTTAGCTGTGTTTCCTTTACAGGATCTTTCCGAACCAATCTCCGCAGTCTTCTGCTGTTTGTGATTTCACAAGGCAATTTCCATTTCAGTAGTTTGCCACTGCCGTCTAAATAGCTGTCTGTCTTTATCACTGTTAAAACCAACACAAGGAGGTCTGCTGCCAAATTGCCTGCAGCCTGGACTGAGCATGGCACCACAAAATTACGAAGCGTTCACAAAGCTTAAGCCACATTTGCGACAAACATACATATGTGGGAACCACAACACCCGGTAAAGCAGCTATCTCCCTGCTAAATAAATGTCTAGTTTAGAGTATGTGAATCTCCTTACTATTACAATAGAAACTACGCAAACTAACAAACACAGTCAATTAAAATGGTAAGTACAAACAGACTACAATAACAACAAACAAGCAAACATGTCTGGTGTCTCAGATATCAACAAGGTCATCAAAGCAAAAAACAACTTACCACACCATACACTGAAAACCCGGTGAATTTAAAATTGATATCTTCACCTTTACTGCACGGGTCATTCTCCCCGTCAACTTTGAGCTCCACACTCACGGGCTCTGTAGGTACAAACACAAATAAAAATCATCAGGTGTCAACTCCACAATAAAGGTTGGTTGCAATGAATCTCCAACACTCTCTGTGTCTTGTCTTGGTTGTACACTCTCACAGACTGCTGTTTGTCCATCTCCTGATGCTGTCTGTCATCCCACTCATATCACTGTTTACCACTTTTTCTCCTGCATTTGACTTTTCCCTCCAGCATGATTTTTAAAAGAGTAATATGTATCCAATAAAATACACATCTTTACTGCCTTCCACAAACATAAGTTTCTGACTATGCTCTTTCTTCTTCTTCAGCACTGTGAGCCCTTGATGTTTCATTGATGCAGATATCACCCGCCTCCATTCATCTCTCTGGATGACCTTCTCTTTCGATGCTGTTGACTCCAAGTGGTTGTAGCCTTGCACTGTGCCTAGGCACAGTAGTTAAGAAAAACAAAGCAGCAAGAAAATCAAGAGAGCCAGTCGTCTAATCTTGTCAACCTGTGATTTGCTTCATCATCGTGTGCCATGACAATAAGTAGATCATCAATCCCTATCTCAATCAAAAAGTCTAGGATCAGGTCTGTGTTCTTGTCTAGCATGTTTCTGAATCATGATTTTTCAAGGCATCTATACAGAAGACAATGTGCCACTTCTTTACCTCCGGGCACTCACACTGTTCAGTGAATGTAGCTGGTATCATTATAAGAGTTAACCCCTGCCCACCCGTGAGACCATGAACAACAACCTTCTGTCAGTATACATGAACCATTGAACAAATTCGATGTGAGCTAAAAGACAACTGAATGATGCAAGCAATGAACGGTGTCGCTATGGCAAATGGTTTATTTTTACCAGCAATCAGAGGTTGATTTTGGAATGGTCCTAACATTAAGCACAATCCACCACCTGCTCCCAAGGTTTGACACCACCCTGGTGGCTGGCTGGTTGTGTGTGACACTGTCTGCTGTATGTAAGATCACCCAGAGTCAACAACCATGTTAAACTGATCAATCCACAAGATGCCTTCCTGAACTGAAACTGATACCTTTGTGAAAACATCCAGCATTTTCTTCTCAAGTTCCCTATGCCTTCAAATAATGGGGAAAGTGGGGGGCAGATGGGGGGGGGGGGGGGGGCTACTCTAGCGGTTAACAGAGAGAGAAACTGAGCCCATAGCTCCCAGCAACAGCAGCTACACAAGCCTAAAAGTGTTAAACACGGGCAGTAAAGTCAGTTTGCTATGCAGGAAATATGTTTTGATAATTTGTCTCATTTCAAAGTAGACCCTGCTAAGATAGTGGTCCAGATCCAATCTCCAGCACAGGATTATTTTGCTAACCAGCATACACCTCTGAGGTTGACCCAGGCTTATAAATATGGACACCAGATATTTTCAGAATTTCCTGGGAAATTTCTGCCAAAGATGGCAACAAAGCAAACCTGCCACCCCCACCTCAAAAATTGTTGTTGGCACCTTTTTGTCTTTACAGATGAGTGTTGCGCTGTGCCAAAGGAAGGCCGAGTTGAGCCAAGTTTAAAACTTCTTCTTCTTCTTCTTCGCGTTCACCAGCTGTAAACTCTGGCGGAAAGTTCTGGTTGCTCGTCCACTACTGAACTGCAGTCCTGCTCCAGAACCTGAGTGTTGTGTGTGCATCAGTTTTACAGATCTCATTCTCTTGAATACAGACTGTTGGTTCCTGCCTCTCCGGCAGATGCACTTCGACTTCAAAGGAAGCTTCCCAATTAGTCGACTCTTACGACATGCTTTTGGGGAGGCAGTGGGTCTATTCTTGTTCTCCCCACAATGGGGCCCCAGAACCCACACGGGGGGGGGGGGGGGGGGGGGGGGGGGGAATGTTAAAACTGACATCACAACACTCAGGGCATTTCCATATGTGCTCCATCCTCATCTTTAGTAGCCAGCGCAGAGTTCCAATGCTAATGGTACCAGTTGTAATTTGCCTTGCCTTTCGCCTGAGTGTAGTGAGCCGGCCAGACCCTCTGGTTACACCCAGATGCCTCATTCTCTGAAGGCCATAATAATCTTGTTTTGTTTCTGACTCCCTTGCTTGTTTTCAAAGGGCGCTGACCACATCTGACTTGTCGTGCATCAAATCACCACCCAGTGGTGCAGATCCAGTCAATCTGTGATGGCAAGTGTGACTAGCAAGAACCACCCATAGCATAGCCTCAAGTTGACACAGGTGTAACACTGCACATTGTAATGGTACAATAGCTCTGGGAATACCCTTTACCTGATGTGCAAACAAAACTAGAGGCAATGTCACTCACCAAAGCCCCATCCTTTGGGAGGCTCAGCCTTGAGAATGTAATCACCCTTGTCATAGAGAGGAATCAGATAGTAGCCAGTGTTGGGGGCACAGTCGGTCTGGTACTTGATACTGCCATGTGGTGTGTACAACTTCACCTGGGGTATGGAAGGTTAGTTTCAGGATCAGTATGTAATGGATTGTGTGTGTTGTTTTACATCCCGCCCTGAACCACTAAAAACATGGAGTCAACTTTAAATGCATTCAAAAAACCAGGAAATGTATGAATCATAAATAGGATGAATTCAAGAAAGGTAACTAGATAAAGGTCTAGACAACAGTTTGTATCATCAGTTTTATAACAAAGAAGATGATAATACAATGGGCAGCAGGAACAGACAGAGAATCTCTCAATAAGCAACAAAATGTGAAATAAACGGATTGAGGAGATAAGGAGGTCCAACAGAAACCCAAACAGTGTGAGACAGGACAAAAGTGGTGAACTTTCCATTCATGATACTGAAAGGACTGCACAAGGTGAAACTGTAAATAGTATGGTATGCCTTATGTGACAGACTGACAACAGGAAGAGGATGGTTCCCCGCTGTGTCTACTTTCATATTTGCTATCTAAGCATGAGGACATCAGATAAGGAGATGTGCAGGGAGAAAGTGAGAAAGACCACAAAGAAACATTCTTGACTGGCTTCTATTCTTGGCACCTAAGGATATAGGAGTTTGCAAGATGTAGAGAAGAAGCATGATCACCCATGCCAGCTGGATTTAGTGCAGCACTTGATGATGACAGGTCTTGCTTATTCCTTGGCTGAACCAGTAGATCTTTTGTTTAGTGTGTGGGTTCAGACACTGAAGTGTCCATATCTCATCCATCCTAGCTGTCCAATGCCTACAGTGTCAGAGATGCCATTCAGTCTGTGTTTTATATAACTACTAGCATAAGTAAATAAAGTAAAGCAAAGGACCCCTTTCCCCACTTTCAGATGTCTTGGGCATAAAGAGCTAGACTTATTTGTTACAGACCAATTGGCACTCAGTGGGTTTTGTGGTCAAATATCTGGCCGGACCACCTTTACTTGCAAGGAACTTACATAGTACTAATTTAAGGCTGGGTTGACCACACAGCCAAGGTCATTTATGGAAAAGTCAAGCTCCATCATGATCTGAACCCACGACCTTCAGATCTGCAGGGAAGCATCTAGCTGCTACAACATGGCGGCGCCCAACTACTAACATGCTAGTGTGGATTTGCTGACTCAATGTCATGGGGATCTTTTTCTTCTTTTTAGCGTTCACCAGCTGTAAACTCCGGCGAAAAGTTTCAGTTGTTCGTCCATCTCTGGACTTTACTCTTGTTTTAGAACCTGAGTGTTGCATGCGCATTTGTTTTAACAGATCTGACTCAACTGTATGCAGATTGTTGGTTCCTTGCCTCTCAGGCAGATGCATTGAGACTTCGAAGGAAGCCCCCAATTAGTCGTCTCTTATGACATACTTGTTGAGGAGGCAGTGGGCCTATTCTTGTTATGCCACACAATGGGGGCCCGGAACTTACAGAGAGGACATAAAGAGGACATAAGTTGAGGAGGCAGTGGGCCTATTCTTGTTATGCCACACAATGGGGGCCCGGAACTTACACAGAGAGGACATAAGTTGAGGACATAAGTTGAGGAGAGGACATAAAGTGAGGAGGCAGTGGGCCTATTCTTGTTATGCCACACAATGGGGTCCCGGAACTTACACAAAGAGGACATAAGGATGAGATGAGGTGCTTCTCAGTGGTGGCCAAGATAGGACTTTATACATGGTTACTTCTGCCTATATTCAACATGATGAAAGTTAAGTACTTGACAGAGATTCACTTGTACAGACAATTACAAATACACAGTTTATGCTCAAATAAAAAAAAATAAAAACAATATGCATTGTGAAAATGTGCAGGTAATTATAATTTGATTGATGAAATGTGAACTTTACACTTTCAAGTTGTTTTGTTTTTCAAGTGTGAACATAATGCCCTGCTATAAAGGGAAAACATTTCAAAGTTTATAGACAGTTTCTGAAACAACAACTGAACAAGTCCCCAGTAAGCAAGTTTAGCAACTCCCTCAGCTAAGCAACTTCTAGAGTAGGGTTACTGAGTATTCAACAAAATGTTCTCAAAGCTCGAAATTTTGAAAATGAAAATGGGTATCCCCATGGGCCACGCCCCAGCATTGACAGATCATAATATACTACAACTGGCAAAAATCACAGGCCACTTGCTATGCCTCCGCGGGCCAGATTTTGCCCGTGGGTGGCCATTTGAATAGATAGCCCTGTCTAGTGTAAGTGAGTGTAACGTCTCAAGGGACGATGGCGTCTCCTTAGTGTTGTCACGTACAATCGTACATTACATGATCAAGAAATTGGTTAACAGTTACAAGATCAAGATGATTATTTAATATGCCAAAAATTAAGTATAAATATGATAGCATGTAAATGACAGATCTGTACTTTACAGCTAAACAGGAAAAGTGTATGATAAATAGTATGTCCTTTATACGTTATATGACTTAATGACTGCTGTGGTGAGTGACATCTAAATTGACTGTCTGTCCCACTGCTGCCAGCAAAGTGAGTGGTGACAAATCAAATTATTTTATTAGATTGCCGCTAATATCTACCTCAACTAAAGAATAATTTATGTCCACGTCTGATTTGACGAATCCTCCACATCCAAGAACGCCATCTGCAGCTCCTTGAGCAAATAACAAAGAAAATAATAAAATAGTGCACAAGACAACAACGGTCACAGCTCTAACGGTCGCCATGCTCAATGGAGACAACCATAACCGGAAATCGTCAGGAGGTGAGAATCTCAAAAATATGGATTCCTCTACAGATGTATGTTTCCCTTTTATAACCCTGGAGGTTGAACAGGATAGTCTTGAACAATTACTCAAACTACTAGTATTGTATTTTAGATTTTTCTTTGTATGAAACATGATGTCTCCATGCAAATTGGCACCATAAAATTCCAAACAGGTGCTTATACACTGTAATCAGTATGCAGCTAATAAAGAAGCAATCTGGCTTGTCCCAACTTCAGTAAAAACAAAGTTGTATGGTACACGGGGATTTATTGGACTGCACGATATCTTTCATCAAGATATCCGGCCTCCTGTTATAAGATTTCTTACCGAAAGATCAAAGAAGATGCTGAAGAAGAAGAAGAAGAAAAAGAAGAAGAGGGATGATTTAGCGTGTTCAAGGGTCCTTAAAATGTTCGCCCTTAAAAAGGCCGTGCATGTTATGACGGAAGAGAAGGCTAGACCTTGATCCATATGTGACATGGTAACGGCACAACACAGCAGGATACTGGTGGTGGTAGTTGTTGTGATGGTAATAATTAGGGCTGTACCGAATAGAGATTTTTACTATTCGGCCGAATACGAATAGCTGGACCAACTATTCGGCCGAATGCGCATACGAATAGTAAATCATCATCATAAGGTGCTTCGCCGACTGATATGGGCGATTATGCCTCGCCACAATCTGCGATCTCCTGCAGCATGTATTAGTTCGTGTGCTGACACACCTCCAAGCCATGCAACAAGACTGTCAAGAATCTTCTCTTCCTCTATCCCTCCTTCCACATATCTTTCCAATGGTCACCACATGTTCCATTTTCCCTCATCCTATAACATGGCTGAAAAATGATAACTGTCCCCATCTGATGTCTGTGAGTAGTTGTCTTCGGGCTCCCGCCTCTTTCAAAACCTCTTGGTTGCTTTTTGTGTGGCTGTCCAGAGTATTTTAAGCATTGTTCTGTAATACCACGTCTCTGAGCACCGCTCGCCTCGGTTCGATGTTCGTTCACTAGTCTTCTTATAGTGAGCACTGCCCGACCCAGTTCATAGCTGGTTTACCAACCTTCTTGTAGTAAGCACTGCTCGTCTCGGTTCGATGTTCGTTCACTAGTCTTCTTGTGGTAAGCACCGCTCGACTCAGTTCGATGTTCGCTCACTAGTCTTCTAGTAGTTAGCACTGCCCGACCCAGTTCATTGCTGGTTTACCAGTCTTTTTGTAGTAAGCACAGCTTGCTCCAGTTCTATGTTCGTTCACTAGTCTTCTTGTAGTGAGCACTGCTCAACCCAACACAGTTCATTGCTGGTTTAGCAGCCTTTTTGTAGTGAGCACCGCTCGCCCCAGTTCGATGTTCGTTTACTAGTCTTCTTGTAGTGAGCACCGCTCGCCCTAGTTCGATGTTCGTTTACTAGTCTTCTTGTAGTGAGCACCGCTCGCCCTAGTTCGTTGTTCGTTCATCAGTCTTCTTGTAGTGAGCACCGATCGCCCCAGTCTGATGTTCGTTCACCAGTCTTCTTGTAGTGAGCACCGATCGCCCCAGTCTGATGTTCGTTCACCAGTCTTCTTGTAGTGAGCACCGATCGCCTCAGTCTGATGTTCGTTCACTAGTCTTCAAGCAGTAAGCACTGCTCGCTCCAGTGTATTGCTGGTTTACTAGTCTTCTTGTAGTAAACACTGCCGGCCCCAGTTCGATGTAGGTTCACCAGTCTTCTTGTTGTGAGCACTGCTCGTCCGAGTTCATTGCCTGTACACCAGTCTTCTTCTTGTGAGCACTGCTTGCCCCAGTACATTGCCTGTACACCGGTCTTCTTGTAGTGAGCACTGCTCGTCCGAGTTCATTGGCCGTTCACAAGTCTTTTTGTAGTGAGCACTGCTCGCCCCAGTTCACTGCCGGTACACCAGTAATGCATCTTCCATCTGATGTTATCCATGTGCCCAAGTACTTAAATTTCCGAATTGTCCCAAAATAAAACCATTGACTTTCATTACACATTTAGCAGTAATTATCTTCTTTGATACTACCATTACTACTGTCTTCCCACTATTCAAACTAAGGCCCATTGCTCCACTTTCGTGTATAAAATAGATCTAAAACGAAAACATCCATAATGTCAAATGTACACTGACATTTTACTTCACAAAATGTAGTACAGAATAGTAAACATTTAAATACATTTCATGTTTTGCATTCTTCAGTCAGTCAGTCTGTGGTAACTAATACATAGGAGTGAAAGTATTCTTAGTTTTATAACAAGTAACTAAACTTGTAAATTGTCACTGACAGCTTAATTAATCCATGACAGCGGCATTAGCTTTCTACACACACACACACACACACACACACACACACACACACACACACACACACACACACGCACGCACGCACGCACGCACGCACGCACCCACGCACCCACCCACGCACGCACGCACGCACCCACACCCACACACACACAAATCGTTCCATGTTGTCAGCATTAAGAAAGCTTCTTGTCTCACTGAAGGTATTTCCAGCTTCACTAAACACACGTTCACTTGGTACGCTCGTGGGTGGTGCACAGAGATAACAATGGACAGTATGAACCAAGGTTTGAAATCTTGATATGTTTAATTTCTACCAGTTAAGGAACAGATGTAAGGTAACCACTATTCGTATTCGGCCCGACCGCAACTATTCGGCCGAATACCGAATAGTTATTAGGTCCACTATTCGGCCCCGAAGCGAATACGAAGCGAATATTCGGTACAACCCTAATAATATTGATGATGTTGGGAATGCTATAGAACTAATCCTGGTGTACGGGAGCGAATCCCGATCACTCAGTCTATTGGTGAAAAAGTATCTGAAAGCTGTATTATGACAACACAAAGGATAGTTAATGGTTAAAGCTTGTCGAATGGATCAACTTCATTGTATCGGGTTTTGTCCCATATAGTTCGGTCTCTCTCCGCAAAAAAACCCGCCGAGAGCCTCGCACAAAGCATGAACTTGGTAGCTCCGGTGACGATCACATAAATCTTAAATGATTTTATCCCATGAAGACAATTACCTACCAGAATCAGAGCGAGAAATCTGTGATCCTTGGTTTACAAAGTGAGAAGGGGAAAACTGACGTATATTTTACAACGGGGACGTTGAAGAGAAGGGGGAGCAAGGAAGACGGAAGGAGAAGATGCTGGCTGTAGCAGAGACACTCCAGTGGTGTTAATGTGATACATCCTTGGTTTGCCTACTGTGGCCGGCGAAGTCATATCTCAGAGTTGCTCCAGACACTGATAACCCTTTGCCCGAAGCTCTGGACACAGTTAAGGGTCAGCGGCTGATAAGAAGAAAGTCACGGATGGCTTAGGCAGAAGACAAGTCAGACAGGTTTGCATTCTGGATAACATTACACGAGGAGAGGAGTGGGTCAGAGTACCCGTGGAACAGTCAGATTTGTGTAGAGTCATAATAATCACTTTGAGCCTGGAGTGAAGGGAATGTCTAGCAGGTGTCACGGAGTTGGAAATTCGGCAATAAATTAAAGATAGTTATCGATCAGAGGATGTGATTAATTATACAGACGGTTCAGTGTCATGAGGCAAAAGAAGTGTCTGGGGTTTTTTAGCAAAAGTTAAAGGTCGACTATTGGTACACGAGAGCCTAGCAAATGATACCACAACATCCAGCTTAAGAATGGAGGTGGAGGCGGTCACTACAGTTTTCCGCTGATTAGAGAACAAGACACATACATTGTGATTGTAACTGACTCAGAAAGCATGCAGGGGAAGGCGAGGACAGGCATGTTTTGTGCAGAGTGGCATGTTTTGTGCAGAGTGGCATGTTTTGTGCAGATGGCACTCATCGCTGCAGAGGTCATCGTTCCTAAGTATATCAACCTCGTTACACTTAGCATAATACGCAAATATTTAATTTCTGTAGTGACTATTTTTCGTCTGAACTCTGTAGCTGGCTGACTGAACTTTTTTTTTAACCTTACTAGGACATCACACAAGCGATAAACACCCGGTGACACAGAGTGCTACTAAACTATGCGTTTGAGGATCACCCGTGGAGAGCTCCCAGAAACCCCCATTTCAGCCGTTAGTCTATATCTACGGCTAGGCCATATCTATGCCCTGGCTATATTCAAGGCCCCTGTCAGAAGCCAGGGTGGGGCTTCAAATAACAATAAACTGCATCCGGCATGGGGACGATTTGTTTACATACTCTGAACTCTGTGGTTCATGTAAATCCTGAACTATACTTTGAGGATTATTGGAACATTCCAGACACTTTGGCTGCCAGATTAGCTCTTAAGAATTGATCTTTCAATTTTCAAAATATAAATGTATACACTGTTATACATTGTTTAGTATTAAATTACAAACAAAATTGTAGCTAGAATAAATAATATGTCCTTCATAACATCAAATTATTTTATAAAAATGTATTCTTTGGCTAAAATGAAAGATATGCTATTAAGGCTTTCCTTCTAAGAAAAAACTGCAGATACCGGAACAAGACGGCAGACGTCAAATCTGCGTCCGAGATTTGTTTGTGAATTCTTGCACTTCGTTCTGTTCTTTTCGTAAAATGGCAGAGTATCTAGCCTCAATTTTTGGCACTGAAAAGGATAAGTGCGTACACTGGATAAATATTTCTCTTGTTATCTGTAACGTTTATGTCTAGTCAATTGGTATCAAATTCATTTGATCGCAGCTTGTCATTCAGGGAACACGTTGACCATGCGATAACAAAAGCACGCAAAGGTCTATCTGCAATGAGGATTATGGCTGCTTCCAATATCGAGCAAAGACTACTAATACTTCTATTCTACGGTCTGGTCCTTTCACCCATTGAATACGCTCTGGCCATCCTCACTGTCAGTGCAACCCAGATTGAACGACTCGAGAAGGTGCAAAATGAAGCCATGCGTATTATTTTGGGATGTACAAGAGACACATCCTGTGGAGCAATGAGGTATCTACTTGACTTTCCAACAATGAACCAAAGGATCAGGATGTGGAGGGCTCGGGCATACCTCAAAATATGTGCTGATAAGAAACACCCACTGCATCAAGCGCTTTTTAGTGAAAAGGGCGACAGACTGAAGAGGGGAAAATCGTGGCTAGGTCGGGCAGAAGATGTTATTAGGCAAATATGCAGCCTAACCGACATCATACCTGGTGCAGAATGGATACCTGTGCCTCAGGCGTTTATTTGTACATTTTCCTGTATTGTCACACTCAACAGGCGATGTAGAGAAGAGAATCCTGTTGCTGTTAATGCAGAGGTCAACGCTCTCATCGGTGAAAATTCAGACGAAGCAGATGCACTAATCTATACAGACGGATCCGTTATACGCCAAAGAAGAAGCGCATGGGCATTTACAGCACGCTCAGCGGGCAGAACAGTCAAAGAAGCCAACGGCGCCTTCTCCATGACAACCAGCAGCATGACGATGGAGGTGATGGCAGTGACGCAAGCGTTTGCCTGGCTTGAAACACAAAAATACACCCGCATATGTATACTCAGTGATTCAATGAGTATGATCCGGAGGGTTCAGGCAGGTTCAGTGCGAAGACAATGGCTTGAATCAATTCAGAAGTCTACTGTGCGAGGAGTCACCTTTATTTTTGTTCCGGGACACGCAGGCGTCGATGGAAATGAAAGAGCTGACAGGCTGGCTGGATCCGCTATCACTACCGACGGTCGGCCTATGGATCATGCTGATATTATCAATGCCCTCAGAGAAATGGGAAGGATAGAGGACTTTGGTGGCAGTGAATCCACATCACTCGCCAGAATGGCAGACTTGGGAATTAAGATCGGCACAGCAAAAAACGAGACGCACACCGGACACGTCAGAAGATTTGTTAATCAACATAGAACTGGTACTATTAGCCATCGGACGTTGGGATTCATACTGAGGGGAGGATCTGAGCACCTATGGACATGTCCGGAGTGCAATGATGATAACCCAACTAACTAACTAACTAACTCATTTGTTTTTGTTATTGAAATTGCCGACTCCTTTTTCAAATAGTTCTGTCAGTCACAGTAAGTCTGAGTAAGAGTTGCCCTTTTCTCTAAGGTCTAAGTGTCTGTTTAAAAAAAATGTCTTTACTTTAGCAAATTTTGTTGAACTATAAATATTAAAATTGTGACCATGGATAGTCCTTGAAAAATTCAGCCCAGCAATGCCTCATTTAGTTTTGTGCATCAGTTCTGATGAGATAACTTTTGTATGTAAATTGAAATTAATGTGTACTACTACTGTACCAACCAATATTGATGTGTGATTGTACTTCTTATGACAGATATATGTTAAAGCATAAGGCGTATCTTGCACTACAAATAATGCTAGAATAGAAAGATTCTCAGTATACAATTACCTTAAAAGATCTAAGCATCAAGAAAGATCGGCTAGTAATCAGCATCTTGTCTCAGAAACTGAAATAGGCTGTCTTTCGAATAACGGGCACTAAAGATGGCGGCCGCAAAATATCTGTTCAAGCCACAGTCACGTATCAATTGCGCACTTCCGGCTACTTAATTTGCGGTTTTCCGGCGGCTATCACCACCGCCACGTGGCCCCCACGCCGCTAAACTAGATGGCTAGGACTCGCGAGCAAAGCTGCAGTAAATGCGTAAGCTGCTGCTCGTGAGTCCTAGCCATCTAGTTTAGCCCTAATCCACTCAGCGTGGGGGCCATATGGCGGTAGCGGTTGTTGGTGGAAAACCGCAAATTAAGTAGCCGGAAGTGCGCAATTAACGCTTGACTGCGGCTCGAACGGATATTTTGAGGCTGCCATCTTTAGTGCCCGTTATTCGAAGTATAGCTCTGAAATATTTTGGCCATATCAGACGCCACAGCTTATTAGAAAGAATAATTGCATGGTGCCAGGAAGGAGTGACAGGGGCCAGCTACCACAGGATATAAGTGACACCTTCTTCAGCATTCCAAGTCATTGATGTTCACTGCTGCAGATATAACCCGCCTCCATTCATCTCTCTGGTTGGCCTTCTTCAGCATTCCAAGCCATTGAGGTTCACTGCTGCAGATATCACCCACTTCCATTCATCTCTCTGGTTGGCCTTCTTCAGCATTCCAAGCCGTTGAGGTTCATTGCTGCAGATATCAACCACCTCCATTCATCTCTCTGGTTGGCCTTCTATTTCCAGTTGTGACACCAACTGTTTTGTAGATCTGTCTTGACAATATCTTCTCCATCGTCTTCTTGATCTGCCTCGTGGTCTGTGATCATTTAGCTACCTTGTGTTTGAAGATTTTAGTTTACCTCTCTGTCATCTGATATTCTGTCAATGTGCCTCAGCCATTTCAGTCTATTAGCTATCTTGATCCAGTGATCAGTGATGATTTAAACAGATTATGAATTGACACCTTGGTTATGTAAATGCACAAGGCAGTAGATCTAACTAGAGACCAAGTTTCAGGCAGGCTGTGATGGGAGAGACGTTCTACAGAAGACCTGCTACATCAGGGGTTCTCAACCTTCCTAATGCTGCCACCCTCTAATACAGTTGCTCATGTTGTGGCGACCCCCCCACCCCCACTATACTGTTGTATTCGTTGCTACTTCATAACTTCAGTTAATATGGGATGGTCTTTGGCAACCCATGTGGACACTCCCCCCCCCTTCCCCCAAAAGGGTCGTGACCCACAGGTTGGGAACCGCTGTGCTACGTGATGATGATCTTACACTATTACAGTACTGATGATGATGTAATTTTGAATGTGTTTTTGTACCTGTTCTGTTTCAGAGTCAACTGTTCATTTTACTTCAAGATTGGGGCATGCAGACATGGTGACCGCTGCTCCCGCTTACATAATCGACCAACATTTAGTCAGGTAGTTGATCGAGCTCCGCTGTGCACTGAAATTGTCTGAATGCTGTTAAAATTTACATTGTTAGTGCCTGTGTGAATTTGAACACTACTATACTTCTGAGATAGTAGTAACAATTCAGTAAAACCTGAACTTGCTAAAAAACACTTCAGTTAACATTTTACATCATAGCAGAAAAGCCATTTGGCCCTGCAGGAAAACCCCTCTTAAACGCTGTTTTTGGTTAATATATTCATATCCAGGCCTGCTAAACACAAATAGAACCACTGGGCTATCCTCCGAATAACAGTCCCAAATTATTGAGGCTAAGAAAATACCCTAACAGGGCCTCAGTCATATGTAAATTGCAGACCTCTTTCTGGCGACTATACCGCCACTGCCGAGAGTATCCCCTGCGCAGCGGTTGCATTTGCACTGTATGCGGAATATTCACCAGAAAGAGGTCCACAATTTACTTATGACTGAGGCCCTGTAAGGGTATTTTCTTAGCCTATATAATTTGGGACTATTATTTATAGGATAGCCAACCTTACTTACTTAGTCGCTCCTCTTCTACCTTGGGGTGTAGAGGTTTGCCAGAGAGATCGCCAGACATCTCTATCAGCAGTTTTCTTTCTGGCTTTGTTCCATTCCAGTCCTCTGTCAGTCAGGGACTGTCGGATGTTGTCTTCCCAGCGCACCCTGGGTCGTCCCGGAGGTCTGGTTCCCTGGTTCTTAGCCTCCCATGCTTGCCATGGTGGCCGATTTTCTCCCATTCTGCACACATGTCCAAACCATCGTAACTGTGACTGATCCACTCGGGTTAGTAAGGGCTGGGTATCAAGATCTTGACGTATTGTCTGATTGCGGACTTTGTCCCTTCTTGTCACTTGGACCACCTTTCTCAGGTATCTCATTTCCGAGGCCTGCAGCTGACTTCTGTGAGCTGTTGTCATTGCCATGATCACACCCATAGGTCAGGACTGGTACATAGGTAGAGCGGTAAACAGCCATTTTCGTCCTCCTTGCCAATTTCTCTTTTGCTAAGAAACCCTCGGTTTATGGCCTGGAAGAGTCTCCCAGCAGCTGCTTTTTTCGTGTAGCCAGCTCAGTCTTAATGCCTCCATTTTCGGTCTAATACAACTCCAAGGTATTTGAACTGGTTAACCTGCTCCAACGCATACTGACCCATCATGATCTGGTGTTTCTTCTCCTCTCTTGAGATCACCATGGTTTTAGTTTGGAGGACACTGAGTGGTCATCCCTTTCTTTTCAAGCTCTTCTTCCTTCCAGACAAGTAAGGTTGGACTGAAGGTGTGCCTCTGATTTAGCTATCAGGGCCACATCGTCTGCAAAAGCCAGCTCTGATATACAGATTGGTCTCATCTTCCAGTACCCTACAGAGTACTTCTTGTCTTCTCCTTACAGGTCTTGATGACATCATCCTCATAAGAATGAAGAGGTAAGGTGAGAGAATATCACCTTGTCTAACACCACTGGTGGTCTTAAATTCTTCTGACTTTTGGTCTGCTGTTCTTACATAATTTCTGCACTTTTTGTAGAAAAATCTGTATTGCACTGATCAGGGGTGCTGGGATGTTTTTCCCTGCCAAGCAGTCCAGAGCTTGTTCCAGGGTACCTTGTCAAATGGCCTTTTCCATATCCAAAAAACATAAGTGAATCTCACTCTTATATTCCAGGGCTTTTTCACTCATCTGTCTCAGTGTGAAGATAAGGTCTTGAGTACTTCGGTTTGCTCTGAAGCCGCACTGGGCCTCGTCCAGCTGTGGCTCTACCAGACTTCTAAGTCTCTGCTCAAGAATTCTAGAGTAACTTTTACCGGGAATGCTGAGGAGGGATATGCCTCTGTGGTTTTCACATTGTCTGTTATCACCTTTTTTAAATATAGGTATAATGATGGCAATCTCCCAATCTTTTGGTATAGTTTTGCTACACCAGGCTGCCTGGAGAACCTTCAGTAGAAGGCGCTCACCTTCGACTCCCATATATTTGACCATCTCTGGTGTTATACCATCATGACCTGCTGCTTTTCCCAGCTTAATCTTCTCAATAGCTGCCTTCAATTCTTCCATCCTGATGTTATCTTCCCCATGATTGAATTCCTTCTCAGCAGTGAGGTCCATTATTTCTGGGTCATGACTTCCCTCAGCGCCGAGGAGCTCTGAGAAGTATTCTTTCCATCTGCCCATGATATCATTTGTAGAAGTAAGCAGAGCCCCTTCCTTGTCTTTTATGAATTTAAGTGGGCACTCTTTCTCCTTCCTCATGTTCTTAAGGGTCTTGTAGAACAGTTTTTGGTTTTCTCTTGCATTCTTTTCCAACTTTTCTCCAAACTCTTCCCATGATTTCTGTTTTGCTTTAAGCACAATATTTTTGGTCTCTGTTCTGAGTGCCACATATTGTTTATATTTTTCTATTTCTTCAGCTGTGTTCCTGGCTGCCAGGTATTGCTTCCATGCCCTTTTCTTTTCTCCTATTTTCAATTTGACTTCTTCTGTCCACCAAGGTGTCCTGTGTCCCCGCCTTCCACTTGGGACTTCACCACATGCTTCTACTGCAGCTGCTGTGAGGATATTCTTGAATCTGCACCAGAGAGTTTCAGTGTCCTCTGATGATTCTTCTTCAGTTCCTATTGCTTTCACTATAAGCTCCTGGTATCTAGCCTTAATATCTGGCTCTCTTAGCTTGTATGCTTTAATCCTCATCCCTTCTTGGTTGCTTGGTTTCTTGCATAGTTGTCGGTGTTGCCTTGTTGGAGCAGTTCTTTCAGTTGTTCTCTTTATTGTGACCAGATAGTGGTCACTTCCAATCTCTGGTCCTCTCATGACTCTGGCATCTCTCACAAACTTGAATGAACTTTTCCTAACTATGGCGTAGTCAATGATGGATTTTTCATTCTTTGAAGGTTCACATCTTGTGTATGCATGTATACGCTTGTGGGGGAATTTTGTGTTTGTAATGACAAGGTTCTGTTCCCTGCAGAATCTGAGAAGTCGCTTGCCATTATCATTCAAAACATCTTCACCATATCTCCCGATCACTCCACCCCATCTAGAGTGATCATTTCCTACTCTGGCATTTAGATCTCCTAGGAGGATAATTTCATCGTGACAGTCATCTATGGTCTTTTGGAGCAGTTCAAAGAATTCTTCTTTAACATCTACTCGCTCATCTTCATTTGGCCCGTACACAATGACAAAATTGACAATTTTATCTTCTTCTTCTTTCAGATCTAACACCATTATTCGCTCTGAGATGAATTTCCATCCCTTGATGTTACTAACTTGATTCCTGGCCACAATACAGCCAACACCTCCCTTGGCTCTCTCCGTCATAGGGACACCACTGTAGAGCAGCATACTTCCATCGTGATCTGTGATTCCTTGCCCCTTTTTCTTGGTTTCAGTCAGAGCCAAGACTCCTAATTTTGCTTTCCTCATCTCCCCTACTAACTCGTTTTCCTTTCCGTTAATGCCTCTTATATTCCATGTTCCATAAATCGTAGTCCGTAAGCCATGCCAGTTCGTCGCCGTTAAGATCCGTCCGGTTTTCTCTCTGTAGTTACTTGTAATCGTGGTTTAAGGCAAACAGGTGATTGGCCTGTTGTGCCTTTGCATGGTGGAGGGGCTGCCTCCTTGCGGCCTCCATGCAGGCCGTCTGGCTGATTCACGGTTACCCACTACTTCCGGAGACGCATGAAGCACTCAGGTTCAGCCAGACCCTCCTCCTTTTACAGCCGGGCTTGGGACCGGTCTTAGCGGAGTTGGATAGCCAACCACTGACATTAAATTGCACTTTTCGAGAACAGGCCACTGCAGAAATCTTGATACATCTGCATTTATGGGATTGCGTCATAACCGAAAGTAACTATATGAGGTCTTCTCAAGGCGAAAGGGTTAAATGGGTGATGGTACTAATCATGGAATTCACCCCATCTTGCTCAGCCGTGTAATGTCTTATTTGTTCCACAGGCTATCTATGTTCGAGGGGTGTCAGATGTTGCTTGTTTTTAATGTTTTAAGCACCATCATCAATAATGACAGCTACCACCACGTTCATAGAAATTCAAAATCAGTAATTCGGTACAAACTGTTACGCCTTTGAGCTGCAATATATCTTCCTTGTACACACAACAATACAGTCGATATACAACAGTCGCTCACAGAAAAGACAGTTGCTATAAGAAAGCTGTGCAGTTTCGTTTGGGAGACAGTGTGTCAGCAATGTCGAATGAACGCGAGCCAGTTTTTGCTACGGTGTGTATAGACGGAGGAGGAAGGCATCTCATGACACCCCTAGAACATAGAACAGCACCCTTTGAGCGGCCACGAGATCTCACGCACGAGTGAGATGGGGGTGAATTTCATGATTAGTACCTGAGTGACAACTTATATGTCACCTCACATTAATTGTAGGGAAGGCTAACCCAGTCAACAAATCCCTGCAGAAGTGGGATGTGTCAGCCGAAAGGAGCAGGGATCACAGCTGTGCTGTAAATGAGCACAATGCAGTTACATCTTCAAATAAACGTTGGAAGTTGTAGGATCAAGATAAACTCTCAGGCAGTGTAAATCACAATCATTGTGTTTATTGAAGACTTACCTGAGCACTAATTAGTTTTATCTCAAGTAAATGTTTTGCTTGAATGAATGTCGCTTGGTTCTTTTTTTGTTTGTACACCATGTCACACTTTGTCTTGTTTATATCTCAGTGAGCAGTGTCTTTTTTTCCTGCACAGACAATCCTACTTCAGAACCTGTATTTAAACCCACAGAATGCAGCACTAACAGCTGACGGATCACACAGTAAGTTCTAGAGTTTTAGAGAAACAATGTAGAGATAAGAGAGAAAATTAGATAAAATTCTTGTTTGCTTCCATTTCTAGTTTGAAAAGATCAAAGTATATTTCCAATGTAAGACAGGGAATTAGGGAAAGCTGCTGTGTAAGCAGCTAATTGTATCATGCTGTTTATATTATTATTGCAGTTTTTCATTAACCAACTCTTTTAGTCCCAGAAGATTGCAGTCATCCAAGAGGGATGTTAACTTGCATGAAAAAGTCTGAAATATTACTATAATCTAGGCATATTCTTTGCTGGATTTTTTTCTAGAAAGTATATCAGATATTAAAATACAGTGGTGTTTCATGATACGGTGGCTCAATAGCCAGTCCCACTTGGCGCGTTGTTTAGGCAGAATGTGTTAAGCTTGGATTCAAATAAGTATGTATGTTGTATGTAAACAGTTATTTAAGTTTTGGATACAGCCAGGGAACTGGAATAGATCCTTTTCCCATTTAAATACATTTTTGTAAATGTATTTAAAGACATTTTGTTCTTTTTTAACTAAGCTTTGGTTTTATTGGGCATTTTTGCTGTGAAATTTATGTTGCAGATTATTATTGCATGTTTTTTTTAAAACCATTAGCCGTTGTTCATTCCACATTACTGCCTACTTCAGAATTGTGTTTTCTATGTAACATTAGTTGCACAAGGAACAGTGTGAATTTGGAGAGATTATCTTTGTAGAAGACCATGACAAAACTTAAGACTTTGGTTGTGGCGGCAACATTTTTATCATCAAACAAGAGCAAGTGGATACTGAAATAATATATACTGGTGTTCAGCAGGAAATCCACTAGTGAAAGCAAGCTGGACAATTTAATATATATATATAAGTCTGACAAGGAAATAAAGGGACATTGACATAAAGTAGCTTGTATGATTCTTGGCAATTAAAAAAGTGGAACTGCAGTAGGGCTGGTAGTGGAATCAGAGTAGGGAAAGGGCAGCTTTACAAGAGAAACAACACAGACGGAAGCATGGAAATTACAGCAAAAAAGCTTTCATCATCATGCAAAGATAACTAGGTGGTGGAATAAGAGTGTGGAAAATATGCTGAGGTGAAATGCAAAAAGTTCTACCAAATAAATACAGTCACACCAGAATGTTCATATTTTAATGAGACTGTCACGAAAGCGAGAAACTCGCAACAGAGAATTATGAAATGAATATCATGAATGTGACATTTTGTTGTAAAATAATTTTCTTTTCATGCTACAGTTGATTGAGAGGGGACTTTGGCACTAGAGACATTTGAGGTATAGAGTGACGACTGGTGTGTGACAGATTCATGTTAGTTTGTTATTATATGCATTTGTGATGTTTTGTATTAATATGGCACACTGAGTTGCCACATTGTATGAAATAGAAAGTAATTAAGTAATTTTGGCTGTCTGCGACACTTGCTCTGTCTTTACTCCTGCGGTCTTAAAAATGGTGGTTGAGTTCAAGGGCGTGTGTTTTGTATGTTAATTGCCGGGTGCTTGAAACGGTGTTGTTTGTTTCCTACAGCTGTGAAGGAGTGGTTAAAACAAACATTTTTAGATCAGCATGGGAATAAATATGACTTGTTGTTGTTATCGATCCAGCGGCGCATGAGCTTCGCCCTTTGGCCCAATGCCATGTAGTGGAATTAGCATGTTTTCACAAGCTGTTCTTTTCCTCCTTACAAGGTGTTCCACTTGTCTGGTCTCGGAGGGAGTAGCATTCTTCAAGTATCGCTGAGTTTTGGGCACTCAAAGAGGTGGTGTTCAACAGTTTTGTAGGGGTAGTTATATAGCTGGCACTCTGGGGAGTGTTGTGTCTGTATTCTGTTTAGGTGTCCACTGAGTGGAGTATGTTGTGTTTTAAGTCTGAAGATTGTGGCCTGGTCCCTTCTTGTTAGATGGTTAATGCTGTCACTAGGATCAGGGCCAGCCATATGTTTATAAACCTCTCTTCCAGTGTCTCCCATGGCCCATCTCTTCAACCAAGTCTCTTTGTTTATAGCTCTTATAAGTGTTTTTGCTGTGTGCAGGGCTGTCGCTGTATGTGGTTGTTCTTGTGTTGCTCCTTTCTTTGTCAATCTGTCGGCTCTGTCATTACTTGGTGTGCCGGCGTGGCCTGAAATCCACTGCATCACTATTCTGATGTTGAATGAGGTAATAAGCTGATCAGCATCCAGGATTATCTTGGCTATGTCAGTTCTGCAGTGTTCACTGCCCACATTCACAAATATGGCTTAAAGACACTGTTTTATGTAACAATATGTGCATAAGGGTATGTGAGTTTTAAGTTACGGTCCAACAATTAAGGGCATATGAGACGATTGGTAGGATGTATACACAATGTGTGTGCTTCTGCAACAGTTGGCAGCTACATCTGACAATATTTGCTGCAGGAAACAGCCTTTGGTTACGCCCATCCCCTTGTGGGTTCAGAGAGAGAGGGGGGGGGGGGGGGGGGAGGACTCACTATCCCCCTAGCTAACGTGTCCAAAAGTAAAGATCCCTTTTCACGTTTTTAGGCCCATCGAGTATATAGGAAGAGCGCCCATATTTTTACAGACCAATTGGCACTGAGTGGGTAATGTGGTCAGCATTACGCCGGCCATGTTTACTTCCCCAGGACATACATCCTGGTACCCATTTTAGGCTAGGTCGACCTGCGAGGCCCCATACCATGATAAAAATTCACGCAGCCAGCAGTGGGGTTCGAGCGCGGTACGTCCTAAAAGGCGTCTAATTGGTTTTTTCCTTCAGAATGCATCTGCCTGCGAGTTGAGGAACTAGCAGTGTGCGCATAAATAAGCCAGATCTGTGAAATGGGTGTGCATGCAAAACTCAAGTTCTAGAAATAAGGCTTCAGTCCAGAAGTGGGTGAACAGCCAGAACTTTCCACCTGAGTTTAACAGCTGGTGAATGCTGAGAAGAAAAGGTGGTTATGCCCAGTGTGCTATGATGTCATTTCTTACAAATCAGTCAGTCACTGCTTTGATGTGGGCTGGCAAATAGTTTCATCTTCATTATGAATGTGAGTGTCTCGAGGCATGGCGTCCACCTTGGATGCTGGAGGTCCCAGGTTCAGGCTGGGATTTTTTCACGTGGATTTCTAGTAATTTTCTCTGGTCTCTGGGTGGTAAGATCGGACGCCCGTATGTATTGTTGCGCAGGTAAAAAAAATCCATTGGTGGTTGGAAATCGAAAAGAGTAGCCTAATGAAGCTGCCCAGGCAAAATTTGGACTTAAAACCCATTTCACGATCCTCGCTGTTGCTACAGAGTTGATGCACTGAGCAGAGATTCTTTGGACTCGGGCTCGAGTTAGAAGAAGAACTGAGCACTTATGGGTTACTACCCTTGTGCCTTGATGATCCGTTGTATAAACCAGACCATATTTATGTGAAGTCATTGTTCATATTTAAGCATAACTGTTTTAGACGTGTGCCCTTTGGTGGTATCCTTTATGTATGTCGAGCATGTGGACAAAGTTGGAGATAAACGATCTTATTGTCATTGAAGCACTGTCTGGGAGACTTTGTTTCTTGGTTGAAGGAAACTTCATCCCCTCTACCCCACATGTGACACAAAATGTTGACCCCTTTTCTCCATGGAAATGAAGATTGAGACAAAATGGGCCAGGTAACCCCCTTAAAAATATAAATAAAATGGTTTTGTAAGTGGCATCTCACCATTGTTGACATCAGAGGTCAGTATCAAGCAGAAACAAGTTTTCAGGGTGTCCATGAAGGATATTCTTGAATTATACAGCTTCAATGTATTTTATATTCCACATATACTTCTAATTAATCCACAGTTTATGGACACTAGATTTAACCAAGTAATCACAATTTGTTGTTGATGTTGGTGGGGCTAAGATATTTTCAACAGTTATCTGTATGTAGAAGGCATGGTGTTGTGTGACATATGTTCTTTGGTATCAGAAAACATTCTTAGTGCCCAGTATGAGATTAGCTGACTGTTGCACTTCCTCTCTCAATGCTTACCATAACCATAAAACAAGTGATATAAACCCTGCTAATTTACCCTGATTTATATTATTGTTTGTGTTTGGGGCTTTTGTTTATTTTACATTTTTGTTCTTGCTTTTTCTTATCGTTTTAATTCTACTTTCTTTATTGATTATACCTTGCTCTTTATATTTATGTATTATTATTACTGTAGCGCCTAGACACTTGCTCTTGGATCCGAAGATCATGAGTTCAAATCCGAACGGCGCCAGATCTGTTTGCTTTTTTTTTTTTTTCAAATTAAACCTTGACTTTCGGGTTGACCTAAATGGGTACCAGACTGGTGGGATGTTGAATATAGGTCTAGCACTGTGTGCCCAGTATGCCTCAAAAGGCTCATTTACTTTACTTATGATTGCTGCCTGTTATCTCTTTCGCTACCAGAGGTCAGTTCAATTAGTTGCAAATCAACGCATGAGGCTTTTCCTGGCACCTACAGTTAAACTGAACTGAAGGTTACTTTTCTTTTGGTTGTTGATGTTTTACAGTAGTTGATGATGTTTGACAGTAGTTGATGATGTTTGACAGTAGTTGATGATGTTTTACAGTAGTTGTTGATGTTTGACAGTAGTTGATGATGTTTTGACAGTAGTTGTTGATGTTTGACAGTAGTTGTAGTTGTTGATGTTGTATAGTTGTTGATGATGTTTTACGGTCATTGATGTTTTGCAGTAGTTGTTGAATTACAGTAGTAGTGTTCATTTTACAGTGTTTCTTAGTATTTTCCAGTAGTTGTTGAAATACAGTAGTAGTAGTCATTTTACAGTATTTCTTGGTGTTTTACAGTAGTTGTTGATGATGTAGAAGCCCAGCAGGAGTATGATGCATTCTTTGAAGAGGTGTTCACTGAACTGGAAGACAAGGTAGATGTCTGTGTACTTGTGCCTTGATTTGCATCTTTTGTTTGGTCTGTTTTTATAAATATCATTGTTTCGTAAGTGCATTGGTTGTCATTGTTTCTCATGTTCTGCTTAGCTTGTCATTTTCATGTAGTGCACATGTAGTGCACATATCATTTGCCATGTTTGTCATTTTCAGGTCGTGCAAATATCTTTTGCCATGTTTGTCATTTTCAGTACAAATATCTTTTGCCATGTTTGTCATTTTCAGTACAAATATCTTTTGTCATGTTTGTCATTTTCATGTAGTGCGCCTGTCATTTGTCATGTTTGTCATTCTCATGTTTGTAATTTTCACGTAGTACACATGTCATTTGTCATTTTCATGGAGTGCACCTGTCATTTTCATGTAGTGCACATAAAATTTGTCATGTTTGTAATTTTGTTGCAGTGCACATGTCATTGTTTCACATGTACTTGGGTTTTTGGATCCACTTCTGGACTCTATTCTTGTTCCAGAACATGAGTTTTGTGTGCATATCTGTTAGACAGATCTGGCTTATATGTTAGCTGACTGTTAGTCCTTGCCTCTCGGGCAGATGCACTCTGGTTTAGATGGGAACTCTCCTACTTTTTGCTGGGGGGAGGGGGATAGAGGTATTTGTAAGGAGCCCTATTTCCCTCAGTGGAGCCCTGGGATTCACACACAGATTTGCTGTGATAAATGTGTGTCTTTGTTATCTCATTATGACATCCTGTTCATGTTTCCCGGCCCATCTGAACACTGGCTGACCTTTTATTCACGCTTTCTCAGACTGTTCTACTTCAGAGGGGTGTAAAGTTGTCTTGCCTCTAGTTGCATCAAGGCCGATGTTGCATGTTCCATACTACACAAGGAAACAGCTTTCAACAACCTCAAAACATGTAAACTGGCCCTAACCCAAACCCCCTACCCACAGCCTGAGCCTTGGTCCTATGAGAGACTTTGTTTTAGAAGAAAACAGTACAACCTGACACCCCTCTGACCTAGATCAGACTAAGAAAGTATGTAGATGGGCCGAGAAACGTAAATAGGAACCACTAAGAAGTTAATGCATGTGTAGGCTGTTTGATTTTGCCAGGACTGCTGTCTGTTTTGACTTTCTACATGGGAAGCGATACCCATAAACACTTATGTGATTTCATTGACATGCCAGTGGACAGAGCTTTTATGGGGTGACTTGTTTGCTGGTAAAGTGGGGGCTATGACTGATAACCTGATTATTGTTGTTTTACAACTTATGTCTGTTTTCATTCTTGATGACACAGCATGTATTTAAAATTTTCAGTATTCTGTACAATTTATGTGATTTCAGTATGGGGAAATTGAGGAGATGAATGTCTGCGACAATCTTGGCGATCATCTTGTTGGAAATGTCTATGTCAGAGTAAGTACAGCACTACTATCAGTTTGTAGTTCATCATTGGCTAGTCTGTGCACACTTGGTAATCCTAGGTTGTGAAGGGAAGGAGCACACTATCCCAGGCGCTGATGTACATACGCTGTGTAGACTTGGTTAGAGGAGATAATGGGAGAAGTGTGTAGAGAAACTCACTGGCAGTGTGTTTGTTTGTTAAATGTTCTCTTGTACACATATGTTCTGGGCTGTCTAGCTTCAGCTGTTTGCTGCAGAGACCCATAGTTTGTTTGTCTACGACTGCGCTAGGACAGCGTTTAACCCTTTTCCCTAAGAGAGACACTGATAATCCAGCATCGCTGCCCATTGTAAAACTTCACAAAGACGTAAACAAATGTTACTGCACTGGTCAGTCCCCGACATGCCTAGTTAATAGCATTGGTTCTGTTTGTGCCTGCGTAGTGTTCTGGAGGGATGGTTGTGATTGTATTTTAAAAAAATAAGACTTGGGGTTCCTAGTGAGAAAAAGTTTTTTTTTTTAATGTCATAATTCACCAGTGTGGCTTTTTCATTGCTTGACATAATCGCTGCGAAATTTTTTTTTTTTTTTTTTTTCAATTTTTTTTAAAACTTAGGGAGTTTATTCACTTGATTCGCAGCTCAGATCATATTTATGGATTACCCCCCTTTCATATATTTCAACATGGGACACATCCTGTGAAGAAACCAGCAGAGAATCACGAAACAGGCACTGAGATGGGAAATCAAGTGATTAAGGAGGCAAAGACTCACAAAAAGAAAGCCTAAAACTGATGTTGATGAGAGCGGCCCAAGTTGCTGGCCTGGATTCCATCCATGATATTGAACGGATTGCCACGATAGAACGGATGACAGAATGGACTGTGCCGGCCCAATGTAACATCTAACAGCACAGCAGGGTCATGGATGAATATATTTCGACATCAGTGTCCAGGTTGAGACTATTCGAGTGGCGTGTGTAAACCTTTTTTTTTTTTTTTTTACCTAGTCGTCCTGGGTTTCTGGGGTGATAGGGTCTAATGCCAGATTAAAGAATGACTGACACAGAGAGTGTGTCTGGTTTGTGGCAGTGCCACCTCTGCTCTCATTGTCTAAAGATTTTAACAAAGTGATGTCTTGGTGTGGTCAAGTGACCTGGTTGTTGTTATATCTACAGTTTCGTAGAGAAGAAGATGCAGAGAGGGCAGTTGCAGACTTGAACAATCGCTGGTTCAATGGTCGTCCAATCAACTGTGAGCTGTCTCCAGTAACTGACTTCAGAGAGGCCTGCTGTCGACAGTATGAAATGGGGTGGGTATTACCTCCTGTCCATGTGGCAGTTACATAGCTTTCAGCGATGATCAGTGTTTGTCGTGTGTCCCATTGTGATGGCAATGCCAGCTACATCAAATGACTCATCTCTGTGATGTGAACAGCTATAAGGAATGATCAGTGTTTGTTTTGTGTCCCATTGTGATGACAACGCCAGCTACATCAAATGACTCATCTCTGTGATGTGAACAGCTATAAGGAATGATCAGTGTTTGTTGTGTGTCCCATTGTGATGGTAACGCCAGCTACATCAAATGACTCATCTCTGTGATGTGAACAGCTATAAGGAATGATCAGTGTTTGTTGTGTGTCCCATTGAGATGACAATGCCAGCTCCATCAAATGACTCATCTCTGTGATGTGAACAGCTATAAGGAATGATCAGTGTTTGTTGTGTGTCCCATTGATATGACAATGCCAGCTCCATCAAATGACTCATCTCTGTGATGTGAACAGCTATAAGGAATGATCAGTGTTTGTTGTGTGTCCCATTGATATGACAATGCCAGCTACATCAAATGACTCATCTCTGTGATGTGAACAGCTATAAGGAATGATCAGTGTTTGTTGTGTGTCCCATTGTGATGGTAACGCCAGCTCCATCAAATGACTTTGCTCTGTGACGTGAACAGCTATAAGGAATGATCAGTGTTTGTTGTGTGTCCCATTGTGATGGTAACGCCAGCTACATCAAATGACTCATCTCTGTGATGTGAACAGCTATAAGGAATGATCAGTGTTTGTTGTGTGTCCCATTGAGATGGCACTGCCAGCTCCATCAAATGACTTTGCTCTGTGACGTGAACAGCTATAAGGAATGATCAGTGTTTGTTGTGTGTCCCATTGAGATGGCAATGCCAGCTCCATCAGATGACTCATCTCTGTGATGTGAACGGCTATAAGGAATGATCCGTGTTTGTTGTGTGTCCCATTGAGATGACAATGCCAGCTCCATCAAATGACTCATCTCTGTGATGTGAACAGCTATAAGGAATGATCCGTGTTTGTTGTGTGTCCCATTGAGATGGCACTGCCAGCTCCATCAAATGACTCTCCTCTGTGATGTGAACAGCTATAAGGAATGATCAGTGTTTGTTGTGTGTCCCATTGAGATGGCACTGCCAGCTCCATCAAATGACTTTGCTCTGTGACGTGAACAGCTATAAGGAAAAGACACACAATGTTCTTTAATCATATGATGAGGGGAAGGCTTTGGAGAATAGTGTGACAACTGAGAAGATCAGCGGTAGATGAGTGGGAGGCAGAACTAGAAAGATGCTCAGGGATGGACTGCGGTGGTGGCACAGGAGGGATATCATAAGTGGAACTGATCCAGAGGACAAAGGGCTGAGATCTGTGGAGATGCATGAACACCTACGCCAGTTGGCCGGGCACATGATGATGTGATGTGAACATGAGCAGAAACAGTTGTCACATGAGAAGTAGAACTCAAAAACAACTTTTTGTTAGGCAGCTACAAAATATCATCATCTTCATCTTTGTACTAGATTCATCACAAAACAGCAGATCAGGTGGTTTGGTCATCTCATTAGAATGCAGCAGCATCAGATACCATCGCAGGCACTGAGTCTCAGAAGACTAGCTAGAAGACAAAAGGACAGCCTTGAAAAATGTGGATTGACAATATTAAAGACAATTTATGGCATGACAGTAGCTAGTGCCATCCTGCGCTATATCACAAATTATTCCTCCCTTTGACGTTTAACGGCAGAAGTGATTTATGATTCTTATTGTTTTATGCCAACATGTAACATTGTCTTCCTGCTTATATGCTTGCCATACTTTACTTTCTAGCACAAGGAGCTATGACCTGTGTGTACCCTGATTACCTTGCCTTCATCTAGTTCATTGTTTTACACATTGTGGTTTATTCAATATCTTTCTCTATCAGTTGTCCATGTTTTGTTGTTGTCTGTGCCTAGCAATTGTCCATGTTTCTTCACTACACAGTAGTGTAGGCACCTTGTCACTCCTAATTTGTGTTCAGTCCTCAGCTTTTCAGACATTACTTTGGCTATATCAGTTTGCAGATTACCAAATAGAAGCACAGAGACACATATTGACAAACAGCCCTCTCAACATAGAAGCACAGAGACACACATTTACAGACAGCCTCTCAACATAGAAGCACAGACACACATTGACAAACAGCCCTCTAAAACATAGAAGCACAGAGATACAAATTGACAAACAGCCCTCTCAACATAGAAGCACAGAGACACACATTGACAGACAGCCCTCTCAACATAGAAGCACAGAGACACACATTGACAGACAGCCCTCTCAACATAGAAGCACAGAGACACACATTGACAAACAGCTCTCTCAACATAGAAGCACAGAGACACACATTGACAGACAGCCCTCTCAACATAGAAGCACAGAGACACACATTGACAAACAGCCCTCTCAACATAGAAGCACAGAGACACACATTGACAAACAGCTCTCTCAGAGAGACACACATTGACAGACAGCCCTCTCAACATAGAAGCACAGAGACACACATTGACAAACAGCCCTCTCAACATAGAAGCACAGAGACACACATTGACAAACAGCCCTCTCAACATAGAAGCACAGAGACACATATTGACAAACAGCCCTCTCAACATAGAAGCACAGAGACACACATTGACAAACAGCCCTCTCAACATAGAAGCACAGAGACACATATTGACAAACAGCCCTCTCAACATAGAAGCACAGAGACACACATTGACAAACAGCCCTCTCAGCATAGAAGCACAGAGACACACATTGACAAACAGCCCTCTCTGTGTGCTTTTATACCACTTTCTTGGATTCTGTCTCTCCCCCTCTCTTTGCCGCTCCCTCCCTCCCTCTTTCCCCGTGCTCCGGCTTAGCGTGCGATCCGACTCGTAACCCAGCTTATCGCTATCGTAACCCACTGCGTCGCAGGGATTTTTATCATGGTACCAGCCGTTGCAGGTGGACCCAGCGTAAAATGGGTACCAGGATGGGCTGTCCTGGGAAAGTAATGACAGCCGGCGTAATGCTGACCACATTACCCACCGAGTGCTGATGGTCTGTAAAAATATGGGCGCTCTTGCCATATGCCCGATACGCCTAAAGGGGTGGAAAGGGATCTTTACTTCTTTTTTTTTACCCTTTTCCCACACCCTGTCGCTTTCCTTCATCCTTTCACTACTTGCATCTCCCTCATCCTGTCCCTGCTTCTAGAAAGGTTGGTGAATCTGGCTGGTCACCTTGCGACAGATGCTTCTTTCACCTTGTGTGAGTTCTGTGCTAGTGTTCCCCCCAGTCCCATGCTGTCGCCTGACACTTAAACAACCTCTGTATAGGCGGACAGAGTGAATGCAGAGAAGTATAATTGGCTCGTCTGTTGGTAGTACTTTATTCCTTACTGACATATTGGTGTCGTCTTTCCAGAGAGTGTACGCGGGGTGGCTTCTGCAACTTTATGCATCTGAAGCCCATCTCCAGAGAACTAAGGAGGGAATTGTACGGGCGTGGCCGCAAGAAAAGCAGAAGGTAGGTCTTGTAGTTTCTACAGGTTATAAAACAGTGTTATTTACTAGTTCTATGGAGGCTGAGGCATTCATTCTCTCGCAGGTCAAGCTGTGGCAGAATACACTCAATGCAAGGACACACAAGACGGAAGTCAGTTCACATTAGCCACAAGTTTAAGACCACCCAATCAATTGTGCCCATGATGCTACTGAGTACTACATCCACTGCTGTTTTAGGACCCTTTGAAAGTAGTCATCATTGAGTTAAGAACTGACATCACAGCACTCAGGCATTCCCAAATGCCCTCTGTCCCCATCCTCAGCAGCCAGCGCAGAGTTCCAGTACTAATGGTGCCGGTCGTAATCTGGTTGTGTGTCAGTTTTGCCTTGCCTCTGAGCGTAGTGTGCTAGCCGAACCCTCTGGTCATACCCAAGGTGCGTCATTCTCTCCAGCTCATAATAATAATCTAGTTTCTCTTTTGACTTCTTTACTTGTTCCCAAAGGGGAAAGCAGTCATCATTCTGTCCTAAGAAAGTAGTTGATGCAAAACCTCACAAAACTGAGATGTTAGTTACTGGGTGGTTGTACATTTTATGGCAGCCACTGTAGCATGTGGGCTTATGCTCCATTGGGGGCTAGAAAGACAGAAGAAGACTGTAGCATGTTCACACAAGAAAGTATTTACCTCGCAGATTTATAGAGCAAAATTTAAAGGTAAAAGAACTAAGAAGACCCTACAAACACAGGGATAAGAAACCTGAGAATAGAATTGGGCTACAAACCTCTAGCTGATTGGCAAGTCCAGGAATTTGGAAGTCTGGTTAGATATTTTCTTGCACAGATAGTTCCATTCAATATGTTTGTTAGTTTTTATTCAATATGTCTGTTACATTTATAGCTCTGTTCATCACTTCTGTTAGTTGATAGTTCCATTCATCGCATCCGTTAATTGATAGTTCCATTCATCACATCCGTTACATTGATAGCTCCATTCATCATATCCCTTACATTGATAGTTCCATTCATCGCATCCGTTACATTGATAGCTCCATTCATCATATCCCTTACATTGATAGTTCCATTCATCGCATCCGTTACATTGATAGTTCCATTCATCACATCCGTTAAATTGATAGCTCCATTCATCACATCCCTTACATTGATAGTTCCATTCATCACTTCCCTTACATTGATAGTTCCATTCATCACTTCCCTTACATTGATAGTTCCATTCATCACTTCCCTTACATTGATAGTTTCCATTCATCACTTCTGTTACATTAGTAGTTCCATTCATCACATCTCTTACATTGATAGTTCCATTAATCGCGTCCGTTACATTGATAGTTCCATTAATCGCATCCCTTACATTGATAGTTCCATTGATCGCATCCCTTACATTGATAGTTCCATTCATCACATCCATTACATTGATAGTTCCATTCATCGCATCCCTTACATTGATAGTTTCATTCATCACCTCCGTTACGTTGATAGTTCCATTCATCGCATCCCTTACATTGATAGTTTCATTCATCACCTCCATTATATTGATAGTTCCATTCATCACTTCCGTTACATTGATTGTTCCATTCATCACATCCGTTACATTGATAGTTCTATTCATCATCACCCTTACATTGATAGTTCCATTCATCGCATCTGTTACATTGATAGTTCTATTCATCATATCCCTTACATTGATAGTTCCATTCATCACATCCGTTACATTGATAGTTCCATTCATCACTTATGTTACTTTGATAGTTCTATTCATCACATCCCTTACATTGATAGTTCCATTCATCGCATCTGTTACATTGATAGTTCCATTTAACACTTCCGTTACTTTTAAACCATAAAGTAAATATAGGCCTGATATATAAAGTCCATAAAACGTGTGTAATATTTTTCTGTTTACAAATTTATTTCAGATCAAGTGTGTAAGTTCCATGTAACAAGTTTTTAAAAAAAAACTAAAAATTTTCATTCAGGTCTATAATACAAAAGTTCCACATAACAAATTAATATGTAAATTACCTTCAACTCTAAATTTATTCTTCCATGTGCCATATTTGTTCAATTTTTCACATAGTCAATTTAAGTCCAACAAAAAGTTCCATTTAACATATTTTTCACATATCTCATTCAGGTCCAGCACGTAAGTTGCGTGTTACAGACCTGTAACATTTATGTTAAATATTTTTGTTTCATGAGTGGTAGTACCCCTCAAAAGGTTTATCATAGTTTTTTTTTCTTCTAGATCTAACATAAAAGAGATTCTATGTAACATTTGTCAGATTTTCTCTTGATCTAACATAAAAGAGATTCCTTGTAACATTTGTAAGATTTTTTTCTAGATCTAACATAAAAGAGATTCCTTGTAACATTTGTAAGATTTTTTTCTAGATCTAACATAAAAGAGATTCTTTGTAACATTTGTCAGATTTTCTCTTGATCTAACATAAAAAAGATTCCTTGTAACATTTGTCAGATTTTTTTCTAGATCTAACATAAAAGAGATTCCTTGTAACATTTGCCAGATTTTTTTCCTAGATCTAACATAAAAGGGATTCCTTGTAACATTTTTCAGATTTTTTCTAGATCTAACATAAAAGAGATTCTTTGTAACATTTGTCAGATTTTCTCTTGATCTAACATAAAAAAGATTCCTTGTAACATTTGTCAGATTTTTTTCTAGATCTAACATAAAAGAGATTCCTTGTAACATTTGCCAGATTTTTTTCTAGATCTAACAAAAGAGATTCCTTGTAACATCTGTCAGATTTTTTCTCAATCTAACAGAAAAGAGTTTTTTTTTTTTTTTTTAAACATTTTTCAGATTTGTTCTTGATCTAACATAAAAGAGTTTCCTTGTAAAAATTTTTTTTAGATTTTTCCTAGATCTAACATAAAAGAGATTCCTTGTAACATTTGTCAGATTTTTTTTCTAGATCTAACATAAAAGAGATTCCTTGTAACATTTGCCATATTTTTTTTTCTAGATCTAACAAAAGAGATTCCTTGTAACATCTGTCAGATTTTTTCTTGATCTAACATAAAAGAGATTCTTTGTAACATTTTTTAGATTTTTTTTTGGGGGGGGGGGGGGGGGGGGGGGGGGGGATCTAACATAAAAAAAATATCCTTGTAACATTTGTAATGTTTTCTAGATTTAACATAAAAGAGATTCCTTGTAACATTTGTAAGATTTTTTCTTGATCTAACATAAAAGAGATTCCTTGTAACATTTGTCAGATTTTTTTCTTGATCTAACATAAAAGATTCCTTGTAACATTTGTCATGTTTTCTAGATCTAACATAAAAGATTCCTTGTAACATTTGTCATGTTTTCTAGATCTAAGATAAAAGAGATTCCTTGTAACATTTGTCAGACTTTTTTCCTCACATATTTCATTCAGGTCTAGCATGTAAGTTCCGCATACCATATTTGTTCTTTGTAAAAGTTGCATGTAATATTTGTCATATTTTTTCCTATTTCATTCATTTCCGGTTTACAGTTGTGTATATTTTTCAAAGTATATTTTTCACAGATTATTCATTTCTGTTACAGAGTACGATCTAGCATATTTTGTCAATTTTGTTTTAAAAATATTTTATTCAGGTCCAGTTCAGAGTTACATGTAACACATTTGTTTATATTATTGACATATTCATTTACAATTTAAAGTTCTGTGAAACATACGAGGGGAAGTGTTTTATATTATTGAACATATTCATTTACAATTTAGAGTTTTGTGTAACATATGAGGGGAAGTCAATAAGTAAGTCGCAAATGGTTATGGGATGGCAGGAAAATGTAGATGGTGGTTTCTAAAGGTGTTATTAGGTCACAGCAACATCAAACTTTATGTCTCAGTTCGTTAGGTGGCGCTAGGTGTTGCACAAGCATTCGCAACACGGGAGAAAAATGGCGACTATATTTACGGAGTGTGCCCTCAAAGAACAATGTGCCGCTGTGCGTTTTTATGGGAAGGGGGGGGGGGGGGCCTGCAAAGGACATTTGTAAGGAAATGCTTTCTGTTTATGCTGACAAATGTTTACCCCATATAGCTGTGCATAGCTGGGTGAAAAGATTGTCTCATCTGGTCGTCCTGTTGAGATTGCAATAAACGTATTTGTGCAGTGGATGGGGAGATGATTAGAGGTAACAGTCGAGTAACGGTTGACTCTGTAGCAGCTGCAGTAGGGAGCTAACATGTCTCAGCATACACTGAAAACCCATTTTGGTGGGAGACATTTGCTGAAGTTGAATGTGAAGTCAAAATGTGGTTTAGAAAATAGAGCACGCAGTTCTATGCAGTAGGTTTTTGAGGACTGATAAAACGATGAGACAAGTGCATCAATGTTGGTGGAAATTAGGTTGAAAAATATAGGGAAAGTGTATGTGTAGAAATAAATGGTTTTCAAGTTGTCATCATCTTTATAAATTTTTTTTTAAAAACCATTTGTAACTTACTTATTTACCCTGTATTTTTCACAAATTCCGTTCAGGTCTAGCTTGTAAGTCCTCTGCAACATATCTGTCAATTTTTGTCTTCACATATTTCATTACAGGTCCAATTCAAATTTAAATGTAACAGATTTCTTTTATATTTCTCACATGCACAATCATTCCATTTCCATTTTAAAGTTCCCTGCAACATATTTTGCATTCATTTCCATTTCAACGTTCCATGCTACATAATTTTCATTCATTTCCATTTCAATATTCCATGCAACATAATTTTCATTCATTTCCATGTCAACGTTCCATGCAACATAATTTTCATTCATTTCCATGTCAACGTTCCATGCAACATAATTTTCATTCATTTCCATGTCAACGTTCCATGCAACATAATTTTTATTCATTTCCATGTCAACGTTCCATGCAACATAATTTTCATTCATTTCCATTTCAACGTTCAGAATACCATGTAACATATATTTTCACATATTTCATGTATTTGCCCGTAACATTTTTTTCATGTTTTCACACGTATTCATTCAGGTCTAGCATGTAAGTGCCATGCAACATATTTTGTCATTTGTTTCCACCATCATATTTCATTTACATCCAGTATACAATTTCTGTGTGACAGTTGACATTTTGCAAATTGCATCCTTGTAACATTTTTAGACAATATTTCATTCAGGTCTAACATAACATTTGTCATGTTTTTCACATATTTCCTTCAGGTCTAACATAACATTTGTCATATTTCTCAGATGTTTCATTCAGGTCCAACATAACATTTGTCATATTTCTCAGATGTTTCATTCATGTCCAACATAACATTTGTCATATTTCTCAGATGTTTCATTCAGGTCCAACATAACATTTGTCATATTTCTCAGATGTTTCATTCAGGTCCAACATAACATTTGTCATATTTCTCAGATGTTTAATTCAGGTCCAACATAACATTTGTCATATTTCTCAGATGTTTCACTCAGGTCCAACATAACATTTGTCATATTTCTCAGATGTTTCATTCAGGTCCAACAAAACATTTGTCATATTTCTCAGATGTTTCACTCAGGTCCAACATAACATTTGTCATATTTTTCACATATTTCACTCAGGTCTAGCATGTAAGTTCCATTTTTTTCATTTAGGTCCAACATAAAAGTTCCTTTAACCGCATGTGTTGTTTGTTTCATATATTTCATTTAGGTCCAATATAGGTTACATGTTTTATTTCAGGTCCAGTGTAAACGTTATAATTTTTTTATATATTCTATTCACGTCAGAAAAGTTATATATTTTATTTTAATATCCCATAGTGCATCTGCCTGAGAGGTGAAAAACCAAGAGTCTGCTTAGAAATAAGCGAGATCTGTAAACAGATATGCACGTAAAACTCAAGTTCTATAACAAGACTGGTCCAGAAGTGGACGAACAACCAGAACTTTCCACAGGAGTTTACAGCCGTTGAAAAACGAAAAAGAAAAAAGTATTTTTAATAATTTAATTCAGGTCCAGTATAAAAGTTCTGTGTAACATATATGTTACGTCTGCACTCACATCCAACATAAAAAGTTGTCCTTGTCACAGATGTTTGTTCTGTTTTCACATTCAACATAAAAAGTTGTCCTTGTAACATGTTTGTTCTGTTTTCACATCCAACATAAAAAGTTGTTCTTGTAACATGTTTGTTCTGTTTTCACATTCAACATAAAAAGTTGTCCTTGTAACATGTTTGTTCTGTTTTCACATCCAACATAAAAAGTTGTCCCTGTAACATGTTTGTTCTGTTTTCACATCCAACATAAAAAGTTGTCCTTGTAACATGTTTGTTCTGTTTTCACATCTAACATAAAAAGTTGTCCTTGTAACATGTTTGTTCTGTTTTCACATCCAACATAAAAAGATGTTTGTTCTGTTTTTACATCCAACATAAAAAGATGTTTGTTCTGTTTTCACATCCAACATAAAAAGATGTTTGTTCTGTTTTCACATCCAACATAAAAAAATGTTTGTTCTGTTTTCACATCCAACATAAAAAGATGTTTGTTCTGTTTTCACATTCCATTCAGGTCTAGGTCCCGTTCTCCACCAACAAGCAGCAGTGGCAGACGGAGGTCTCGAAGCAGGGAGCGCCGTGACAGGAGACGATCTCGATCACGGGATCGACATGGCCGCTACTGAGATCCATGAAATACCCACAATCCTCATGCTCATCTTTGAGATGAACGTTTAGCACAAGCTGTGTCAGAAACCTGGCACATGTGTTGTTACTTCAGTTAACAAGTTGGCTGGTGCCGTGTTCAGTGCTTCGTTTATTTGTTATGGTTTTTGCAACAATCTTTTCTATTGGCAATTGTTTGCTGGTATTCCTGGGTTCAGCAATCTGATGTGTCTCTTATTCATCATTTCCTTTTGAAATACTTTGGTCTTTTGAATCTTACAGTATTGGTAAAGGGGACTTATTTCTATCAAAGTTACTAGTTTATTTTTGTTTAAATTTAAATTTGCTGTTGCTTGTTTGTTTTATTGCACACAGAGTTTGGGAGGGGAGTCTGAAAACTAGGGAATGCTAAGTATCCTTGAGTTGTCCAGAGTGGATCAGTTCATGCTGACAGAGTTGCACTGTTCGAGATCTGTACTCCTGGCTAAATTATTTGTGATTTTTCTGTTTACAAATTCTAAGTGCATCTGTTAGAGAGGTGAGGAACCAGCAGTCGGTATACAGATAGGCCAACAGCTGTCAAACGGATGGTCACGCAAAACTTGAGTTCTGGAACCAGACCAAAGTCCAGAAGTGGACGAACAGACAGAACTTTCCACTGAAGTTTACAGTCGGTAAACAGTAATAATAATATTGTGAATTTGCCGTGCTTCTTCGTTGCAGCTTCCTGGAGAACACCTGGAGCCAATGGCTGACTCTGTCATCAGGTGGTGGGGGGCTGGTGCAGTAATTATAGATGAATTCTGAAGTTATTACTTAGTGGTGAGCGATAGACCTGACTACTTACGGCACCTTTGAAGGCACTGCCGTGAGCTCATTTAGTGTTCAGTGTTCTTTTTATTGCTAGAATATTTCAATTCATGGCACCAGATTCGTATATGTCTCATCCGCAAGTACCTTTACATTGTACAAATTCATGGATTCTCATGCGTGTGTATACCGTCACGTACAGAACCTCCAGATTCTCATCATTACATCCATGTCTCACAACGTGGGTTCTCAAGCATAAAAATAGACACCCCCCCCCCCTCCTCCTTGTCCCACCTGCACACACACACACCAAGAAGTATGTCCTGAACATTGACTAGTTGAGTGTTTCCTTCAAGTCTTAGTACATCTGTTTGAAAGGTGTAGAGTCAACATTTGGCAAGAAAATTAATAAGCCAGGTCTTTAAACGGTTATGCACACAAGTTCTGGAACCAGACAAAAGTCCAGAAGTGAAAGAAAAAAAACCAGAACTTTTCTGCTGGAGTTCACAACCGTTGTACACAGAGGAGGAGGAGGTGGTGACACCCATAAATAGCCTGATATAGGTACCAGTACATGTCTTGGGGAGGAAAGGTGCTGCCATAATCACATGGCTTACTGAGTATCAGTTGGTCTGTATACTCATAACCACTCCAACAACACTCGTCGTCATCATCATGTGCCCTGCCAACCAACAACACTGGACTATAGGTATTTCATAACCATTTTGTAGTGCCCCAGTAAAACTGCTATATGGCTATACGGTTGAACAGTGATTTCAGGATTGGTACCAGTTTGATTCTCATCCTTGAGATGTTAAACCTACAGACTGCAATCCTGGAGGGGTGTTGCTGTGGTGTAGCAGCTGGGCGCTCGTCTATAGATCGAAGGTCGTGGGTTCAAATCTGCATGAGTCAGATTTTTTTCAGACTTGACCTTGGCTCCCAGGTTGACCCAGCCTTAAATGGGCAACAGGTAAAGTCTTAGGAAATAAAGGCGGTCGGTGTGATGTTAACTACATCACCACCATCAAGTGCTGATTGGTCTATAAAAATATGCGTGCACAAACACATATATACAGGACTGCCATAATATGTCCAGTCTATCTCAAGGCATGGAAGCCAGTCATTAACCTTTTACACAAACATACAAACACATTGATTACTTGTACAATCAAATGGTACCTTTTACACAAACATACAAACACATTGATTACTTGTACAATCAAATGGTACCTTTTACACAAACATACAAACACATTGGTAACTTGCACAATCAAATGGTACCTTTTACACAAACATACAAACACATTGATTACTTGTACAATCAAATGGTACCTTTTACACAAACATACAAACACATTGGTAACTTGCACAATCAAATGCTACCTTTTACACAAACATACAAACACATTGGTAACTTGTACAATCAAATGTTACCTTTTACACGAACATACAAACACATTGGTAACTTGTACAATCAAATGCTACCTTTTACACAAACATACAAACACATTGGTAACTTGTACAATCAAATGCTACCTTTTACACAAACATACAAACACATTGGTAAATTGTACAATCAAATGCTACCTTTTACACAAACATACAAACACATTGATTACTTGTACAATCAAATGCTACCTTTTACACAAACATACAAACACATTGGTAATTTGTACAATCAAATGCTACCTTTTACACAAACATACAAACACATTGGTAACTTGTACAATCAAATGCTACCTTTTACACGAACATACAAACACATTGGTAACTTGTACAATCAAATGCTACCTTTTACACAAACATACAAACACATTGGTAACTTGTACAATCAAATGCTACCTTTTACACAAACATACAAACACATTGGTAAATTGTACAATCAAATGCTACCTTTTACACAAACATACAAACACATTGATTACTTGTACAATCAAATGCTGCCTTTTACACAAACATAGAAACACATTGATTACTTGTACAATCAAATGCTACCTTTTACACAAACATACAAACACATTGGTAATTTGTACAATCAAATGCTACCTTTTACACAAACATACAAACACATTGGTAACTTGTACAATCAAATGCATATTTGTTTCAACTTATGTTGTCAGATTAAATTTTATTACAGTTACCATGTTTTATTGTTTGTTTGTTTCAGTGGTCCGGTAACCTGATCTGTACATAACTGGGTTATACTAAGAACTCAAATCACAGCACTCGGGACATTTCTGAAAGTACTCCTCCTCCCCGTCTTCAGAAGCCATGGCCTGGTCACTCCTGACTGCACCATTGTCTGTAGACCGTATTGATCTGTACGCTGTCCACAACTTTGCTGTCTAGAACTTTCTTAAAATGTCTTGTATCAATAGAAAAATTCCTATGTGGGTTCCTGGCCTCCGTTCTAGGGAAACCAAGAATAGACCCACTGCTCCAGGCCTCGGTTCTAGGGAAACCAAGAATAGACCCACTGCTCCAGGCCTCCGTTCTAGGGAAACCAAGAATAGACCCACTGCTCCAGGCCTCCGTTCTAGGGAAACCAAGAATAGACCCACTGCTCCAGGCCTCCGTTCTAGGGAAACCAAGAATAGACCCACTGCTCCAGGCCTCCGTTCTAGGGAAACCAAGAATAAACCTACTGCTCCAGGCCTCCGTTCTAGGGAAACCAAGAATAGACCCACTGCCTTCCCGACAAGCATGTTGTAGAAGTTGACTAATTGGGGGTTTCCTTTGAAGTTGGAGTGTATCTGCCTGAGAGGCAAGGAATCAAGTCTGCATACAAATTAGTCAGATCTTCAAACCGGATGTGCACGCAACACTCAGGTTATGGAGCAAAATTAAAGTTGTGAAGTGAACGAACAACCAGAATGTTCTGCCAGAGTTTACAGCCAGTGAATGCGAAGGAAAAGTCGTAGAAATTTTTTTTTTTTTTTTAAAAGATCTATCTCTGTTATTATTTCTCTGTTATGGGTACCATCGGAATTGGAACTCTGCGCTTGCTGCTCAAGAAGGGGACGGAGTGCTTATGTGAGCGTACTGAGTGCTGTGATGTTGATTCTTCGTTAAACACAAATTATACCATTAAATCAAACTAGCCACTCACCCTTCTTCTGAATACCACAACACAAACAGGTACAGATGCAAGGCATCCTCACTAAATACACATTTGACACCTCCACTACCTTTGCCACAGTTGTTACCTTGTCCTACCTTTAGCACAGTTAACTTCTACTTTTAGCACAGTTGTTACCATGTACCACCTTTAACACCGTTACCTCCATTAACTTATGTACAGTTCTTACCCTGTACTACCTTAAGCACAGTTGCTAACCTCCACTACCTTAAGCACAGTTGCTAACCTCCACTACCTTAAGCACAGTTGCTAACCTCCACTACCTTAAGCACAGTTGCTAACCTCCACTACCTTAAGCACAGTTGCTAACCTCCACTACCTTAAGCACAGTTGCTAACCTTCACTACCTTAAGCACAGTTGCTAACCTCCACTACCTTAAGCACAGTTGCTAACCTTCACTACCTTAAGCACAGTTGCTAACCTTCACTACCTTTAGCACAGTTGCTAACCTCCACTACCTTAAGCACAGTTGCTAACCTCCACTACCTTAAGCACAGTTGCTAACCTCCACTACCTTAAGCACAGTTGCTAACCTTCACTACCTTAAGCACAGTTGCTAACCTCCACTACCTTAAGCACAGTTGCTAACCTTCACTACCTTAAGCACAGTTGCTAACCTCCACTACCTTAAGCACAGTTGCTAACCTTCACTACCTTAAGCACAGTTGCTAACCTCCACTACCTTAAGCACAGTTGCTAACCTTCACTACCTTAAGCACAGTTGCTAACCTCCACTACCTTAAGCACAGTTGCTAACCTCCACTACCTTAAGCACAGTTGCTAACCTTCACTACCTTAAGCACAGTTGCTAACCTCCACTACCTTAAGCACAGTTGCTAACCTTCACTACCTTAAGCACAGTTGCTAACCTCCACTACCTTAAGCACAGTTGCTAACCTTCACTACCTTAAGCACAGTTGCTAACCTCCACTACCTTAAGCACAGTTGCTAACCTCCACTACCTTAAGCACAGTTGCTAACCTTCACTACCTTGAGCACAGTTGCTAACCTCCACTACCTTAAGCACAGTTGCTAACCTCCACTACCTTAAGCACAGTTGCTAACCTCCACTACCTTAAGCACAGTTGCTAACCTCCACTACCTTAAGCACAGTTGCTAACCTCCACTACCTTAAGCACAGTTGCTAACCTCCACTACCTTAAGCACAGTTGCTAACCTTCACTACCTTAAGCACAGTTGCTAACCTCTACTACCTTAAGCACAGTTGTTAACTTCTACCTTTAGCACAGCTGTTAACTATTACAAGAACAAATGTAACAACGCAAACTGTGTTTGTTCCAAGCTATATTTTTTATGTGACATAGTGTAAAAATTCATAAGTACATTGAAAATCAACAACTGTCAAAAACATACACAAACATTTCTCCAGCTAGTTTTCATTTAGAATCTTCAAGGCAATCTTATCTGTGTCCATCTTCTCAAGCACTATTTACAGTTATTCTGGTGAACAGAAGTGAATCATGGACGGTCAGAATCAAACATAATACTGTTTAACCACAGTGGGCTGCAGGTTACTTCAGGTGCTCTTATGTATCTTGCACTTGCTCACTGGCTGTGAACTCCGGTAGAATGTTCTGGTTTCCTTGTCTGCCTCTGGACTTAGTCTTTTTCCCCAGAACCTGAGTTATCAATGCATATCCATTTTACAGATCTGACTTATTTAAATGCAGACTGTTGGTTCCTGGACTTCAAAGAAAGCTTCCAATTAGTTGACTCTTACAATATGCTTATTGGGTAGGCAGTGGGTCTATTCTTGTTTATCCCCACACCAGGGCCCCGGGACCCACGCCGGATTATCTGTTTTATACATGTGAACGGGGTTTCCAGGATCTGTTCCTGCTGGATTATCATCTGAATACTGTTCTTTTAGTCACTGGGTCACATGGACACACAACTGAAGTTTGGTGAATCAGCCATGTGTACATGTGGATTGGCACCTGAAAAAACAGATCATGTGCTCCAAGACTGTCCCAAATACAACATATCAAAGCAAAACTTTTGGCCAAGAGAAACACCGGTGCGAGTCTAACTTTACGGGTCGCTGAGTAAATTACAACAGATAGTGAAGTTCATTCTAGAGACAACATTACAGATATTATATCTTTTTCAAGTGAACGAAAGAAGTCACTGGGTGTTATATCTTTCAGAAGATAAAAAAAAATAATTGGAAAAAATTGTATGATGTCTTGACAGAAATCTCTCGGCGAGGTTTAGGGGGTCAATATGTTGGATGCCCACACCCCTTCAAAGTCGAAGTGCATCTGCCTGAGAGGGGAGGAACCCGCAGTCTGCTAACAAATAAGCCACATCTGTAAAACAGATGTGCACGCAAAACTCCAGTTCTGGAACAAGACGGGAAGTGAGCGAAGAAGCAGAATTTTCCCCTAGAGTTTACAGCCAGTGAATATGAAGTTCATAGATCTAAGGTCACACGAAGAACACGAGTGACCCAGTTTCCATCTTTGTCACCTGGCCATCTCAATTTCTAGATAACTATAATTAACACAAAAATCCTATCAATTACATGCACTTAGTCAAACTGCCAGCATTAAAAAGAGACAATCTACATTCTGTGGTCGTGTGATGTGAAGGAGAAAACTGGAGTAGAGGAGAGGCAGAGGTAGACTAGGAGAAAAGATGTTGGACTAGACAGTTTGGCGATGTGGCATGGAGGATCATCCATGTCAGAACTGATTAAAAGTACTCAAGACAGAAGGCTGTGGACAGACATGAATATCAACTCCATACAGCATGGACTTAAAGAAATCAAATAACTGACAACCTATTCAAGAGCTGGCTTCCCTGCTCAGGGTTGGTCTTGACCCACTTGGGGAATCTCCTCTCAACTGTGTGGACCCATTTAGGCTTATGTTCTAACAGTTTCATCTTCCTCCTCTGCCCTTAAAAGGTTGGTTAGCATGTTGTGTTGTGGTTTACAGCTAGACTGCAGTATCTGTGCCTTTTTACCCAACACATCTGATTTCAGCAAACCCCTTAATAAGTCGCATTTTACATGTTTGTTGAGTGGCCTGGGTTTGTTAACCCCCCCCCCCCCCCCCCCCCCCCACCCCACCACCACCACCACCAAATGGGGTTCTGGAACATTTTTGTAAACAGAAAATAGCTGAATCTTTCCACCGCCAACTTTACACATTTAAAATGATGAAAACAAACTTTATTCTCAAAGGGTCACTAATTAGGCACGCAGGCCTATCTTACATCCAGCCCTTTCAAGCAGCATTCCTCTCTCACACCACAACTGCATTCCATCTAGAAACATATTAAACAGCAGTATACATAATATTAAGAGCAGGTCAACACAAAAGCATGTATGGCGACTAACGTATGTGTGACCTGTCATAGTGTGGCTCATTACTGGAGATGTGTGATGTCATAATATGGCTCATTACTGGAGATGTGTGACCTGTCATAGTGTGGCTCATTACTGGAGATGTGTGACCTGTCATAATATGGCTCATTACTGGAGATGTGTGACCTGTCATAATATGGCTCATTACTGGAGATGTGTGACCTGTCATAGTGTGGCTCATTACTGGAGATGTGTGACCTGTCATAATATGGCTCATTACTGGAGATGTGTGACCTGTCATAATATGGCTCATTACTGGAGATGTGTGACCTGTCATAGTGTGGCTCATTACTGGAGATGTGTGACCTGTCATTATATGGCTCATTACTGGAGATGTGTGACCTGTCATAGTGTGGCTCATTATACATCTGAGAATTGTGGTCAATCTTTATGGATACAGGTTAGTTAGTTGCGTATCCTTTACAGAACGTTGCAGAACCAACCCCAGCAGCTTCTGGCTGTGGTGTGGTTTTTCTAGGCAAATTTACATCCAGTAGTTTGCCATTGCTTTCTGGACGGTCTGCTTCTTGATATCACTGTCAAAACCAACGCAAGGTGCATGGCCCACAGCTGGGATCGAACCCGGCATCCTGGCATTACAGAGCGCTCGCATCGACTTAGCCACAGTGCCGACCTTCATGGATATATGTGGTAAAAATATCAATCTACACCAAATATACAGTAACAAAGTATTCATTTTCCTATTAAACAACATCTTGATGGAATGTTTCTTGTAAACAAAATATATTCATGGGTGTGTAAAACTATATACCTCTGAGAAATGATTGCAATCACAGATTAGATAACACAACAACCATACATCAATATAACAAATAAGCTGTGATAAAGAAAAAACGTTTAGAGTTGCTATTGAATAGCCAGATTTGATATCGGGCACAGATGAATAAAACTAAGAATTGGTTTCAAAAGGAGAAAATTTTCAGGCACAATTGCTGTTGGTCACAAAAATATATACAGAATTGTGTTTAAAAATGCATAAATTCAAGGGTATCTCTGGTACTATGCCAACATCAGCTAAATGCTAAATGACTTGTTTTGAGAAAATCATCTGATCGTTGAGAGGAGTCTCTGAAGTGACAAAAAATGTATGTAGTTGCAAGGTCACTAACAACATGAGAAGAGAAGAGTTACACATACCAGCTTTAGAGAAGAATTGGAATAAGACCATGTCTGGATTATACTGACAGACAAAGCTGAAATGAAGCCAGACCAAACTGCTTGTGAGACTCTTTACAGCAGAATATCTGGGAGGAAGGCGAGAGGAAGACCAACAAAGAGTTGGATAAATGGTGTAGTATAAACCTCCAAAAAGATGAAAAAATCCATCACACAAGCCGCCTGAGAAGCGCAAGACAAATACAAAAAAAACACCACAAAACTGGGCTACAACCTGGTATCTGTAGGACGACACTGGGCTACAACCTGGTATCTGTGACATGACACTGGGCTACAACCTGGTATCTGTGACATGACACTGGGCTACAACCTGGTATCAGTGACATGACACTGGGCTACAACCTGGTATCTGTGACATGACACTGGGCTACAACCTAGTATCTGTAACATGACACTTGGCTACAACCTGGTATCTGGTAGACAACAAAAGAAGAAAGAAGAAGACGTTGCCTGAGAGAGAGAAAAGAGGACAGATCTTATCGGCGACAAACTGGCATGGGCAGTGGACTATGATTTTTGAAACAAGGAACATATGAGGCAATAATGGAAAGAAAAACAAGACAATAGGGGAGAGATGAAAAGTAAAATAAGGAATCTTGACTGACAGCATAACCAAGACTCCAGTGGAACAGACGCAGTTATGATGGTTTGGACGGGTATACAGAATGGGAGAGAATCTGCTAACACGGCAGGCATGTGTGGCAGTTATGAGGGTTTGGTCGGGTATACAGAATGGGAGAGAATCTGCTAACACGGCAGGCATGTGTGGCCGAGAGCCAGGGAACCAGACTGCCAGGACGACCCAGGGTTTGCTAGGAAGATAACATCCAACAGTTCCTGACACAGCATTGGAATGGAACAAAGCCAAACAAATAGACGATCCTCTGTCAGACATCCACACCCCAGGGTAGAAATGGATTGAGGAAGTAAGTAGTTGCAGACGAGCCCATACCAAACGAACATAAACAGCACTTTATGGTGGTTCTCACTCTGTCGTGATTTGGCGCCATCAATAGTTGATGCACAAGTGAAAGCATTGGTAGAGGAACACACATCACTGGAAGATGCTGTTATATACACAAAAGGTTACGTAAGAAGCGAAGTGCATGGGCTTTCATGGCAAGAACTGAAGGAAAATTCATCAAAAAAGACATTGGAGCCTTTGCTTCTACCAGTAGCAGCAGCAGCATGTAGGTCATGGCTGAGATGTTAGAAAGGCTGAATACTCAGGAATTCACCAATGCATGCTTTTTTCTCAGTGACTCTGTAAGTATTCTACAGAGATCAAGGCAGGGCATATACGAAAACAGTACCTCCATCTGATACAGCATGCAACGTTTCGCAAAATTACTTTCATTTGTCCCAGGTATGTTGGTGGGAAAGGCAATGAGAGAGCAGACGCCCTGGCTGGCAGTGTGACTGTCAGGAATGGGCCATCTGTGGACAGGAGAGACATCATCAATGCCAAACGAGGGACTAAATGCTGTGAAACTTTCAGTTTTGTGGAAAATGTTATTTCGCTTAATACACTGCATACCGTGGGTATACCAATTGGATCGTTGAGACAGGAAAACCATGCGGGAGCCACCCGTGGTTACATCAACCAAAACAGAATGGGAGTTATTAGCAAAACAAGAGAGTGTGATCATGTCTGATATCTGAATACAAATGATAAGCTTTAAATTTCACAAACAGGAATCCACTCTGTAGCAGTATGAAAATACACTTAGAGATATTGGCAACAGGAGGTGTTTCTGTTTTTTATACAGTTTACACACCAGGCTGATGTCTGCCCCAGCATCCCCAGCAAGATGTGTGTCCCAGCATGATGTAAGCCCCAGCATGATGTGTGTGCCCCAGCAAGATGTGTGTCCCAGCATGATGTCTGCCCCAGCATGTTGTATGCCCCAGCATGATGTGTGCCCCAGCATGATGTGTGTGCCCCAGCATGATGTGTGTGCCCCAGCATGATGTCTGCCCCAGCATGTTGTGTGCCCCAGCAAGATGTGTGTCCCAGCATGATGTCTGCCCCAGCATGTTGTGTGCCCCAGCATGATGTGTGCCCCAGCATGATGTGTGTGCCCCAGCATGATGTCTGCCCCAGCATGATGTGTGTGCCCCAGCATGATGTGTGTGCCCCAGCATGATGTGTGCGCCAGCATGATGTGTGTGCCAGCATGATGTGTGTGCCCCAGCATGATGTGTGTCCCAGCATGTTGTGTGCCCCAGCATGATGTGTGTGCCCCAGCATGATGGGTGCCCTAATATGATGTCTGCCCCACCATGACGTGTGTCCCTGCATGATGATGTTGAATACATCTGCATTATTGGGGATGTAAATGTGGTCACTTTTCTCGGGAAGGCTGCCAACATCATCATGTGCTGTGCTGTGGACTACAAATTGCAGGGTGGGGGGGGGTTTGAATACATTTTCTCACACAAAAATAGAGTATAAAATACGAAGATAAGCTTTAAATTTCACAAGCTGATTGAAGCAGATATACTGATGACTGAGATATTGAACATATGACAGTTTACACACAGGCTGCTCAACAATGGAGGGAGAGGGGGAACCACTTTGGCAAGTATGTCTTTACAAAAATATTTGTATGGCGGAATAAATGTTTCTGGTTGAAAAAGTCATAAACCAACTGCTTGTATGGTCACAAACTTGTCAAAAAGCTCTGGCAATGACATTTGCGCGCATATAAGTTTTGTGATATTTATATTTTGATATAACTGTTCAACACAATATTCTTATCAAGGCTATGTTATCAGTGTAAAACATGGACATCGTCGTCAGAAGGAAAATAGCCATGACAAATTAAATGTTTGTGTACTATGCTAGCTGCAATGAGGAAAGATCGACTTAGGAACAATGTCAGGAGGAAAGTCGGCACATAACCAATACTGAACTTTATCTGTAGACAATGAATCAAATGGTTTGGGAATGTTACAAGATTGGCATCAGACAGGGCACCACAGAACAATGTCTTACACATACAGTGGTAACAGAGCTAGAGGTTGACCATGCAGAGAATAGATCGCAGAAATATCAGACGCTGAAAAGTATTTTATATAAAGTGAACAGAAAGGCCCAACCTCTCTACATCTCTTCCTGCCCTGACGCCGCAAGGCATTCAAAAAGTAGAGACCAAAAAAAGGAGATATTCTGATATGTTGATTTTTTAAAATGGCCATATTTAAAGGGTGAGTAGTTATGTTAACTCGAAGAACATGGAGCATCACCAGGCTATGTTCCTATAGTTTGCAGTGGATACGTCTCAGCCAACATCCATTGAGGAGAGATTGGCACCATTTTTTTGTTTTTTTTATATTGTTTATACATGAACGTCGCAGCTGCCTCACCTACACTATCATGATGATGATGTTTCCAAGGTATCTCTACTGATTCATTACTCTACAGTGAACAACTATGCATAAATTATAATAGCATGAGTATAAAGCTAATGGAAACCACCTCTTCTGGTTGTGTTTATCCTAAACATTCTACCACACTGACTAGCAAATTGTTCATAAAGTATTCATTACACAATTTTGTAAATGCTACAAATAAACAGAGGCAAACACCATCTCATGTGGTTCCATATGTGTACTGTCCCAATATTTATAAATATCCCCGTACTGCCCCATGTTTGTAGCTATCCTTGTACTGTCTAATGTTTGTAGATATCTCTGTACTGTCCCATGTTTGTAGATATCTCTGTACTGTCCCATGTTTGTAGATATCTCTGTACTGTCCCATGTTTGTAGATATCTCTGTACTGTCCCATGTTTGTAGATATCCTTGTACTGTCTAATGTTTGTAGATATCCTTGTACTGTCTAATATTTGTAGATATCTCTGTACTGTCCCATGTTTGTAGATATCTCTGTACTGTCCCATGTTTGTAGATATCTCTGTACTGTCCCATGTTTGTAGATATCCCCGTACTGCCCCATGTTTGTAGATATCCTTGTACTGTCTAATGTTTGTAGATATCCTTGTACTGTCTAATGTTTGTAGATATCTCTGTACGAGTCCGGCACATGTTTGCAGAGGTCGTGACTGTCCACTGTCGGTCCATGTTTGCAATCCGTCTGTACTGTCTGGATGTTTGAGTATCTCTGAGCTGTCCCATGATGTAGATATCCCCGTAGGGCCCCATGTTTTGTAGATATCTTTTCCCCTGTACTGTCCAAATGAGGGCTTGGTAAGTAAGTCTATCTCTGTTCTAAGTCCCGACATAGTTCCAGCGGCGTTTGTAGATAATCCGCGTACTGCTTGCCTTATTTGTGTATGTAGATATCCATTGTAGTATTCTTCTAAGGCTGTCCCAAACTGTTTAATGTTGAGAGTTTTGATCCTTGTACTGTCCCAATATTTATAGATATCCCCGTACTGCCCCATGTTTGTAGATATCCTTGTACTGTCTAATGTTTGTAGATATCCTTGTACTGTCTAATGTTTGTAGATATCTCTGTACTGTCCCATGTTTGTAGATATCCCTGTACTGCCCCATGTTTGTAGATATCCTTATACTGTCTAATGTTTGTAGCTTTCCTTGTACTGTCTAATGTTTGTAGATATCTCTGCACTGTCCCATGTTTGTAGCTATCCTTGTACTTTCTAATGTTTGTAGATATCTCTGTACTGTCCCATGTTTGTAGATATCCCTGTACTGTCCCATATTTGTAGATATCCTGGTACTGTCCCATGTGTGTTGATATCCCTCTTTTGTCCTATGTGTGTGGATATCCATGTACTGTCCCAAGTTTGTAGACATCCCTATAATGTTCCTATGTTTGTAGATATCACTGTACTGTCCCATGTTGGTAGATATCCTTTACTGCCAATGCTGCCTTGTTATGCTTGTCTTTCCATCTGCTCAAATAAAGAATCTACCCGGGATATGTCTGCTAGTCTGCACATGTTTAAAATGGCAATTACACTTAATCTGGCATTTGTCCGAGGTTTATAGTGCAGGATAGAAACTTGCCAGGTATACACAATTATCAATTCTCACCTAATGATAAATATGCGATCATTTCAATACACGTGTTAGTAACAGTCTAAAAAACATACCAAGCATCCTCGATTACATACTGAATAACAGTAATTTGTTACTGTACAAAATACAATCATAAAAATATAACATGTACCATATATACAATCAGAATTTTCAGGAATGTAAAATTTCAAATCTTACACTATAAAGAAGCATAAATACATAGTTGAAAATTGTATGTTTGTATTAACACTGCAAACAAAAGTCAGTAACAATGTCAGAATAAAAGAAAGCTACAGCAAACACAGAGTTAACTGGTTAGACATTTCAACAGAAACAATTCCTGGCACCAACAAGCCATACCAACGATTAGAGACACTGTATACAACTGAAGTGCCAAGACTTGTCACAAAAGTGAGGCCAGAACTAGCTAAACTCTCCAGACATCATAAACATACATAAACGTATGAGACAACCCAACCTACATGCTAAAGGTGCCTATAAGGCAAGTATATATGTAAAAATTAAAAATTTTGGTGTTTCCTTCAGTCAGAGTGCATCTGCATGAGAGGCAAAGAGCTAACAGCCTGCACACAAATAAGCCATTTGTGTAAAACAGATATGCACAAAACTATGTTCTACAACAAGACGCATGTCCAGATGTGAATGAACAACAAGTGCTTTTAGCCTTGAGTTTACAACCAATGAACATGAAGAAGAAGAATAAGAAGAAGAAACACATTTCCGTTTGCACATAAACACACAACCACATTAAAGGATTCTGTACACCTATTAGAACACGCAAAAAAACACTGGAATAAGGCATAGACATGGACTGACAACCTCAGGATTAAAAAAAAATAGACTTACAAACAAAGGGATAAAATACAGACACAAACAGATGGAAAAAACACAGACAGATGGATAAAACACAGACACAAACAAATGGATAAAACACAGACAGACACAAAAAGATGGATAAAACAGACAGACAGACACAAACACAGGGATAAAACACAGACACAAATAGATGGATAAAACAGACAGACACAAACACAAGGATAAAACACAGACATGGACAAAGAAATATAAACATGCACAGCACAGATAAGAGTATGTATAAGCACACAGGTAATAATGTACTGTGTGCTTAATTGCATAAATAACAATCAACAGTATCATTAATTATATAGATAATAATGCGAAGCCAATAACATGGAATGTACAGAGTATAAAAATCAATGACACACCAAAAATGCATTCAATATTTTATAATAAGTGTTAAAAATATAACAAAGTACAATCAATCAAATGTAGATATGTACAATCAAACAGATATACACAATAATACAGATCTAGACTCAATCACACATCAGCTTCATCCTGTTGTGCCATTGTATGTCATGCAGGGTTCAAAGTCTTTTTCTCCATTGTAGTCATACACATTTTGCTCTTTTTCCGGAATATCAATGACTGAAAACATGATCAAATTTCAGCTGTCTATTACATCACACTTCTATATCAAAACATGATTGGCAGTGCATGTGACAGGAGGGTGGGGCCAGATATGGTGAGCAATGCCAGATGGAATGAACCTACAGAAAGTTCAAACACACAGATCAAACATGCTGTTGTTCTCTAAGTACGGGTTCTTGGTTCTTTGATTCTCAGTAAGCGAATCAAACAATACGGGTTTGTGATTCTTTAATTCTCAGTAAGCGAATCAAACCATGTCCAAGAAATGATGCTGCTCCCAAAAAAGCTTTCTTCGGTGCACACATGGAAGCTTTCTTTTGTGCACACATGGAAGCTTTCTTCGGTGCACACATGGAAGCTTTCTTCTGTGCACTCATGGAAGCTTTCTTCGGTGCACACATGGAAGCTTTCTTTTGTGCACACATGGAAGCTTTCTTCTGTGCACACATGGAAGCTTTTTTCAGTGCACACATGGAAGCTTTCTTCGGTGCACTCAAGGAAGCTTTTTTTCTGTGCTCAGATATTATGGAATGTAAGTATTTTTCCTTCTTGATATAATTCTGACATAATTAGGTTACAAATTATCACATAAACATCTTTCATCATTAGTCTCAACAATACATCATTTTTTGCAAACATCCCTCATCATTAGTCACATCAATACATTATTTCACACAAACATCTCTCAATCACTAGTCACATCAATACATCATGCATGCAAACATTCTTTGTCACTAGTCACATCAATACATCATCCACACACACATCACTCATCATCACTCAACCATAAATACATCATTCACACAGTGGTCCCAATACCAAACCCAGCATTAGGATATGTCTTCTGCCATTCTGTATTCTCATAGTCATCATTAAGATGTTCCTCCTCCTCCGCCTGGGTCCCTGGTTCCCTCTCAGATCCCTCTACCTCCCTCCTCTTTTCTGCCGTCTTGGAAAAATCTATATCAGAGTAGTTGACACTTTCATCGCTCTTGTAAACTCCTTGATTCTTCTTTGCTTTGTTCTTCTTCTTTCCTTTCTTTGGTTTAGTCTTCTTTTGGGGAAATTCAACTTCAACATAAACTAGTCCTTGTTCGTTCTGTTGGGGAAACAAATTCAATTTATCATGTAAGAAAACAGTGAGAGAAAAATTTTTTATATTTTTTCGTTTACTTCCTCTTTTCCATTTCGGGTGTTGATAGTGATAAGAGAGTTTTGGTTCTCACCCTTTAAACAGCCCTGCCTACAGACATATATTTATCAACTCCTCCTTTCTAGCATTCACCGGCTGTAAACTCCAGTGGAAAATTCTGGTTGTTCATCCACTCGTGGACTTTGGTCGTGATCCAGAACTTCAGTTTTGCATGCACACATGTTTTACTAATCTGGCTTATTTGTATGCAGACTGCTGGTTCCCTGCCTCTCAGCAGATGCTCTTCAACTCTGAAAGAAATGCCCCTAATTAATGGCCTTCTTCTTTGCATTCACCAGCTGTAAACTCCGGCGGAAAGTTCTGGTTGTTCGTCCACTTCTGGACTGCAGTCCTGTTCCAGAACCTGAGTGTTGCGTGTACGTCCATTTGACAGATCTGACTAATTTGCATGCAGACTTCTGGTTCCTTGCCACTCAGGCAGATGCACTCCGACTTTGAAGAAAGCTCCCAATTAGTCGACTCCTACGACATGCTTTTGGGTAGGCAGTGGGTCTAGTCTTGTTTTCCCTATAACAGGACCCCGGAACCCACACGGGGAGTTTAGTGGCTTTCAACCACACGACTGTTAAGGGGCAGTGGGTCTATTCTTGTTTTCCCTATAACAGGACCCCGGAACCCACACGGGGAGTTTAGTGGCCTTCAACCACACAACTGTTAAGGGGCAGTGGGTCTATTCTTGTTTTCCCTATAACAGGACCCCGGAACCCACACGGGGAGTTTAGTGGCCTTCAACCACACGACTGTTAAGGGGCAGTGGGTCTATTCTTGTTTTCCCTATAACAGGACCCCGAAACCCACACGGGGAGTTTAGTGGCCTCCAACCACACAACTGTTAAGGGGCAGTGGGTCTATTCTTGTTTTCCCTATAACAGGACCCCGGAACCCACACGGGGAGTTTAGTGGCCTTCAACCACACAACTGTTAAGGGGCAGTGGGTCTATTCTTGTTTTCCCTATAACAGGACCCCAGAACCCACACGGGGAGTTTAGTGGCCTTCAACCACACAACTGTTAAGGGGCAGTGGGTCTATTCTTGTTTTCCCTATAACAGGACCCCGGAACCCACACGGGGAGTTTAGTGGCCTTCAACCACACAACTGTTAAGGGGCAGTGGGTCTATTCTTGTTTTCCCTATAACAGGACCCCGGAACCCACACGGGGAGTTTAGTGGCCTTCAACCACACAACTGTTAAGGGGCAGTGGGTCTACCCCCCCCCCCTCAAAATGGGACCATAAAGCCCATGCAGGAAGTTTTATCATCATCATCATGTGCCCTGCCCACTGGCTTAGGCGGTCACACATCTCCATAGATTTCGGTCCACTGTCCTCTGGATCAGATCCACGGATAATAACCCTCCGTTCCACCGTCGCAGTCCATCCATCATCATCTCTCTGTCTCCCTCTCCCTCTGCTACAGTTGATCTTCATAAGTTGTCAAAATATTCTCACAAGCCTCCCATTCAAAGCAGGAAGTTTACCAAGTGAAAATGAAACCCTTTTTCCACGATATACATTTCAATAGTCAATTTTTATCTCTGAACCTGCAGATCAAAGCAAGAAAATCTAAAGTTTCATCAAAGAAAAGCAACAGCAGAAAGCCACATGCAAGTGCGAGCAAACAGTTATACGTCTGCTAGAATACCACCATTTCTTACGCTGCCTACAACAGAACGTAAACTTGACTTGACTTTAACTTGGAACACCAATATTTAAGAAATAATATGTTCACAAGACTAAAGAGAATATATTCTCAAAAGACCAGAACATTTCTTCTTCTTCCTGTTTACAGGCTGTAAACTCCAGGGCAAAGTCCGGATTCCCCCCCCCCCCCCCCCACCTTCTAGACTTTGGTCTTGCTCCAACACTTGGTTTTTGGTGTGCACACCTGTTTTACAGATATGGCTTATCTGTATACAGACTGATGGTTCTTCATCTCTCAGGCTTCGCTGACTTCCGAGAAAATACCTCTACTTAAACTAGAGGAGTAAAAGTATCAGATTGTCAGTATAACAATTCCATGTGATGTCAGCAGCTGAGGGAGTCGTCGTGGCGTAGCAGCTAGATGCTCGCGTGCAGATTAGAACGTTGTGGGTTCGCTCCCTGGCAGAGCTGACCTTTTTTAAAACATTACCTTGACTCCCAGGTCGACCCAGCCTTGAGTGGGTACCGGGTGCAGTCCTAGGAAGTAAAGGCGGTCGGCGTGATGCTGACCATATCACCCATCTTGTGCCGGTTGGTCTATAAAAATATAGGTCTAGCCCTATATGCCTAAAGGCGTGGAAAAAGGACTTTTACTTTTTACATTACTTTTAAGCAGCTGACAGAATTATTTAAAGCTGTAGCTCCAAGAAGACTAGATATAGTTACTTCCGGTTGTGACAGTTCCTGCAAATGCAGACATAACAGCATTTCTGCAATGATCTCTTCACAAGAATCCAAGTTGAATGTCACTGGTTCTATCTGCGCATGCGCAGTATTTAAGTCCTGAATTTATTTTTTTTTTTTTAAAGCATTTACGTTTTCCTGAGAACCAAATGGCTTCCATAAAGCCAAGCGTGGCAAAGTGGTCAAGCTGTTTGTCTCACACTCTGAAAGTCATCTGTTCAGTTCAGGCGTGTAGTTTTTACGGAGATCCTTGGGGAACGTCGCCAGAGCTATGGAGTTCATGCCCTGTGCTGCACTTTCAGCAGGCGGCTTGCCCTTCTGTGAAGAGAGACCAAGCCATATGGGATAAAACCCAGTGCAAGGAAGTAAATCCTCTCAACTTTAAGCTTTAACCTTTTGACAACACATTTTACCATAACCCTCAGTGATAAAGGTCACAGGGTCACAGCATGAGTTGCCCAATATATACTTTTTTAAGATACTAGTGAATGTATTCCATTTAATGCTTCACTCTGTTCATGTCTGTTGATTACTTCCTTTATATATCTTTCTATATTTCGAGGGTAGAAATTTAAAAGTCAGATAAATACTTTTTTATTTTTTATTTTATTAGAGACCTGTTTAAAATAGTTTTTATTTTTTATTTTTTAAGAAGGATTTCATTGGGCTTTTCCCATGGGGCCACAGACTATTTTTTTTGGCGTTCACGGGGTGAAAAGGTTAGGGTAAATAAAGGTAACAAACACAGGGTCAGCTGCTTGGTAATGAGTGAGTTAAATATGGGGAAAAATTACAACATTAAACCATTAAAAAACTGTGTGCAAAACACAGGTAAAACCATATGTGTGTATAGTAACACAAGAAAACACAGGTAAAACCATATATGTGTATAGTAACACAAGTAAAACACAGGTAAAACACACCATATGTGTGTATAGTAACACAAGTAAAACACAGGTAAAACACACCATATATGTGTATAGTAACACAAGAAAACACAGGTAAAACACACCATATATGTGTATAGTAACACAAGAAAACACAGGTAAAACACACCATATGTGTGTATAGTAACACAAGTAAAACACACCATATATGTGTATAGTAACACAAGAAAACACAGGTAAAACACACCATATATGTGTATAGTAACACAAGTAAAACACAGGTAAAACACACCATATATGTGTATAGTAACACAAGAAAACACAGGTAAAACACACCATATATGTGTATAGTAACACAAGTAAAACACAGGTAAAACACACCACATATGTGTATAGTAACACAAGTAAAACACAGGTAAAACACACCATATGTGTGTATAGTAACACAAGTAAAACACAGGTAAAACACACCATATATGTGTATAGTAACACAAGAAAACACAGGTAAAACACACCATATATGTGTATAGTAACACAAGAAAACACAGGTAAAACACACCATATGTGTGTATAGTAACACAAGTAAAACACAGGTAAAACACACCATATATGTGTATAGTAACACAAGAAAACACAGGTAAAACACACCATATATGTGTATAGTAACACAAGAAAACACAGGTAAAACACACCATATATGTGTATAGTAACACAAGTAAAACACACCATATATGTGTATAGTAACACAAGAAAACACAGGTAAAACACACCATATATGTGTATAGTAACACAAGTAAAACACAGGTAAAACACACCATATATGTGTATAGTAACACAAGAAAACACAGGTAAAACACACCATATATGTGTATAGTAACACAAGAAAACACAGGTAAAACACACCATATGTGTGTATAGTAACACAAGAAAACACAGGTAAAACACACCATATGTCTGGCAGATTCAGGAGTTCCTGGGCCAGCAGTGTTGTTGTTGGAACCTTCAGACAGTGAGAAAATCAAACATGTCAACCAGTACATTAAATAAGCAAAGGACACTTTCCATTAAAGTTGACTGGATATATAGTGCTAACCCAGTATTGTTTATAGACTAACTGCAACTCAATGGGTCCTGAATTAATCAGGTAATTACAGTTGCAACTTCACAGCAAACAGGTCACCCCATGCATGTTCCTATTCCTGTGCTAATGAAAAACCAGACAAAATGTCCACTACTGCAGCCTCAGCAAAGCCAATAGCATACACACACATTGCATGCATAAGGCAGCCGTTAGAAGTGCCAACACAAACAGTCACACACCCGAAATGCAGTTATTTGAGGATGGAAGCAGCAGTGACACAGATAAGTAGTTGTTGCCTGAGGTGAACATCTCAATGATTATCTTCTCTTCACAGAGGATATTCTGGCACTCAATTTAGGCTGCATACACTTGGCGGCCCATAACATTTTTAAAAAAAACATGTTCAGCTCACTGGGAATTCAAATATATGTCCATACAGGCAGAAACATTTTTTCTTTGGCTGCCAATTCTCTAGATTATGTCCACTCATCTAAGTTTACTCAGGAGCCTACATTTTTTTTATGGGGATGGTGATGGGCCAGTGACCCGAGCCCAGCATAGAAAGATCATTTATGCAATACAACTGGCAATGATCCCCGGGTCATTGCCAGGTTTCCGCAGGCTTAATCTGGTCCGTGGGCAACCAGTTGAATAGCCCTGCTCTAGATGATGATGATGATGATGATGATGTGATGATGATGATGATACAAGCAAACAACCATTAGCCACTGCATGAGGACATTGTGCACGTCTGGAACAGCATGACCAGCTCTACAGCAAGCAATATTTTCATTTGGCAAAGCTGAGCCACTGGTCAAATCAGGGAAGCTAGTAATGCAGTGGATACCTTCCCACTGTGGAGTTCCCGGAAACGAAAAAGCTGATAAACTAGCTAAGGAAGGTGCAACTGAAGAACAACCTGACATACCAGTCTCTTATCAACAGAAGAAGAGAATGATCAAATCAATCAGAATGCCACCGAAACTGGCACAAGATGATTACCATATTATGGACAGACCAGAGCAAGTTATTATCCTTCGCCTTAGAACAGGGCACAATAGACTTCGCTCCCACATGTACAACAAATTTAAGATTGGCCAATCGGCCATGTGTACTTGTGGACTGGCACCTGAAACAACAGATCACATCCTTCAAGACTGTCCCATATTCAACGCTTTCAGGCAAAACATTTGGCCAAAAGAGACACTTGTGGAAGTCAAACTTTACGGGCCGCTTAGTGAATTACAAAAGACAGTGAAATTCATACAAGAGACGGCTTTGCAGATATGGACAATTTATTTCATGCGAACGAAAGAAGAAGAAGAAATCAGGGAAGCATCATGTGTTGTGTTACATGCCCAATTTTCTTCTTCTTCTTGTTCACCAACTGTAAACTCTGGTGGAAAGTTCTGGGTGTTTGTCATCCTCTTGTTCCAGAGCCTAAGTGTTGCATGCACATCTGTTTCATGCACAACAAGTAACGAAGTCAGTAGAGAAACAAGATTATTACGACCTGGAGAGAATGATGCACCTGGCTGTAACCAGAGGGTCTGGCTGGCTCACTACACTCAGAGGAAAGGCAAGATAAATATATTTTCTTCATCTTCTTCTTGTGTTCGTTTTCTGATTTACACCGACAGACAGATTCTTGTGATAAACTCGACTGTTTTTATGAGTTCCTTTTGAGTCCCATACAACTTTGTGTGCAGTGGTAACTCTCTGGGTCAGTATTCTCTTCTTAATGGGCTAAACAAGGGACAGTCTTGTAGGACATGTTCTGTTAGTCTGCACACATAGCCCACAAGGACACACGGGTGAACTACTTAAACGAAGCCTGTGCATATGTTGGTTAAGTTTGTTATGTTCTGTCCTGAGACGTAGGACAGTGACCTGCCCATGCCGGTCAAGTAAGTGGTAGTCATCTCTGGGCAGACTCTGTTTACTTTTAATAGCCTGGATGGCCCTTTTCTTCTCATAGTATGTTACTTCATTCTCTTCCTGGTCACATTCTGCCCCTTTCTTAGCAAGTTTATCTGCAGTTTCATTTCCTGGTATACCACAGTGGGATGGCACCCACTGGAGTACAGTACACTTTGGGGCAGCCACCTTGCCAAGTTCAGATCTCAAGTAAGGGAGTTTGCCACTCTTGAGAGCTTGGGGCACAGATAGTGCATCTGTAAATATGACCACTTGGTGGCAGTCAGAACTGGTGTTGTGTAACATTTCGGCAGCCTGCTCTAGTACTACAATCTCTAGGAACAAATAATAACCAGAGTGTGACCAGTACCATCAGTTATTGGAACTCTGCGCTGGCTGCTCTAAATGATGACACCCACAGCCTCAGCCTAGATCACACAAGAGACTCTTTTTGAAGAAAGCAGTACAACATGACACCCCTCTGACCTAGATAAGACTGAGAAAGTGTACAACATGACACCCCTCTGACCTAGATAAGACTGAGAAAGTGTACAACATGACACCCCTCTGACCTAGATAAGACTGAGAAAGTGTACAACATGACACCCCTCTGACCTAGATAAGACTAAGAAAGTGTACAACATGACACCCCTCTGACCTAGATAAGACTGAGAAAGTGTACAACATGACACCCCTCTGACCTAGATAAGACTGAGAAAGTGTACAACATGACACCCCTCTGACCTAGATAAGACTAAGAAAGTGTACAACATGACACCCCTCTGACCTAGATAAGACTAAGAAAGTGTACAACATGACACCCCTCTGACCTAGATAAGACTGAGAAAGTGTACAACATGACACCCCTCTGACCTAGATAAGACTGAGAAAGTGTACAACATGACACCCCTCTGACCTAGATAAGACTGAGAAAGTGTACAACATGACACCCCTCTGACCTAGATAAGACTGAGAAAGTGTACAACATGACACCCCTCTGACCTAGATAAGACTAAGAAAGTGTACAACATGACACCCCTCTGACCTAGATAAGACTAAGAAAGTGTACAACATGACACCCCTCTGACCTAGATAAGACTGAGAAAGTGTACAACATGACACCCCTCTGACCTAGATAAGACTGAGAAAGTGTACAACATGACACCCCTCTGACCTAGATAAGACTGAGAAAGTGTACAACATGACACCCCTCTGACCTAGATAAGACTAAGAAAGTGTACAACATGACACCCCTCTGACCTAGATAAGACTAAGAAAGTGTACAACATGACACCCCTCTGACCTAGATAAGACTGAGAAAGTGTACAACATGACACCCCTCTGACCTAGATAAGACTGAGAAAGTGTACAACATGACACCCCTCTGACCTAGATAAGACTAAGAAAGTGTACAACATGACACCCCTCTGACCTAGATAAGACTAAGAAAGTGTACAACATGACACCCCTCTGACCTAGATAAGACTGAGAAAGTGTACAACATGACACCCCTCTGACCTAGATAAGACTGAGAAAGTGTACAACATGACACCCCTCTGACCTAGATAAGACTGAGAAAGTGTACAACATGACACCCCTCTGACCTAGATAAGACTGAGAAAGTGTACAACATGACATCCCTCTGACCTAGATAAGACTGAGAAAGTGTACAACATGACACCCTCTGACCTAGATAAGACTAAGAAAGTGTACAACATGACACCCCTCTGACCTAGATAAGACTAAGAAAGTGTACAACATGACACCCCTCTGACCTAGATAAGACTGAGAAAGTGTACAACATGACACCCCTCTGACCTAGATAAGACTGAGAAAGTGTACAACATGACACCCCTCTGACCTAGATAAGACTGAGAAAGTGTACAACATGACACCCCTCTGACCTAGATAAGACTAAGAAAGTGTACAACATGACACCCCTCTGACCTAGATAAGACTAAGAAAGTGTACAACATGACACCCCTCTGACCTAGATAAGACTGAGAAAGTGTACAACATGACACCCCTCTGACCTAGATAAGACTGAGAAAGTGTACAACATGACACCCCTCTGACCTAGATAAGACTAAGAAAGTGTACAACATGACACCCCTCTGACCTAGATAAGACTAAGAAAGTGTACAACATGACACCCCTCTGACCTAGATAAGACTGAGAAAGTGTACAACATGACACCCCTCTGACCTAGATAAGACTGAGAAAGTGTACAACATGACACCCCTCTGACCTAGATAAGACTGAGAAAGTGTACAACATGACACCCCTCTGACCTAGATAAGACTGAGAAAGTGTGTAGATGGGCTGGGAAATGCAAACAGACTCTATTTGCCTTTCACAACATGCTCATTAGTTGGGCAGTTGCTCTATCAGACTACGCCCTCAACCTTGAATAACTCTCAAAACTTCCAGGGTAAGTGAGAAGCCTTCACTAACAACATAAGACAGCCCAGGTGTATCCCAGTTACTCCAGTGGATACTTGGGTAGCTCACATAGTGAATCTTCTTCTTCTTTGTGTTCCGTTTCATATGCTCAGATCAGACCATCAGGTGGGTTGCCAATATGAACTTGCAGGTCAACAGCAGGTCCTTCATGGTTCCCCATAGCTTGCTCTGCACACTTTGCTCTTGAGGCCAGGTGTCTTTTCAAAGTTGCAGGTAGAGTGAGCAGGTCTGCAGAATGTGCTGAGGTGTTTGGGGTCCTGTTTGACAGGCACATTGTGGGGACCGTACTATCTTTATTTTATGCATGTGGTAGTTGAGGCTGCAGTGTCCTGTTCGTAGACAGAAAATTATTGTATGTTGCTTTCTGTTGTGTCTGCTACAAAAGGAATGATTCAGCAGACATTGTAGACACAATCATTGTTACAGCAAGCAGGTACATTCTAAACAATTGATGTCTAGACAATTCAAAGTCAACTGGCCATGCATGGCAGCTCATTTTATCAGCAGCAGTGACTATGCACACTTAAAACTTCAAAACTGTGATCAGCAAAAAAATAATAAAAGAAACAATTTCATAACAATCAGCAGTAATCAATGCAGAAAATATACGTAAATGCTGAAGTTTGAAAATGAAAAATTAAAAAATAAATATATTACCGGAATCATTTTTACGTTTTGTATACAGGTTTGTGTTGACGTATTCACCTGGTTCATTATACTCGTCGTCTGAAACTGGATCTGAAATCAAAGTTGCAAGAATCATTATAGGAGTAATTCTTCTTCTTCTTCTTCTTCTTCTTCTTCTTCTTAGAGTCCATGCCGTGTGGCGTTTGTAGTCATGTCTATCCATAACCTACTGTCTCGAGTACTTTCAGTCAACTCTGACACAGACAATCCTCCATGCCATGATGTCAAACTATTCTCCCAGTCTCCCCCTGCCTCTCCTCCCCTCCAACTGTCACCATGTACACAGGAGTAGTTATCTTCTACATAATAAACGTCACCTGAGTGCCACCAGGACCCATAAGAGAAGCTATAAACAGTAACAATTAAAGCAACCATGCATGACATAAGGGGAGGCTAAGGAGGGTTGGCAAGATTGGCAGGAGACTGGCTACCTCACCCAAAGGAAGGTTTCTTTCCTCATCTTCTTCTTCTTCTGCACCTTCCTTGCTTTCACTGGCTGTAAACTCTAGTGGAAAGACCTGAGTCATCCATCCATTTCCAGACTTGGTCTTGTTTTCAGAGCTTGACTTTTGTGTGCACATCCGTTTTACAGATCTGGCTTATTCATAGACAGACTGTTGGTTCCTTGTCTCTCAGGAAGAAGCACCGGCACCATGAAGAAAACTCCCCTCATTAGACACCATGCACAACATGCTTACTAGAGAGGCAGTCGGTCTATTCAAACTGGAGCTGGGAAATCTATAGGGGAAGATGAAGATTTCAGCTGTGAAATCTATAGGGGAAGATGAAGATTTCAGCTGTGAAATCTATATGGGAGGATGAAGATTTCAGCTGGGAAATCTATATGGGAGGATGAAGATTTCAGCTGGGAAATCTATATGGGACAATGAAGATTTCAGCTGGGAAATCTATACGGGAAGAGGAAGATTTCAGTTTTGAAATCTATATGGGAGGAGGAAGATTTCAGCTGTGAAATCTATAGGGGAAGAGGAAGATTTCAGCTGTGAAATCTATAGGGGAAGAGGAAGATTTCAGCTGTGAAATCTATATGGGAGGAGGAAGAGTTCAGCTGTAAAATCTATAGGGGAAGAGGAAGATTTCAGCTGTGAAATCTATATGGGAGGAGGAAGAGTTCAGCTGTAAAATCTATAGGGGAAGAGGAAGATTTCAGCTGTGAAATCTATATGGGACAATGAAGATTTCAGCTGTGAAATCTATATGGGACAATGAAGATTTCAGCTGGGAAATCTATACGGGAAGAGGAAGATTTCAGTTTTGAAATCTATATGGGAGGAGGAAGATTTCAGCTGTGAAATCTATAGGGGAAGAGGAAGATTTCAGCTGTGAAATCTATAGGGGAAGAGGAAGATTTCAGCTGTGAAATCTATATGGGAGGAGGAAGAGTTCAGCTGTAAAATCTATAGGGGAAGAGGAAGATTTCAGCTGTGAAATCTATAGGGGAAGAGGAAGATTTCAGCAGTGAAATCTATATGGGAAGAGGAAGATTTCAGCTGGGAAATCTATATGGGAGGAGGAAGATTTCAGCTGTGAAATCTATAGGGGAAGGGGAAGATTTCAGCTTTGAAATCTAAATGAGAAGAGAAAGATTTCAGCTGTGAACTATATAGGGGAAGAGGAAGATTTAAGCTGTGAAATCTGTATGGGAAGAGAAAGATTTCAGCTGTGAAATCTATAGGGGAAGAGGAAGATTTCAGCTGTGAAATCCAATCAGCCAAGACCATGTTTATAAAGGAGTTTACATGAGTTAGTTGAGAGCTTATGCTCCAGTGGGAGATAAAAGGCAGATGAATGAGTTAAGCTGAGTTAAGAAGTGACATCACTGCACTCAGGACACTGCCATAAGTGCTCAGTCCCCATCAGCAGTAACCAGCGAAAAATTGCAATTTTAATGGTGCCAGCAGTAGTCTGACTGTATGTCCATCTTGCCTTTCCTTTGAGTGTTGAAGCATGTTGAAAAAAGGTGAAAACAGACATGCTTCGTGCAGAGTAGCAAGCATAACTTCAGAGGTCCCGGGTAGTTAACATCCTTTGGATATTTTCTCCAGGTTATGCCAATGTGTTAGGCAATGTGCAGACACACAGACGGACTTGGTGTTGAATTGATGTATGACAAGTTAGATATTGTGAGGGCCCTCTGGGAGCGAGTGAACAGTAAGAAGGCGCAGATAGATCATTTTGGTCTAAGGAGAATGGCGCTGCGAGGAGATACCAGGGGATCTAACCGACGCTCAACACTCAGGGAAAGGATGAGACAGGTATACAATTTGACGGTTACTGGTACTATCGGAATTGGAACTCTTCGCTTGCTGCGAAAGATGAGGACTAAGCACTTATGAGAGTGTCCCGAGTGCTGTGATGTCGATTCTTATTTTAACATTCAACATTCTTTGCGTGTTGAGTGTCGACCAGGTGGTCAACCCTTTTTCAAAAACACTACTTGTTTATTATTTTACTCTTCTTCTTCTTAACCTTATAAGGGTGGCTGGCCTACTGAGTTGTGGTTTACAGCGAGGATGCGATATCTGCGCTTTTCAGCCCAACACATCTAATTTATTAATAGACCCACTGCCTACCCAAAAGCATGTAGTTAGAATCAACTTACTGGGAGCTTTCTTCAAAGTCAGAGTGCATCTGCCTGAGAGACAAGGAACCAACAGTCTGCATACAAATAGGCAGATCTGTAAAATAAATATGCACGCAACACTCAGGTTCTGGAACAAGACTAAAGTGCAGAGATGGATGAACACCCAAAACTTTCTGCCGGAGTTTACAGCTGGTGAACACAAAGAAGAAGAAGAATGCACATCAAGGATGGAATCAAACAAAGCTCAAGAAGCACTTACTGATATAATCCTTGGCAGGAACATTGAGATAACTGTCACCTGCAGAATCCCTGTGTGAGAAATATCAACAGAAACATACTAAGAAACATAACAGCATGAACAGAAGCCAACACTTAAACTAAGGCAGGAGTTCAATCTGGCCAATTCAAATTGATGATGATTATGTTTATAAAAAGATCAAATGTACAACTGATATCCACACACACACAAAAAATCCACACTTGAATGACAACTGTGTTACCAATGATAACATTTGCAATTTATTTCTAAATTAGGTGTTGGAAGCAAAACTGCTGGCCACATCAACCAAGTAGTTTAGATAGAGACAATAAGGCAGGAGATAAACAATACACTGTCTCCGCAAGGCCACTAGCAACACAAGAAGAGACAGGGTTAGCAATACCAGCATTAGAGAGAAAGTCGGAATAAGACCATGTCTGGATTGTACTGACAGGCAAAGAATGAAATGGTTCAGCCATCTAGTGAGAATGCAGCCAGACTAAACTGCATGTGAGACTTTTTACAGCAGAACATCTGGGAGGAAGGCAATGGGAAGACAAAGAAAGAGATGGATAAACGGTGTAGCAAAAACCTGCAAAAAAAATGAACAAATCCTTCAACCAGGCCATCCGAGAAGCACAAGACAAATACAGAAAATACAGACACTGGACTACAACCTGGTATCAGTGGGGCCAAAAAAAGAAAAAGAAGATGAACAACACAAAAGAGGACACCAGATATAAAAAATACTCTGTACTGTAGGTGTTCAAACATGTGAATTAGGGCACTGTGGGTGTTCAAACGTGTGAATTAGGGCACTGTGAGTGTTCAAACGTGTGAATTAGGACACTGTGGGTGTCCAAACATGTGAATTATGGCAATGTGGGTGTTCAAACATGTGAATCAGGGCACTGTGGGTGTCTAAACATGTGAATTAGGGCACTGTGGGTGTTTAAACATGTGAATTAGGGCACTGTGGGTGTTCAAACATGTGAATCAGAGCACTGTGGGTGTTCAAACATGTGAATTAGGGCACTGTGGGTGTTCAAACATGTGAATTAGGACACTGTGGGTGTCCAAACATGTGAATCAAGGCATAAATAATGCAGTAGAGGCCATAAGACTTTGAATACTGAGTGAGACACTGTATGAATCAGGAGAGGAACAACATAACATGCACACAAAAGTCAACTCTTGTAACACGACTAAATTCCAGTAGTGGATGAACCACCAGAACTTTCCACTGAAGTTTACAGCCAGTGAAGGCTTAGAAGAAGCAGCTCGGCAGTTGGTTTCAGAAATGTTTTGTTTCCTACAGAAACACATGATGCCGAAACAAACTATTCTACTGAATGTTTTAACTGCCACATTTGAAAAAGTTGGTCAGTGTATAAAATAATCTCTAATGAAAAACTTAGGGTAAGAAGTAACAAAAGTCAAGTGAATTAAAAGGTGAGGGGGGGGGGGGGGGATACTGGCATGGGGTAGAAAGAGGAGAAGAAGGAGGAGGAGGAGGAGGAGGAGGAGAAGGAAGAAGAAGGAGGAGGAGGAGGAGAAGAAGAAAAAGAAGAAGAAAGAAGAAGAAGAAGAAGAAGAAGGAGAAGAAGAAGAAGAAGAAGAAGAAGAAGAAGAAGAAGAAGAAGAAGAAGAAGAAGAAGAAGAAGAAGAAGAAGAAGAAGAAGAAGAAGAAGAAGAAGAAGAAGAAGAAGAAGAAGAAGAAGAAGAAGAAGAAGAAGAAGAAGGAGGAGAAGAAGAAGAAGAAGAAGAAGAAGAAGAAGAAGAAGAAGAAGAAGAAGAAGAAGAAGAAGAAGAAGAAGAAGAAGAAGAAGAAGAAGAAGAAGAAGAAGAAGAAGAAGAAGAAGAAGAAGAAGAAGAAGAAGAAGAAGAAGAAGAAGAAGAAGAAGAAGAAGAAGAAGAAGAAGGAGGAGAAGGAGAAGGAGCAGAAGCAGAAGAAGAAGAAGAAGAAGAAGAAGAAGAAGAAGAAGAAGAAGAAGAAGAAGAAGAAGAGAGAATGAGGAGGAGAACAACAACAACAAGCAAGAGCTGCAGCAGCAGCAGAAGCAGCAGAAGAAGAATCTGACAGGATGAGATAACTGCTGTAAAGCCAACAACAGAGTTATTTACCTCATCAAAAGTTTCCGTACCCTTGCCCAAGGACTTTCTCTAGATGCAGAACCATTGGCTGTTGCTGTGGAGAGAATACTTCCCTTAAGACAAGGTTAAAGGCTGCTTGCAAGATGACCATGTTTACATCGATAACGTATGTGAGGCCGTAAATAAATGTATGTAAGCAATTTATGTATGTGATTGCTAAAAGTACACTGCCATTCACATAGGCCTCTTTGTTGATAGGAAACAGCATCTTTGCTATAATTATCATATCCTATATAATATCGCAGGAAAATTATCTACGAGTCAATGCCTATCTAATGAAGCCAAGTATATTTATCTATTATTTAGTATATTAGGGATTTATAAATATTCTAACATTAACAATAAATTATTTTTTCTAACGTTATGTCATTTTTTTCCATGTTAACTTCTTCTTCTTCTTTGCGTTCACCAGCTGTAAACTCCGGTGGAAAGTTCTGTTTGTTTGTCCACTTCTGGACTGTAGTCCTGTTCAAGAACCTGAGTGTTGGGTTGCATCCGTTTGACAGATCTGACACATTTGTGTGCAGACTGTTGGTTCCTTGCCTTTCAGGCAGATGCACTCCGACTTCGAAGGAAGCTCCCAATTAGTCGACTCTTACGACATGCTTTTGAGCAGGGCAGTGGGTCTTTTCTTGTGTTCCCTATAATAGAGCCCTGGAACCCACAAGGGGTTTCATGTAAACAACCGAGTTATGATTTACACTTGGATGTGGTAGAGTGTTTCACTGACTTTGCGGTCAGATGAACAACAACAAAATGATGTAAGGATTAAACTGAAGCTTTTAAACTGTTGTTACATGGATGGACAGAAAGATTATCATGGCTGAAGAAAAGAAACTGTAATTAAGAAACTGGGATAAAACAAAAGAAGACTAAATGAGATCATGGTCAAACAACTAGGCCCACATCCAGTCAAGCATCCAACCCCTGTGCTCCGTGGCTCCCATCCGGAGGCAAGGACTTGTTGGAGGATGTTCTGGATCAGGTTAGTAGAGAACAAGTGTGCAGGAGAAAGACCAGTGTTGTATGTCAGTAAAATGTTAAATTTAGAATCAATATCACAGCAGTCAAGATACTCTTTTAAGTACTCAATCCCCATCTTCAGCAGCAAGCGAAGAGTTCCAATTGCGATGGCACCAATTACTGTCTGAGTGTGTATCCATCTCATCTTTCCCTTGAATGTCAGTCAGATCCCCTGGTAACTCCTCGCAGTGCCATTCTCCTCAGACCCTTATCATCTTTTTGTGCCTCCGCTCTGTTCACATGTTCCCAAATGGCTATATCAGCAGACAGCATCAAGAGATGCACCAAAAGAAACCTGTTTGAATGTGTCATGAAGATGCAGGAGAGATGGCACTGGAGATCATCACCTTTGAATCATTAGCAACAGATTAATGACTCATTACTAACAGATTAATGACAGGATAAATAACACATTTGTTCAATACAGGAGACTACACCTGCTGGTTACTTCACAGATAACACTCAATGATGATTCTTTTATTGCCCTTGGTATGGCTACCTCTCTTTCACTCTATCTCCATACATACCTCTCTCCCTCCTTTTATCACTCCCCTCCTGTACTTACTTCTCCCACTCCCCTCCTGTACTTACTTCTCCCACTCCCTGTACTTACCTCTTGCACCTTCTATCCCTCCCTGTACTCTGCTCTCTCTCCCTTCCTCTACCACTCCCAATCTCTCCCTGTACTTATTTATCCCCTACCCTCCGTTATTGCCTTCTGTATATTTACTCTTCCCTTTCCCCATCACTCCCTGGCTGTACTTACCTCCTACCTCTCCTCCTTCTCCCCAATCACTCCCACCTCTCCTCCTTCTCCCCAATCACTCCCTCCATGTACTTACCTCCTACCTCTCCTCCTCCTCCTTCTCCTCCTCCTCCTCCTTCTCCCCAATCACTCCCTCCATGTACTTACCTCCTACCTCTCCTCCTTCTCCCCCAATCACTCCCTCCATGTACTTACCTCCTACCTCTCCTCCTTCTCCCAATCACTCCCTCCATGTACTTACCTCCTACCTCTCCTCCTTCTCCCCAATCACTCCCTCCATGTACTTACCTCCTACCTCTCCTCCTTCTCCCCAATCACTCCCTCCATGTACTTACCTCCTACCTCTCCTCCTTCTCCCCAATCACTCCCTCCATGTACTTACCTCCTACCTCTCCTCCTTCTCCCCAATCACTCCCTCCATGTACTTACCTCCTACCTCTCCTCCTTCTCCCCCAATCACTCCCTCCATGTACTTACCTCCTACCTCTCCTCCTTCTCCCCAATCACTCCCTCCATGTACTTACCTCCTACCTCTCCTCCTTCTCCCCAATCACTCCCTCCATGTACTTACCTTCTACCTCTCCTCCTTCTCCCCAATCACTCCCTCCATGTACTTACCTCTGTTACTAGGTGCCTGTTTGGGGTTGTACTTGTCCTTTCTGAACTGTGACATGATTCGCTCAGAGATTTTAGAATTCCTAAAAAAAAACATGTTCATTTTTAAAAATGTGTAAACATTGTATTTTTCTTGGGAGGGCTAATCCAGTCAGCTAATACCTGATGATGTTTGATGTGTTGATCAAAAAGGGCAAATATCACAGCTATGCTGTAAACAGGCACAATGCAATGACATCATTCAGAAGCATGAAACAAAGAAGAATAAAACATTATTCTTACATAAAACAGACACAGCAGCCACTCTCCAGTGATGGGCGGTCTCAGTTGGCAGATCTTATCAAGGGTGTGCTGGTGGCGTGGTAATACTGATCACAGAAAGTTAAGTGTATAAGGAGTTACTCCATACCTCACTTCGGGCGCCAGCTGGCTTACGGATGGTTTAACGGATCCTCACGCAGGACTCCAGCCACACATCCGTGTCATGTGCCAGGGATAAGGGCTCACCTTTGTGACTTGAACCGAGCTAGCAGGGGATCTCAGAGTTAGTGTCCTCTACAGAGGCAGTGTCCAGTCTGGCTCACATCAGCCCACCCCCCAGTGCATGGGTGAAAACTTCTTTCAAATCCCATTTGGAACATGAGCAACCACCGCTAGCCAAACATACTACTAAATGACAGCCCTCGGTTAAAATGTCTGTCGAGTGGGAATAACTATTGCACTGCTGAGATTCAGCACTATAACAAGAGATTTACTCAGTCTAGTGGAGCAATATCTCTTGTGGGTGGTAACTCATGGGACAGCCCTGTCTCCATACATCCCTTGCTATCCCCCAACAATGTTGACACCGCGTTGAGGTACACCATGACAATCTGCCACTGTCAGTGAGCTTGTCAGACATAAATGTGCGTTTGATACATGTTCTATGGCTCAGAAACAAAGTTCAGAATGTCTGACCAAAAAAAAAGTCCTACAATAGGTAGAGCGGTTTACTTGTCCATTACCACTGGCCCCACTAGCCACAGTGTGGGACCTGAAAGGGGAAGCCATGCCGACATGTTTCTGCCATACTGTCTCGCTAAGTTTCCAGATGAAACAATGCTAAAGGTGTCTAACAGTAGGAACAAAAATGTGGCTATTTGTGAGGCCATCAAAGGGCCCAGCCTGTGATGATTGGAAAGCTCAACATATGGATGTAAGATTCAGCAGTCATGTGCAGGAAGTGACGATTCCTTGGTTGAGTCCAGGACCAGAGTATCATGTGTTGGCTCAGCATTGATGGAAGCCTCCCTGGATAGCAGGGAATGCTAATGATCTGCCCCTGCCTTCCCTTGAGGGCCAACCTGCCTACATGTAGACAACCTGCCTACACGTAGACAACCTGCCTACATGTAGACAACCTACCTACACGTAGACAACCTGCCTACATGTAGACAACCTGCCTACATGTAGACAACCTGCCTACACGTAGACAACCTGCCTACACGTAGACAACCTGCCTACATGTAGACAACCTGCCTACATGTAGACAACCTGCCTACATGTAGACAACCTGCCTACATGTAGACAACCTGCCTACACGTAGACAACCTGCCTACATGTAGACAACCTGTCTACACGTAGACAACCTGCCTACATGTAGACAACCTGCCTACACGTAGACAACCTGCCTACATGTAGACGTCCTCAAGGGGATCTCCAGGGGCAACATTTATAGATAAGGTGACAAAGAGAACACCACACAAATAAGGCCACAACATGTCCCTGTCCCACAAAACTATCTGAGAAGGTAACCCCGTCATCAAAGTTCAAGGAAGTCGGATGTATCGGTCAGAAGGCACAAATATGGTAGCTTTACTGTGAACAGGCACAATGCATTTACATTGCTCGGATGAACGAAAAAAGAAGTGTGTGCCGAATGTCTATTCTATATTATCAGTAATCAATCTCAATTTTCTCCCCTCCAACCAATTTTTTCCTCATTCCATCCAAATAGGACCCTGGAACCCATACTGGGTTGATTTGACCATTGAAGGTTAACAATTTACAGTAGTATCTATGCTATGATCTGTAAGTTCAAGACTGTTTTTTTTTTTTTGGGTGACGGTATGTAGTACCGGTACTTTTTAAAGGCATATTTTGTTTTCAGCACTTCTGTAACAGACACTATCGGGTGCACACCGGCACCTTTTATTAAACATTCCGTCGTGAGTACCAGCACTTGTTTTAAATAATAAAAAAGCCTTGTGCAAGTTTATTTTTACCCCCAAATAAATTATTTTTGCCATAAATAATATTAACACATGCCAGTTGTGTGTTTACAGAGAAAATAGTTTACCTGGAACTGCCTGTTTGGTTACCTTTCTCTGAAAATAGAAAGGATCAAATATTTTGGGTAATATGTTTTTCTGTGGACTTTTTTTTTTTTATATTCGGAGTAAAGTATTTAAGCAACATATATCACATATTAAATTGGCTTCAAGTGCTATATTGATTACATAATTGTATATTAAAATAACTGTTATCTTATAAAACAGTTGTATAACAATTATATAACAAAAAGTAAAAGACTCATTTTCAGAAGACCAGGATGTGTGTGCAGCATTTAATACTGGCCCATGGGTGAGGTAGTCAATACAACACTGACCACCTTTACTTCCCTAAACCATTTTAGGCTGGTTTGACCTGGGAGTCCATTTAAATTAAAAGGGAGGATTTGAACTCACAAATACTGCATGACATGAGCAGGCAAGGCAACATGCTTGTCACGACACCTCTGTGACTTCTTATGTACTTCTTCTTCTTCTGCGTTCGACATCAGTTATGCTAAACATTGAGTCCCATCTGGGTCACAAAAAGGATTGTGCGTTTAAGGTCGCCACCGGTTCCCCATAGCTTCTCTCGCAATGTGGCTCCCTTGGGCCAGATCCCCAGTCTTTGCTGGGAGAGGTTAGGTCAGTACTGTAGTGTGTGTTCAGGGGTCTGTCTTTCTGCTCCACAATCACTTCTTATGTAATATATAGTGACAATGTTAACAAACATAACAGCCACTTACTACATCTTTTCTTGAAGACCACAAAATAGAGAACCGCAGCGATGATGATGAGGAGGATGAGAACAGCAAAAACAATCCCAAATATAGCTCCCCCATCCAGAGATTCTGCTGGGGCCACTGTAGACAGAAAGACACACACAGATCTGCAAAGTCCCTTAACTTTTCATTTCAAGTCACTTTAAATATCCACAAATATAGACTCATCATCATGTAGCAGGTCCTTTGTAGAACATCGCTCTCATCACAGTCTGCCTGAAAGAAACTCAGTCTTTCGCCAGTTCTCCCACCTCATGCACTTTCATACTCAAGGAGTCGCTTATATCCTGTGCCCATCTTCGTGTTGATCGGCCCCTGCCCCTCCTTCCTGGTACCATGCCTTCTGCTATAGTTTTTTTTCCAATCCGTTCTGGCGCTTGATATGACCAAAATATTTCAGCTTCTGAGAAAGGATGCTGTTTATTAGCCAATCTTCCTTGATGTTCAGATCTTTTAAGATAATATTTCTCCTCTTCTTTGTCCAAGATATTCTGAGAATCCTTCTATAGCATTTCAGCTCAAAAGCCCCTAAAATATAGACTACACAATATAATTACTACAGCTGTTTGAAAGTACAATTAAAATATATTGTTCTTCTTCTTCTTCGCATTCACCAGCTATAAACTCTGGCAGATAAAGTTCTGGTTGTTCGTCCACTTCTGGACTGCAGTCCTGTTCCAGAACCAGAGTGTTGCGTGTGCATCCATTTTACAGATCTGACTCATTTGTATGCAGACATCTGGTTCCTTGCCTCTCAGGCACACTCCGACTTTAAAGGAAGCTCCCAATTAGGTTTTGGATCAGGAAGTAGAGTCCAGAAGTGGACAAACAGTCAGAACTTTCCACCAGAGTTTACATCCAGTGAACCCAAAGAAGAAATAGAAACTAACTCTATATATTCTAATTACAATAAAGATGGGCTGTACAGGATATTGTTGTTTATATTACTACTAATACTAGGTGAACATTAATATCAGGAAAAAAAATGAAAAACTACTGCCAAAATTCACCCCTCACTTGTGAATAGGGAAGTTGCTGTGGTGGAGCGGCTAGATGCTTGCTGCGGATCAGAAGGTCGTTGGTTCGCTCCCTGGCGGAGCAGGACTTTTCAAAAATGACCTTAGCTCTCAGGTCAACCCAGCCTTGAGTGGGTACCGGGTGCTGTACCGGGAAGTAACAGTGACCGGCGTGATGCTGGCGACATCATCCATCTTGCGCCGATTGGTTTATAAAATATAGGTCTAGCCTTATATGCCCTATGTGCCCTATATGCCCTATGTGCCTAAAGGCGTTGAAAAGTATCCTTTACCTTTTTTTACTTACTTGGGAATACCAAAAATACGCACCTGCTGTTCTCACTTTCAGCTGCTCCACGGAACTCCCTAGAATGTTGATGGCCCTCACTCGGACAATATAGTCTGTGCTGCTTTCTAGAGGTCCCACAGTGACCTCAATCCAGTCGCCCAACGGCCTGTCTGGGATGTTCTCGACAGCCACATTCCACTGGTAGTTCTCCTGTAGTTCACCAGAAACAAATATAGACATTAACATCGATATTTCTTCTTCTTCTTCTTCTCTGCTTTCATCGGCTGTAAACTTAAGCAGAAAGTTCTGGCTGTTTGTACAATTCTGGACTTTAGTCTCATTCCAAAACTTGAGTTTTATGTGCATATCCGTTTTACAGATCTGGCTTAGTTGTATGCAGACTACTGGTTCCTTGCCTCTCAGGCAGATGCACTCCGACTTTTAATTAGTCACTCTTTTAACATGCTTGTTTAGGGCAATGGATCTCCCCCCCCCCCCCCCCCCCCCCATTCCCTTCCCCCACAATGGTGTCCCAGAACCCCTTTTCTTCTTCTTCGTCTTCACCGGCGGCAGAAAGTTCTGGTTGTTCATCCACTTCTGGACTTTATTCTGAGTTCTACATGTGCATTTGTTTTATAGATCTGGTTTATTTATATGCAGACTGTTGGTTCCTTGCCCTCTCAGTCAGATGCTCTCAAACTTTGAAGGAAATCATCCTATAATCAGTCAACTTTGACAACATGAAGTTTCAAGGGCAGTGGGTCGATTCATTTTGGGGCCCCAGAACCCATACAGGGCTTTGCAGAACGTCGCTCTCATCACGGTCTGCCTGAAAGAAACTCAGTCTCTCGCCAGCTTTCCCGCCTCATGCACTTTCATACACAAGTAGTCACTTATATCCTGTACCCATCTTCATGTCGGTCAACCCCTGCCCCTCCTTCCTGGTACCATATTTGTGCTATTATTTTTTCCAATCCGTCGTGGCGCTTGATATGACCAAAATATTTCAGCTTCCAAGACAGAATGCTGTTTATTAGCCAATCTTCCTTGAAATTCAGATCTTTCAAAATGTCATCATCATGCCATCATAAATATGATAATATCATAAATATTATATCATAAATATGATAACATCATAAATATGATAACATCATAAATATAACTTCATAAATATGATAACATCATAAATATGCTGCAAAAGCTGTATTACTAAATTACATTACTACAGACATAATAAAACAAACATTTACATTCTGCTGTGTGCCAGATTCTCCCTCTGAATACGGTCGATATTCGACTGAGAATGTTTGGTTCTCTCCTCCGTCGAAACCTGGCAACCAGAAGAGAATCACAGAGTCGTGCCGCACGTCTATCACTGTCAGGTTGACTACATTGTGCGGAGGTCCTGCAATGAAATTATCTCAAATTATGCAGTGATTGATGTTGTTTTTGCAAAACTGTCTTTTTTTGGTTACTGAGTTCACATCTGTGGTCTTACAAAAGAATGCTCTAAATTCATGGAGTGCTAAAATGATAATCCAGGTGTTTTAGAACATGTCACAATCTACATGTCCCATCTCACAATCTACCAGTTATATGTCACAATCTACCAGTCATAAGTCACAATCTACCAGTCATTTGTCACAATCTACTTGTCTCATGTCACAATCTACCTGTCCCATGTCACAATATACCTGTCCCATGTTCCAATCTACCTGTCCCATGTTCCAATCTACCTGTTCCATATCACAATCTACTTGTGCCATGTCACAATCTACTTGTCCTATGTCACAATCAAAATGTTCCATGAAATAATCTACTTGTCCAATGCCACAATCTACTTGCCTTATGTGACAATCTAGTTGCCCTGGGTCATAATCTACTTGCCTTAGCTCATAATCTACTTGTCTTCTGTCACAATCAACATGTCCCCTGTCACAACCCACTTACCCCGTGGATGTATATGAAATGAGAAATCCCTGGTGAAATCAGGCGACTGTATGGTCATAGTGTACACTCGATCTGTGTCAGATTGATCCAGTTTTCTCTTGCTTGTCAGACCAAACTTGGTCAGGTAGGATTTCCCATCATAGTTGGCCGTTTGGACTATTTCTATATCTCTAGGAATCTCTTCCTTTCGCAACCTGCAAAGGGAAAAAAATGAAGTTACCTCCAATAAATGAAAAGTGAAGTTACTTACGGAAAATTAAATAATATGTAGCAGTTTATTTGCAGAATACATTTCTTGTCCCTGCTTCTCCTTCTTACTCGAGTTTACCAGCTATAAAACTCCGGCACAAAATTCTGGTTGTTCGTCCACCTCTGGACTTTAGTCTTGTTCCAGAGCCCTGAGTTTTGTGTGCATATCCATTTTACTGATCTGGCTTACTTGTTTGCAGAATGTTCATTTCTTGCCACTCAGAGAGGTGCACTCTGACTTCAAATTTAAAAAAAAAAAACTATTTATCTGCCTTTAGCAACATGCATGTTATGGAAATAGTGGGCCTATTCTGTTGTCTTCCCCAAAATGGGGCTTCCGAATCCATATGAGGTTAGTTGTGTATCCTTTACAGGACGTCGCAGAACCAACCCTAACAGCCCCTGGCTGTTGTGTGTTTTCTCTAGACAAACTTATGTCCAGTAGTTTGCGATTGCTTTCTGGAAGGTCAGCCCCCTAATACCACTGTAGAAACCAACGCAAGGCGCATGGCCCGCAGCTGGGATCGAACCCGGTACCCCAGCATTACGAAGCGTTCGCATCGACTTTGCCACAGAGCCGACCGAATCCATATTGGGATATAAAATAATAATTAGGACATCCATGAGGGTCTACATCAGGTAATACTTTGACATTCGCTGATGTGGGCTGTGAATTTAGGCCAATTTGAAACTATTTCTTCTTCTTCGCATTCATCGGCTGTAAACTCCAGCAGAAAATTCCGGTTGTTCGCCCACTTCTAAACTTTAGACTGGATCTTCTTCTTCTTCTTCTTTGTTCACTGGCTGTGAATTCTGGTGGAAGGTCCCAGTAGATCTTTTGACTTTTGGCTTTTACCTGGACCTGAGCTTTGCATGTACAACTGTTTTACTGGCTTTTGCCGTTTCCTGCCTCACGGACAGATGTGCTCCGACTTTGAGGGATAGCCTTGATCAAGAACCTGAGTGTTGCATGCACATCTGTTTTACAGATCTGACTTATTTATATGCAGATTGTTGATGCACTGACTTCAAAGGAAGCTCCCAGTTAGTGGACTATTACAACATGCTTGTTGGGGAAGGTAGTGGGTCTATTCTTGCTCTCCTCTACAATGGGAACTCAGAACCAACACTGGGTTAAAAAAAATAACGGCATTCCTTCTGCTGCAGAGATGGTGCGAACAAACACACAAAAGACTTACACTCCATTGAGGCTGGACACTATCTGCGTAATGTTGGGCTGTGGGAAAGCCTTGATGACAAACTGGATGCTGAGTTGCTGTGAGATTTCCCAGACATACTCTGGCTTCAGCTCCAGCCCTGGAATATCTGTACCTGATGGAGCACCTGAAAGATTGATGGCAATACGCAGTTAGACTTTTTCATTTTCCATTTACAACATTCTTCTTCTTCTTCGCATTCACTGGCTGTAAACCCCGTGGAAAGTTTGGATTGTAAATCCACTTCTGGATTTTAGTCTTGTTCCAGAACTTGATTTCTGCATGCAATCTGTTTTACAGATCTGACTTATTTGTATGCAGACTGATGGTTGTTCACCTCACAAGCAGATGCACTGCAGTTTCGAAGGGAACACCTAATTAGTCAGTGTTTACGAAAGTCTTTTTTTTTTTGGGACAGAAGGTCCCCGCCCCCTTTTCCCACCGGAGGGGGGGGGGGGGCAATGATTTTGACAATGGCATATGAAACTAATCATTCAGAAAGCAATGGCAAACTTCTGAAGGTAAAACTATAAACAGCCAACAAATGCTGGGTTGATTTACAATGCCCTGCAAAGGATAATCAATTTTTGACCTGTAAATCACAACATTCATCTGAAATTTTTACGGTTCAGTTTCCTGTATTGATTCATGGGTTCCATTGGGGAGGGGGGGAGAGAACCAGATACACTGGTCCCCTTATAAAGGTCAGTTGCGTATCCTTTACAGGACATTGCAGAACTAACCCTAGGATTGTTTGGCTGTTGTGGTTTTTCTAGGCAATTTTACGTCAAGTAGTTTGCCATTTCTTTCTGGACAGTCGGCTTCTTGATACCACTGTCGAAACCAGCTCAAGGCCCATTGCTGGGATCGAACCCGGCACCCCGGCATTATGAAGCGTGTCCGCAATGCCTAAGCCACAGACGCCGACAAGCATGACATAAAAAGTGACTATTTAGTGGTGTTTCTTTTGAAGTCAGAGTGCATCTGCTTGAAGGGTGAGGAACCAACAGTCTGCACACACATAAGCCTGATCTGTAAAACTCAAGTGATGGAACAAGATCGAAATCCTGAAGTGGACGAACAGTCAAGATTTTCCACCAGTGTTTATAGCCAGTGAACATCAGGAAGAAGACTTTCAGTAATAATATAAACTAAAATAAACTAATTTTTTTTTAAGTGAAATAACAAAAACAAACAAAAAGTTTCTTCAAAAGGCTGAAATACTCACAAGTCACCAGAAGTTCCAGACGTCCCTCGGCTGTTTGAATGTTATTGCTTCCGTCACACTTGTATATTCCCGTGTCCTCACACTTGAGTCTGTCCAGACGCTGAGTGCTGGTGTAGAGCCTCTTTCGGAGTCCACCCTGCGTTACGACAGTTGGCCCTGGTGCCTTCTGGGTAGACAGCATAGTCTGGGTGGGTGACAGCCAACTGTGAAACAAATCACATCATGTAATCAGGTAAACAAACAGAAATTTGTTCACATAAGGTGAACACTACTATAAAAACCTGACCTGGTCTTCTGAATTCCCCCATAAAAGGATGGTCAACATGCTGTGTAGTGGTTTACAGACAGGCTGTGATATCTGCAAACCCTTAATAAGTCACCTGTATACAACATTTTTGTGAAGGAGTCAATTCTTCCCCAGACAGGACTGCGCAGTCACTCAGGCTCTGGGTGACACGATCCCCATGTGGCTCCCATTTTAGGGAGAAAACAAATAATATACCCACTGCTCCCCCCCCTTTCCCTGCCCTACCAAGCATGTCGTAAGAGTCAACTAATCAGGTATTTCCTTCAAAGTCAGAGTGCATCTGCCTGAGAGGCAAGGAACCAACTGTCTGCATACAAAAAAGCCAGATATATAACATGGATGTACAAGTAAAACAAGCTCTGAATAAAAGTCCAGAAGTGGACGAATAACCAGAACTTTCCTGCCAGTGAATGCTAAGAAGGAAAGAAAACTGACACCCAATACCTCCATGTTTGGTGTTTCTGTGTGGGTATGACTACCCTGAGCCCTAACAAGGTCATGATGTTGGGGCAGGAGGTAGAAGATGAAACAACCGTACTCACTTAACAACAGGTCCAGGGTTACTGTCAAACACACACTTCAAGGTGACCTGAGTGTCTTCGACGACCCTGGCGGAGGTCACCTCCTTCTCATTGATGCTAACAACAGGCGCCTCCAAATCTGCAAAACATGGAACATTACACAGTGAACTCTCGACTTCATACATCATACATTTACAATGGATACATGAAACATAAGCATATTTACGGAGTCCAGAGTACAGAAGGCAAATGATGTCACCTACCAGTTAGCCCTACTGCTTAGACACACAAATGTTTCCCTTCCAGCAGAACAGCAAATGATTATTAGCAACTTTCTGACTACTTTATGTTATTAGTGCCAAACACGGGCAATGAATTAGGCACTAGAACAGAAAATAACTACATGTGAAATGTGCTGTTTCCGCAAGGTTATTACCAAAAAGAAGAGACAGAGTTTTGAATACCATCATTAGTAAAAGTTGGAATAAGACCATGTCTGGATTATACTGACAAAGAATTCAACGGTTCAGCCATCTAGTGAGAATGCAGCCAGACCAAACAGTGTATCAGACTTTTTACAGCAGAATATCGGAGGAAGGCGACTGGAAAATCAAGAAAGAGACGGATAAATGGTGGATCAGAAACCTGCAAAAAGACAAAAAAAATCCATCACCCAAGCCATCGGAAAAGTGCAAGACAAAAACAGAAAACCAGACACTGGGCTACAACCTGATATCATTCAGATGACAAGAAGAAGAAGAAGAAGAAGAAGACATGACACACGAGCAGTAACATCAGACACATATTCAGGGTCACCAAAATGTGATACCAGAGGTATGTGCATTCTAAGCTGTGTGTTCTGTCATGTTGAGTTTTCAGAAACCAGACACAGAGCAAACACATGCCCTTTAATACACAATGTGGTCACGTGTCAGTAGTGTCTGCTTCTTCTTTGCGTTCGGTTTCGTATGCTCAGATCAGACCATCAGGTGGGTTGCCTCTATGAGCTCGCATGTCAGTAGCAGGTCCTTCATGGTTCCCCATAGCTTGCTCTGCACACTTTGCTCTTGAGGCCAGGTGTCTTTTCGAAGTTTTATGTAGAGTTGGCAGGTCTGCAAAATGTGCTGAGGTGTTTGTGGTCCTGTTTGACATGCACACTGTGGGGACTGTACAGTCTTTATTTTATGCATGTGGTAGTTGAGCTTGCAGTGTCCTGTTCGTAGACGCACAATTGTTGTATGCTGCTTTCTGTTAAGTCTGATGACGGGGTCTTGTGGATATTTACTGTTGGTTTGTTCTCTCCACAATTCCTTGTTATTTCTCTTGACTGTTTTGATTTCTAGTAATGACAATGAATTTGTTGCTTCTCCTTGTTAAACTTTTTGCAAGTCTGTCTACTAACTCAGTAGTGTGAAAATTGGTCAAAGGAAGTTTCGAAGGGGGTATCAGGCAGTTATGAAAATGAGTGCACTGTTTACACTTGTAATAATCTGCTATACTAACATTTCTTTCAGTTTGATTATAAATTAAAATTTAACAGTCAGAAAAACAAAACGGTGATGCTAAAATGATGTGGAGGGTCACTCCACTGTGCCTTGTCCAACATCAAACCTTTTCTTCTTCTTCTACTTTTGTTCGCTTGAAATAGATTATCTATATCTGCAATGGTGTCTCTAGTATGAAGTTCACTGTCTTTTGTAATTCACTCAGCAACCCGTAAAGTTTGATTTGCACCGATGTTTCTCTTGGCTAAAAGTTTTGCCTTCACATGTTGTATTAGGGACAGTCTTGGAAGACATGATCTGTTGTCTCAGGCGCCAGTCCACATGTGCACAACATCAAACCAAAGATAGCAGATATCATCGAGACAGAACAGTGTCAACAAGACAAAACAGTGTCAACAAGACAAAACAGTGTCAACAAGACAAAACAGTGTCAATCATCATATTGATGTTTGGACACTAAATTACCAGTTGTTAGGGATTGTTTCTTTTAGATTTTTTGACTTTAATTTATGTGGATGTTTTATGTGTGTGTCTGCATGTGTGTATGTGTGTCTGTGTATGTGGATGCCTGTGTGTGTGTCTGTATGTACATATGTATACATGTATGTGTGTGGCATATGTGTGTGTATGTATGATGTATGTATGTATACAGTCGTGTGAATGTGTGAGTGTGTATATGTGGGTGTGCATGTGCACGTGCGAGTGTTTTCATGCATTTTACTATCCACGCTTTTGTTTTTTTCTTGATATTCACAACATGCTTTACTGTGTGAAGACGGGTGCTTGGAAGGGCCAAATTTAATGCAGCTGTTTTTGCTGGTAGACTGCGTCTTCTTGCAAATAGAAAACTATGTACATAAGACAGCAAACAGAAAACTATGTACACAAAACAGCAAACAGAAAACTATGTACACAAAACAGCAAACAAAAAATTATGTACACAAAACAGCAAACAGAAAACTATGTACACAAAACAGCAAACAAAAAATTATGTACACAAAACAGCAAACAGAAAACTATGTACACAAAACAGCAAACAAAAAATTATGTACACAAAACAGCAAACAGAAAATTACGTACACAGAACAGCCAGATGAAATGTCTGATGAGCTGCTCCATGTTTGTTTTCTGCCGTGCACTGATATTGACCTTCACTTGACCTGCCCACCAGCAAGGTCAGTACTTTTCTGTCTGTCAAAGCTGTCACCGGGCTAAAGCTACCAGAGATATATGTGAATGTGTCAACAAACCAGAAATATATATGAGTGTCAACAAACCAGAAATATATGTGAATGTGTCAACAAACCAGAAATATATGTGAGTGTCAACAAACCAGAAATATATGTGAATGTGTCAACAAACCAGAAATATATGTGAGTGTGTCAACAAACCAGAAATATATGTGAATGTGTCAACAAACCAGAAATATATGTGAATGTGTCAACAAACCAGAAATATATGTGAGTGTCAACAAACCAGAAATATATGTGAATGTGTCAACAAACCAGATATATATGTGAATGTGTCAACAAACCAGAAATACATGTGAACATGTCAACAAATCAGAAATAAATGTGAATGTGTCAACAAACCAGAAATATATGTGTATGTGACAACAAACCAGAAATATATGTGAATGTGTCAACGAACCAGAAATATAAGTGAACATGTCAAGAAACTAGAAACATATGTGAATATATCAAGAAATCAGAAATATACATGAATGTCAAATCAGAAATATAGTATCATTCACACAAAAATAGACGAGGGCTCAAAGACAACATAACACAAACACCAGAAAGAGACCTCATTTTTGGTCCTATTATGAGATTCCGGAAACTGGAAAATTTTGTGACAGTGAAACGATTTGCAGAAAAGAGACAGTGAAAGACAATGCAAAAAGGTTCTTTACAGTCTTTTGTCGTGGCATGGAGGGGTGTCAGCGCATGAAGTGATACACGCAGTTGCAGACTGTGGAGGGATGATCACACACGTCAGTTGGCAAGGCATCTGAAGATGATGAAGGGGGGGGGGGGGGCTGCGTGGTCTCGAGTGCTAGAGGTTCCGGGTTCAATCCCCGGTAAGGGCTGGTCAGAGGCCTGTGTGAATTGCTGGGGACGTAAAACAATCCCTCGGCAGTTGGAAATCGAAAAGAGTAGCCTAACGGCGCTACCCGGGCCCAATTTGAGTTTAAAATATACTCAAAAGTATTTCAAGATCCTCACCGGTGTTACAGAGCCTGTGCACTGTGCAGAAAACAGAAAAGACAAATGGAATAAGGGGGAAATGAATTAAAGAAGAAATGAATAAAAAAGAAGAGAGTAAGACAGGGAGAGAAGAGGACAGAGAGAAAGATAGGAAAAAGTAATGGACAGACAGAATGAATGAGAAAGAAAGAAAGAAAGAAAGAAAGAAAGAAAGAAAGAAAGAAAGAAAGAAAGAAAGAAAGAAAGAAAGAAAGAAAGAAAGAAAGAAAGAAAGAAAGAAAGAAAGAAATGCAAAGAAAGAAAGAAAGAAAGAAAGAAAGACAGAAAGAAAGACAGACAGACAGACAGACAGAAAGAAAGAAAGAAAGAAAGAAAGAAAGAAAGAAAGAAAGAAAGAAAGAAAGAAAGAAAGAAAGAAAGAAAGAAAGAAAGACAGACAGAAAAAGAATAAAGGAAAAATAAACAAAGAAAGAAAAGTTGACCTTACTCTGTAGATCCAGCAGCAGGTTTGAACATCCATGTTATTGTGCATGTCGGCGAACAAACAGCATCACATCGATAAGTAATTGTGTCCCCAGTCTTCTTCTCCACCACATCCTCATGTTTAAATGCTGGCTCTAGTTGAAAATCTTCTATGGCTGGTCCATCTACAGGAATAACAACAGAGAAATCAATCCAGTTAAAACTGTAACTGAAAAACCTAATAAAACGGGGAAGTAAAACAGAGTGCACAAAACACACAAATCAAAGTTTCGCCTGGGACCTTTTTCAACATCAACTAACTACACAACAATGAAAAAAGAGGGACAGTACTCCAACCATCAGCGGCAACCAAGAGGTCAGGTGAGAAGCTATAAAAAGGTGATGCGGAATTAAGACACTAGTCTGTGGGATATCCTGGGAAGATACTAGTCTGTGGGACATTCTGGGAAGACACTAGTCTATGAGACATTCTGGGCAGACACTAGTCTATAGGACATCCTGGGCAGACACTAGTCTATAGGATATCCTGGGAAGATACTAGTCTATGAGACATCCTGGGAAGACACTAGTCTGTGAGACATCACTAGTCTATGGGACATCCTGGGAAGACACTAATCTGTGAGACATCTCTAGTCTATGGGACATCCTGGGAAGACACTAGTCTGTGAGACATCACTAGTCTATGGGACATCCTGGGAAGACACTAGTCTGTGAGACATCACTAGTCTATGGGACATCCTGGGAAGACACTAGTCTATGAGACATCCTGGGCAGACACTAGTCTATGGGACATCCTGGGAAGACACTAGTCTGTAAGACATCACTAGTTTATAGGACATCCTGGGAAGACACTAGTCTGTGAGACATCACTAGTCTATGGGACATCCTGGGAAGACACTAGTCTGTGAGACATCACTAGTCTATAAGACATCCTGGGAAGACACTAGTCTGTGAGACATCACTAGTCTATAGGACATCCTGGGAAGACACTAGTCTGTGAGACATCCTGGGAAGACACTAGTCTGTGGGACATCCTGGGCAGACACTAGTCTGTGGGACATCCTGGGCAGACACTAGTCTATAGGACATCCTGGGCAGACACTAGTCTATGGGACATCCTGGGCGGACACTAATCTATGGGACATCCTGGGAAGATACTAGTCTGTGAGACATCCTGGGAAGACACTAGTCTGTGAGACATCACTAGTCTATGAGACATCCTGGGAAGACACTAATCTGTGAGACATCTCTAGTCTACGGGATATCCTGGGAAGACACTAGTCTGTGAGACATCACTAGTCTATGGGACATCCTGGGAAGACACTAATCTGTGAGACATCACTAGTCTATGGGACATCCTGGGAAGACACTAGTCTGTGAGACATCACTAGTCTATAAGACATCCTGGGAAGACACTAGTCTGTGAGACATCACTAGTCTATAGGACATCCTGGGAAGACACTAGTCTGTGAGACATCCTGGGAAGACACTAGTCTATGGGACATCCTGGGCAGACACTAGTCTGTGGGACATCCTGGGAAGACACTAGTCTATGGGACATCCTGGGAAGACACTAGTCTGTGGGACATCCTGGGAAGACACTAGTCTGTGGGACATCCTAGGCAGACATTAGTCTGTAGGATATCCTGGGAAGACATTAGTCTATAGGATATCCTGGGAAGACATTAGTCTGTAGGATATTCTGGGAAGACACTAGTCTGTAGGATATCCTGGGAAGATCTTTTGGATATGTTTATAAAGATAATCTGAACTGAACAAAGTTGCAAGTTTTACATTTTTTTTTTTCATTTACTAATTTACAAAAGTTATAAAACTCACATTCAGGAGTCACCTCAAACTGATCACTAGGGTCAGAGACAAGTCTCTTGCTGATGTCTCCGGTGCTGTCCGCTGTTGTACAGTAAAACTTGCGGCCTTTGTATGCCCTCTCCAGAGGCTCAATGACAAGTTGGTTCTGGGCATTGACACGTACCTGGTCGATCAATAACAAGTGCTTATTTCAAAGAGAAGGATGTCATCAAATGAAGCAAAGTCAATGAAAATAACACAAGACAAAAATATGGTGCGAGTAATAATCTAACAGGCATTAGCTGACGTGTGCGAGTAACCAGGCAATATTTTGGCAGAAAAGAGAATGGAACCATGCCCTTGAAGAAGCATGTTGTACAAGGCAACTAATTCGGAATGTGCTAACATTGGATGTGTCTGTTTAACAATGCAGATATCACTGCCTAGTTGTGGATGAAAAGTGTTTCGCATCACTCGTGAAGGACGAACAACAAACCATACACTTCCTGCCAACAGCCCTTACATGCAGAATACAGAAGAAGAAAAACTAGCATTGACAGCAGCAGAAGGGACAGACTAGAGGTAAAAAAAAAAAATGTCAAAGACATTTTTCCACGCCTTTAGGCCTATTGTGCATATAGGGCTAGACCTATATTTTATTGACCAATCAGCACTCGGTTATGTAGTCAACATCAAGCTGGCCGCACTTACTTCCCAGAACTTCACCTTGTAACCATGTCAGGCTGGGTCGACCAGGGAGCCAAGGTCTTCTTTTTTTTTTAAAGTCTGGTTCCGTCAGGACCTGAACCTGAGACCTTCGGATCCACAGGCGGGCTGGAGATTGGAGGACAACACACAAATGGAAAGCTGGTGACAATAGAAATGGAAGCTGACAAAACAAAATCAATAAAGCAAAATATAACTATTATAACATTTTATTAAATATGCTCTTGTTATCTTTCTGGCACAATTTTTGCATCCAAAAACAAGCACTAGTACATTTTTTGAAGCAAAATATCATAATACCCAATCTATTTTTGGGGACAGACAGTAGTAACTACTACAGGACTGTAATGTATTCAGGGATTTTTTTTTTTTTAAACAGTAACATGGAGAGAGAAAGACGTACAGGAGTGTAAATTACTTGTGTACTAGTGATTAAAGTAACAAACAACATGAAGAGAGAAAGTGACACAAGGAAATAACAAACCTAAATGATAACCACATAAAGAAGCATAATAAAATAAACAACTATATACCTTTGGGTCAGTGCCCGGTGAACCAATAGACTTGCCAGTTTGATCAAACCACAAGATCTCTGAAGCTAACCCATGGTTGATAGGCAGGCTGTTTGAGCGAGCATCACATAGAAGCTGTAGTCTTGAACCCACGACAAGACTGGATGATGGCAGTACTCTAACAACTGGGGGTCTGGGTTTACCTGTTGATTGTTCATATATTATATGGAGGTCTGGTTTTACCTGTTGCTAAATCTTACATTATATAACCAAAGTATGCTGGTGTCCGGGAAGTACAACTCACTGGCTAATTAATAATGGTTAACAAAGGGAGAAGCAACCATGCTCTCAACTATAAAAAAGCCTTTTCTTCTTCTTCTTTTGGTTTGTCCGAGTGACGTAATTGCTTGTGCCTGTTTAAAGCCAACACATCCAACTTTATCAAGCACTTGTTGCCCGGGTAAACTTCTCAGATAGTTACGTGGGGCAGGGACATGTTGCTGCCTTATTTGTGTGGTGTTCTCTTTGTCCCCTTTTCTAAGGGGATACCCCTGGAGAACCCCTCCAGGCAGCTGAGTGTAGACTGGTCAGCTATTAAGGGAAGGCAGGTCACGGGCATTCCCTGCAATCCAAGGAGGCGTCCATAAAAGCATAGCCAACACATGACGCTCTGGTCCTGAACTCACCCAAGGAATCATCACGCCCTACACATGTCTATTAGCCTCACACTCGTATGTTGAGCATCCCACTCATCATCTCATCATTGGCTGCACACTCTGGAGTTCAGCAGGTCCAGGACAGTCAATGACCATACAAATAGGCACATTTTTCTTCCTCCTTTGACACCTTTAACGCTGTTTTATCTGGACTCTTGTTAGGACAGTGTCAAGAAACCAGGCATCAGGTATGATTTTCCCTGTTGGGTCCTGACACTCAGACGAGTGGGTGCCAATGGTAGGGGACATCTGAACTTTTCAGCCAATTAGCAGGATATTTTTGCAGTGGGACATTTGAGACACTGTTCTTCCATAAGACACGTGTCTGACGGACATTTGAGATGTATCATTTCAAATCATGTCAGACTGTCGTTTACCTCAGACAGCACCATGAGATACCACCTGAAGGAGATGTTTTTCTACGCCGCAAGCAAATCTCTTGGTCTAGAGCTGAGTCTCACCAGTTTAGTAGTTCTTTTGCTCGACAGACATTTTAACTGAGAGTTGTCATTCTGGTAATGGGTATAATGATTAACTGTATATAGAATACAAAGGCATTAAACAGGCATCTGAGTTTAAATATCTGGGAACTACATTTACCGAAGATAGGAAACTGGATAAAGAAATTGACATTAGATGCAGTAAAGCAAACCAAGTATTGGGACAGCTAGCCCCCCTCTTACAGCATAAGACAATCCCAATCAGCACAAAGAGACATCTTATTCAAAGCATATTTATTCCAACTCTGTGCTACCAGTGCCAGACATGGTCACTCACAACAAACCATAAAAGAAAATTAGTAACCACGGAAATGAGATGTCTGAGAAGGGCTGTAGGAGTGACCATAAGAGATAAGATCAGGAATGAGATCATAAGAGAACAAGTCGGCACAGAACCAATTCTGGATTACATACAAAGACAGCAAGTGAAATGGTTTGCCCACTTAGAGAGAATGCCTTGTGACACCATACCATACAAAGCATACATGGAAAGAGAAGAAGGACATAGAGCACGGGGTAGACCAAGAACAAGATGGAAGGATAACATCAGAGAAACTCTACAACAGCACGATGTGTCTATGGTCGAGGCAGCCAGAAGAGCTAGAAAAAGAACCTTATATCTCCCTCGACACCCACAGCGGTAAAAGAGGAAGTGAAGAAGAAGAAGAAGATATATCATCTGCTTTTTTCCCTAGAGAACTTCAAGTTATCATTTTAGGCGACTGTCAGAGTAGAGTGATTACAATTGTACTACTTCATCGTCAACTGAGTGTTACAATTGTGTGTGCCTTTCTACAGCACAGCTGTGAACTTGCACCTTTTGGCCGACACATTTGACTTCATCAGGCATTTGTTCACTAGATTAGCCTTCCTTGTTGGTTTGGTTGGACATGATGTAGCCTCCTTTCTGTCCCGTTATCCACAGTTATTGCCTGTGGAGAACCCATCCACGGATATAGTACTATAGAGACAGCAATGTGGAGCTAATGGAGACAGCTAAACAAATACTAGCAGATTAAGAGAAGAGGAAAGTTCTTTGAAAGTCACAGTACACCTGCTCGAGAGCCCGAGAGGCCAGGAACAACATTCTGCACAGAGATAAGCTAGCAAAACAGATATACCCACAAAACTCCGGTCCTGACACAAAGTCAAAGCCCAAATCAATGAACAACCAGGACTTCCTGTCAAAATTCACAGCTGGTGAACAAAACAAAAAAAAAAAGAAACAAACCAGAGGTGAGGACAAGAGACTTTGTACGTCACTTACGGATAACAATCAGTAGCTGCCCACAATTATCAATGACCATGGAGCTGGCATGAGCATAGCACTTGAAAGTTCCGGCAACATCCGCAGTGACGCTCCGAAACTGTATTCTCAACCTCCGACCTTCTTGAGTGGCTGTCAGTTTCTTGTCATATTCATCCTTGACCTTTGGTTGCCCCCCGACAGAGTACAGAACATCGGTTAAATTGTGTCCGTTGTCAAGTCGAATGGAGATGTAGCTAGCACTATCTGCCAGTTGATTGTTGGGAATGGTGATGGTCACCTCGGCTGGTGCACCCTCTAGAGCCATCGCCGGACTTTGAGCATCAGAACCTGCAGAGACAAAGTATGGAAGAGTTTTAACATTGTTTTGATGTGGCTTAGCAGGATGATCTACTGTGCAGCAAGCACAATTGTTCCTATGTAGCCTAGAAGGGTGATCTACTGTGCAGCAAGTATAATTGTTCTGATGTGGCCTAGCAGTATGATCTACTGTGCAGCAAGTATAATTGTTTTGATGTGGCCTAGCAGTATGATCTACTGTGCAGCAAGTATAATTGTTTTGATGTGGCCTAGCAGTATGATTTACTGTGCAGCAAGTATAATTGTTTTGATGTGGCCTAGCAGTATGATTTACTGTGCAGCAAGTATAATTGTTCTGATGTGGCCCAGCAGTATGATCTACTGTGCAGCAAGTATAATTGTTCTGATGTGGCCTAGCTGTATGATTTACTGTGCAGCAAGTATAATTGTTCTGATGTGGCCTAGCAGTATGATTTACTGTGCAGAAAGTATAATTGTTCTGATGTGGCCTAGCAGTATGATTTACTGTGCAGCACAACTTGAAGATTGTAATCATTTGAAGGGATTTTTTTTTTTTTTCAAATAAATGTTGTTGCTTTTTTTAATCTTCCTTACAATGAAGAAGAGTTTGGAGGCAACTGAAATGTGGTTCTTGAAAAGAATGCTGCAAATACCTTGGACTGCCAGAATAACTAACAACGATTGCCTGCAAAAGCTAATGAAGATAGAACATTGTATACAACAATGAGAAGGAGACAAACAAAGTTTTTTGGTCATGTGATGAGAAAAGGAGCACTCGAAAATATTGTGATGACTGAAAAGATCACTGGTAGAAGAGGCAGAGGCAGACCAAGAGAAACGATGGTGAATGGCTTGAGACAGAGGCATGGAGAATGTTGTCAGTGGAACTGATCCAGAATCCCAAAGACTGAGATCTGTGGAAATGCACGAACGCCTACGCTAGCTGGCAAGCACTTGATGATGATCTTCTTTATAAGATATACATATGGTTGATCCTCAGGTGTCTGTCTTTTGTGCAAACAAACCCTGTGTTCACCCCAAATGTCCTACAAATCAGCAGCTATGTGTGACTGCCAAACAATCAGTTTCCTGTCATGAAAGCAAGAAGAATCTGACATATTCTTATGGCTCCTGTGAATGCATTTGGGAGAAAACCAGCGTCTTTCTCCCAACTTCATCACAGCCATGTTACTTCTGCAAAGTTATGTTTTTCTTCTTGGCTTTCACCGACTGTAACTCTGGTGGAAAAATGTAGGTTGTTCATCCATTTATGGGCTTTGGTCTTGCTCCAGAATTTGAGTTTTGCACACACATCCATTTTACAGATATGAACTATATGTATACAGACTGTTGGTTTATCACCTCTCAGGCAGATGCACTATGACTGCAAAGGATACACCCCTAATTAGTCACTTATATTACATGCTTGTTGGAGGGCCAGGGGCTGAGTCTATTCTCTACACACCCAGGGGGCCCCAGAGCCGACAAGGGAATACAAGGATATGAAAACCCAACATACTTTACTGGCAGGATGTCACTGCTGCTGTAATGACCAAGCAATCTAGTGTCACCACAACATGAGGAACTGTATTAAATGGTCACCACAACATGAGGAACTGTATTAAAGGGTCACCACAACATCAGGAACTGTATTAAATGGTCACCACAACATAAGAACTGTATTAAATGGTCACCACAACATAAGGAACTGCATTAAAGGGTCGCCACAACATGAGGAACTGTATTAAAGGGTCGCCACAACATGAGGAACTGTATTAAAGGGTCACACAGCATGAGGAACTGTATTAAAGGGTCGCCACAGCATGAGGAACTGTATTAAAGGGTTGCCACAGCATGAGGAACTGTTGAAAAGGGTCATGGTCTTATGACCCTTGAAAACCTCAGCTGTTCCCTCTAGGCCCTATTGTCATGTCCAGCTAAAAGTTCCCTCTAGGCCATCTATTGTCATGTCCATTAAAAGTCCCATCTAGGCCGTCCATTGTCATGTCCATTAAAAGTCCCATCTAGGCCGTCCATTGTCATGTCCATTAAAAGTCCCATCTAGGCCGTCCATTGTCATGTCCATTAAAAGTCCCATCTAGGCCATCCATTGTCATGTACATGAAAAGTCCCCTCTAGGCAGTCCATTGTCATGTCCATGAAAAGTCCCCCTTTAGGCCGTCAATTGTCATGTCCATGAAAAGTCCCCTCTAGACAGTCCATGAAAAGTCCCATCTAGGCCATTCATTATCATGTCCATGAAAAGTCCCCTCTCACCGGCTGTAATTCCAGCAGAAAGTCCTGGTTGTTCATCCATTTCTGAAATTTGGTTTTATTCCAGGGCTTTGAGTTTGCATGACCATTTGTTTTACAGATCTGGTTGACTTGTGTTGGCTTCTCGTCTCTCAGGTAGGTGCAATCCAACTTAAAATGAAACACCAATCATATCTATGTTGGGCAGGTCCCATGTTGGGATCCTGTTTCGAAGATGACCATGGAGGAGATGTAGACAGGTCTGGACCAGTAATGAGCTCTGGTCCCAGTGCATCACAACATGCAGGCCAGCAGTTCTGCATCCCAGTCAGTATAAAACGCTAATTTCCGTCTTCTTCTTTCGTTCGCTTGAAATAGATAATCTACATCTGCAATGTTGTCTCTAGTATGAACTTCACTGTGTTTTGTAATTCATTATTTCAAGACTAGATCTATTCGCAGATATAGATATATTTTTCTTATAGTGTGTGTGTGTGTGTGGCATCCTAATTTTTATGGTGCGCCTCCTGGCTGGTTTTCTCTGACTTCAGCACTTTATTTTAATTATTTTGGTAAGCTAGATCAATGTGCTGGCATATGTGACCCAACTGTCTACATTGACATTTGTGGCTAATGTATCTTGAAGAATATCTTCAGATACACTTTAACTAGATGCAGCCGACCCCAGAAATATAAGGTCACAAATCCAATCTCAAGGTGGATATCAGCTTTGAACCATGACCTGTGGGGTGAGGGGGGGGGGGGGTGATTCTTACCCACCACCCAGGACTACAGATTACACAAGAACTGTTAGTGGTGCCTTCATTCTAACTGCTTTGGAGGTTGAACCAGGTATTTGGGATCTGCCTTGTTGGTCTACCATCCAGACTTACATTTTTTAATCTCAGGATGGTCTGGTAAACTTTTAGGTAGCATCCCTGAGGGGACATACAAATCGACTGATCAGGGGTCATGCGCACTATTTATAACTAACAGCAGCACATAAAAACTCAGACTCATTCATACAACCTTACCTCTCATATTACATAGCCATACAATCCCTACAGTCAGCAGCAATTTTGCTCCTGCTGGAATTAATCCCATAGTACTTGATTTTTCTGTAGTGAAAACAAATGTATGCATTATATTTAACAAAATACATATAAAGGTTTTAAACAAATTAAGGTGGACATTTTTTTTTTTTTTTTTTTAATGTATCCAGAAACCATGAGTTGTAAACCCTTTGCAAGGTACTATGGAGATCGCACCCTGGCTTGAAATAGGTACAATAGAAATGTGGCTTTTCTGCCTACCCCCGGGAGTGAACCCGGACACAAGGAGTTACCCGGCCGCCGCGAAACTAATAATCGCTAGGAGCTAGGGGACATAAACAGCAAGAGTAGCAGAGACAGTGCTAAAAACAATATGTGTTCTCACATTACAGAAACTAATAATCAGGCTAGGGGTAGGCAGCTCCCTGTGTGGGTTCCAAGTCTTCACTTAGGGAGGACGAGGGGTCAGAGTAGAAACCAATGCCCCTAACAAGCATGTCATAGAAAGAAAACTCTGTATTTCTATAAACTCTTCGTAACTCATGTTATCTGGTCCTACCTTGGCATTCAGAAAACTCGAGAAAACTTGGATACTTTACTTAAGTACTTTCAGTGATTACTCATAGGAGTATGTCAAAGATCATGTATATAAAATTCCTCCTTGACTTATCCCTCCATATCATTAGTATGGCAATGGCAGATCACATTCATGTTTATTTACTTTTTTTATATGGTGCTAAACGTTTTCTGTTTTAACTGATTTAGTCCTATAAGAGATTAGAATGGCCACCTTTGCTTCGCATAACATTTTCTGATACCCATTTTAGGATGGCTAAACCTGGTCCTGGTCTTCTGTTTCTTTGACTGGGTTAGTTTGGGCCACTCCTTCTTTTAGGCGTACTTGTACCTGTATGTCAATATGATGTATATGATTATTATAAGTCTTAATCATAGCTACCCGTGATTAATAGCAGATAGATTAACCCAGTACACATTACATTTAGTTAGAACTGTCGATTAAGTGCAGCTGTCACCTAGTCGTATAGACAGCACGATAATCAACTAAGAATGAGTGGGTACAGGTACTAAACTCAGTTTTAAAAGTACATACATTTTTTTCATTTAAATCAAACAATTACCAAATATTTTTAAAACTCAATCCAATCTCTTAATATCAAAATAAAAAGTCCAGTACAGGCAGAACCAAGTTCAGAAAATGTTTACAAACAACTTGTAACCACACAGAAACGGTACACGTATTTATTCCCCACATGAAATTTAAGTTCAGTTGTAGATAAAAACTTCAGGGAACTCAAAACTTTTGAGAGGAAACTCACGGAGATTCATGTCTCCTCACTTCCTCGTTTCCTGTAGCAGAAGTTTTCTCTCGCAAGGGTGACCGGTTGTCTTCTCGCTGTTTCGGTGCTTTTAACTTTCGCATAATAAATATTTCGTTCATTATATAAATTGTAAGATATTTTTTTTTCACACATGGTTCGGACTTTCTCCGAATTTATATAGAAGATGTGTATAAGTCCCGTTAGCCATCTGTAAACTCCTGCTGATAGTTCTGGTTGTCCATCCACTTCTGCACTTAAAATTTCTTCCAGAACCTGGTTGCGTGCACATACGTTTTACAGATCTGACATATTTGTACACAGACTGTTGGTTCCGTGCCTCTCTCAACTTTGAAGGATGCCCCCAATTAATCGACTCTTACGGCAAGCTTGTTGGGGAGGCAGTGGGTTTTTTCTTTTTTTCCGCACAATAGGACCTCGGAACCCACACTGGGGGGGTGTGTGTGTGTGTGTGTGTGTGTGTGTGTGTGTGTGTGTGTGTGTGTGGCAACACAAAGTCATCTGAATAGATAATCACATGATTTGGGAAGGAATTGTCATAAAATCAGTTTTTGACTTCCAGATTCTGTAGTAAAGAAAAGTTAAGATCCATTTTCACGGCTTTTAAGCGTATCGGGCATATGGGAAGAGCACCCATATTTTTTACAGACCATCGGTAGTATGTGGGTAATGTGGTCAGCATTACGCCGGTCGTCTTTACTTCCCTGGGACATCCATCCTGGTACCCATTTAAGGCTTGGTTGACTTGCGACGCCCCAAAAAACTTCAGCTAAGAGTGACTAGGGCATCCGGCCGACGCTCAACATTCGGGGGTGAGAGGGGCAGAGAAGTACCACCTCAACATTGTTCAGACAAGCTATAATAGTCTTCTCTTCTTCTGCTTTTGTCAAAATCTAATTGTGCCGCTAGGCGTCGCAGTCTATCAGATGATCGGCAACCGAGCCAGGGCGCGCTCAGTCGCTTCATATGCCGTGATGTTATGAAATCTCAAGTTGTCAGTGACTCATTCAATACATCTTCTTCTTGGTCTTCCCCTGCCTCTTGGTGTTTCGATTTTCATGTTGTATGCTCTTGATGCTGGCATCGTTGGTTCCATTCTCATTAGGTGACCAAACCCTTTCATTCTTTGCTTCTCAATAAATTTAACGATGGGTATGGTTCCAATAGTTCTTGTAATCACATCGTTTCTCACTCGATCTCTTCTGGTTTTATTCGCAGCCATTCTCAAACATCTCATTTCACAGGTGGTTAGTCTTATCTCGTGTTCTTTTGTTAATGTCCAAGTCTGACATTGATAACCTAATGTCGGTATAAAGATTGTATTTATAATTTGTCTTTTTATCTCAGCTGGGACAGCAGGGTGTTTTAAAATTGGGGCAAGCTGGTATGCGACATTGTTGGCTTGTTGGATTCTTGCTTCGATCTCTCTGTCTATTTTACCATTGAATGTAAAGATACTTACCAAGTATTTAAATTCTTACACTTGTTTTAGGCTATAATAGTATTGTCTGAAAAAAACAGACAATGTCACATTTCCGAAACATCCTTAGTTAAAGGCAGAGGTAAAATTCTGTGGACATACTGTTCTATTTTTCTTATGAGAAAATCTGTTTGGGATACATCCAAAGATCTGGAACATAATAAGGACGTATACCAAGGTACCGCTGTGTTTACAAAATGCCAGAAGTTCGTCTCCAACAACAAAGAATTGTGTTTCGCAGACCAATGACATAAAACATTTCATATTCTATTACTTCATCGATCATTTTAATTGTCATGTTGTCTGAAGCCGGAGTCTGAGCCAGATTTTACATAAGTACAAGATACATTGGGGGTGGGGTTACGAGAGCCAGATGATTTATGGGCACTGCATCTCTCAGGGCCACCAACTCCGAGATCCCCTGCCAGCTCGGATTATGCTCATGTGAGTCATATGTGGCACACGACGAGGACGTGTGACAGGAGTCTTGCACGAGGATCCGTAAAAGGAGCACAGAGAAGGGTGGCGCCCGAGGTAAGGTACGGGGTAAATCCTTTCGACATTACAACGACCTTAACTTTCCCTCACTCTTGCGATCGAAAACACCGCTCCACGGACTCTCCTTTTGACATGCCGGCTTTTCAGGACTTAGCAGAACCTCGGCTTTTTTTGGCCATTTGTGATTTCACTAGGTGATATTAAGTTTAGTAGTCTGTCATTCCCACTGAACAGTCGGGTCTCGATACCACTGTAAAAGCCACGCGAGGTGGTCGGTCGTCGAATCGCAAACAGAGCTTGGATCGCACCAGGCATCCCTGAATTACGGGATTAAAAGCAGATCAACATTCGTCATCTATTTAGTATGGGCTTCCATTATAGTTCATATTTCACGCAATCTAGTTAGTAGCATTTCTGTTTCAGCATAATTCACAGGATGTTCTTTGTAGCCAGGTAAATCCACCCAAGCTGCAGTCTTAGTACTTTTCTATTGCATGGAATTTTCATTTCGCCAGACTTCTGCTGGAACCACTGGAGTTGGAATCTGCGTTGACTGCTGAATACGAGAACGGAGAACTTGTGGGAACGTCCCGAGTGCTACTATGTTGTTTTTCAAGTCAACATTTCGTCTTTTACCATCAGTCAGTAGCATGTTCTTTGCAAAACCTTGCTCCCACAACAATCCTCCCGAAAACTTCTCGATCACAAGCAAGATGTCCCGCCTCCGATACACCCATCTGGAGATCATCCGCCACATCCTACACCCACCTTTTCTTTGGCCTTTCTCTTCCTCTCTTCCCAGGCATACGCCCCTCCATTATTGTTCTATCTAAACTTTTTTGACGTTTCAAGTAACCAAAATATTTCAATTTTCTGTGTTTTATCGTCTTTAATAGCCAACCTTCTTCAATATTCAGTTCTTGAAGTATGGATCCGTTTGAACTTTTCTGTACCTATGATATTTTTAGAATCCGTCTATAACGTTTGTATTCAAAAGAATGTATGCGCTGTTCAGCTTGTTTAGTAAGTGTCCAGGTCTCACAGGCGTATCTTGCAATAGGAAAGATGCATGTTCTTATAAAACTAATTTTGTAGTTATGTTTGTCCCACACCCTAATATATTCAGTTGTTTTAAGAGCAATTGACAGTCGTCGTATTATTTCTTTCATTGTGTCACCATTGTTGGTAATCAATGACCTACCTAAGTGTTAGTGCTCCCGACTGAACATATATATTCTTTGTTGCAATACAATATAACTTCATGAGAGGTGTCAATTAGTACTCTTGAATGTTTTCTTTGCTGTAGTGAAATCAAACTGCACAAGGTCAGTCAGTGTCACTCCACTTAGTCGTTAAAACATCTTTCCTGAAGCCAGTTTGAAATCAATACTACCCTGCTGTAAATAACTAGAGGGGAAGAAACAATCACGTCTGCAGTAAACATGTAATTGTTTTGATTGTCTGTGTGAATGATTTCCGTCACATAATACGACAACCTAGGGACCTGACCGTCAACAAAATAGCATTTACATGGTTACCTCCGATCTGGTCAACTGTAATAGAGGGGAGATCATCGAGCTGCAATCGACTCGACTTCAGTGACTGAAACTACCCATGCACATTTCCTTCCCCTGAGTCAACAAGGATCTCTCAAAATAGGCGCATGAACCTGGGAGCTTATGCTCCCTTGCTCCCCTCCCGGTTCTTTTATTATATTTACCCCCATCTCAGCGACTCCGAGATTTCAGGAATTTCCCGGAAAGCCAATATTGTAGGAGTTTAGGGTTAGTGTTAGTTGGTGTTCATTTCGCACCTTATTGCCCCAATAATATTGGATTTTCCCGGGAATTATGTTCCTTACGTCCTGTGTAAAATCCAGTTTTGTCCTTTTTAGGACAACATTTTTTGTTTTTTGAAGACCCACCCTGGCTTTTGCTTGGGGCCGCAATATAGGCAGGCAATAAATATGGCCAATTGCCTGAACGCTGGTTTCTGGGACCTCTCCACGGCGATCCTCATCCACATAGTGGCACTTTGAGTCATCGGGTGTTTATCGCTTGTGTGATGTCCTGGTGGGGTGGAAAGTCAGTCAGTCAGTTTAGGACGAAATTGTTTGTTATTTGAAGCATCACTTTTGCCAGGGGCCGCAATATAGGCAGGCCATCAATATGACCAATTGTCTGAACGCGGTTTCTGGGACCTCTCCACGGTGATCATCATTCACGTGGTGACACTTTGTGTCATCAGGTGTTTATCGCTTGTGTAATGTCCTAGTGGGGTAGAAAGTCAGTCAGTCAGTCATCTCCTTCTGAGATTAAATTTTTCGTTATGTTGAAGCCCCACACTGGCTCTTGCTAGGGGCCGCAATATAGCCCGACCATAAATATGATTTAATGACTGAACGCGGTTTCTGGGACCTCTCCACGGGTGACTCTCATCCGCATGGTGGCACTTTGTGTCATGGGGTGTTTATCGCTTGTGTGATGTCCTGGTGGGGTATAAAATCTACTCTAGTTATGTCATCTTGTCATCTCTTTTTGGGATGCAATTTTTCGTTATGTTGAAGGTTAACCTTGGCTCCCGCCAGGGTCCGTAATATAGCCCGACCGTAAATATGGTCTAATGGCTGAACGCGGTTTCTGAGACCTCTTCACGGGTGATTCTCATCCACATGGTGGCACTTGATGTCATCGGGTGTTAATTGCTTGTGTGATGTCTTATTGGGGTAAAAGAAGATAGAGATAGATCTTGGAGTTCCCCAGATGGCGTGAAATAAAAAAGAAGATCCCCCTTTCCCACCTTTACCCTTCCCCCAAACATTTGTGTGTGTTTTTCTGTAATTCTGCTTAATTCAATGTATCGATTTTTTTTTTAAAAAGTAAATATAAGTTTCTACAGTCTCAAGGGTTCTCCACCTGTTAAGTCCTTTACTTAAACTTATTGTACATTTACAGCCACGTCCTCTTTTTTTTTTATCCGCTATGACATCGCACGTCAGCTCTGTGGCTAAGTCGATGCGAACGCTTCGCTTCGTAATGCCGGGATGCCAGGTTCGATCCCAGCTGCGGGCAATGCGCCTTGCGTTGGTTTCGACAGTGGTATCAAGAAAGCCGACCGTCCAGGAAGCAATGGCAAACTACTGGATGTAAATTGCCTAGAGAAACCACACAACAGCCAGGGGCTGTTAGGGTTGGTTCTGCAACGTCCTGAAAAGGATACGCAACTAACTTTGACATCGCACTTCCGATAGGAAGCTCCTACATCTCAAGATGGCCCATCCGCCATGTATCTGGTCTCCAAGTGAAGGACACTGTAGGATTCACATCTATCCTCACCGTACTTTCTGTGCCAGCACGTGAATTCCCATCGCGAATGCTCCCAAGCGTTTCCTTCTACAACCGCACACTGCGAAATTATAATGTTACCGCACAATACCAACCCAGGGAGGTTAGCGGCTTGGGGGAGAGCTAACTCGTAGACCATTATTCCGTGTGAGTTTCGGAGCGCCAATATTGGAGGTTCGGGTGAAGATAGATTAGCATTGGGTGGGGGTGGGGGTGAAACTGACCCATTGTCATCCAACAATCATGAGGGAAGTGGAAGGAAAAGAAAGAGAATGAAATAATGAGACCGCCGGACATAAATATCGATAGATGTTGATGAAGTGCTTCGTTTGGTTCAAGAGTACAGTTCTTATTGGGATTTATGAAGCTTCGAGGCTCGTGCTTTGTAATAACCTGCTGCATTGTAGTTTGGACGAGAGGCAATTAAAGGCTTAGAAAGGTCAAACCAGAAAAGTTCCTGTCTTAACAGGATATACAAACTCACAAACTTGACCAACAGTTCAGAGCTATTTGCTAACACAGTTCAGTGCAACTGAGCAACAGTTCAGTGCAACTGACCAACACTTCACTGTAATTTACAGCACTCTACAACTCAATTAACAGTTCACTGTGAATAAGCAAAAGTTCAATGGACATGACAGTTCATTCTGACTGAGCTATAGTTCATCGTGACTGAGGGACAGTTCGCTACAACTGACCAACAGCCAACAGCAATTGAAAACCAGCTCACCAAAGAAAAGCTCACTGCAACTGGACAACAGTTCAGTGTAGTCGACCACCCGCTCACTGCAACTGGACAACAGTTCAGTGTAGTCGACCACCCGCTCACTGCAACTGGACAACAGTTCAGTGTAGTCGACCACCCGCTCACTGCAACTGGACAACAGTTCAGTGTAGTCGACCACCCGCTCACTGCAACTGAACAACAGTTCAGTGCAGTCGACCACCCGCTCACTGCAACTGGACAACTGTTCAGTGTAGTCGACCACCCGCTCACTGCAACTGGACAACTGTTCAGTGTAGTCGACCACCCGCTCACTGCAACTGGACAACAGTTCAGTGTAGTCGACCACCCGCTCACTGCAACTGGACAACTGTTCAGTGTAGTCGACCACCCGCTCACTGCAACTGAACAACAGTTCAGTGTAGTCGACCACCCGCTCACTGCAACTGGACAACAGTTCAGTGTAGTCGACCACCCGCTCACTGCAACTGAACAACAGTTCAATGCAGTCGACCACCCGCTCACTGCAACTGAACAACAGTTCAATGTAGTCGACCACCCGCTCACTGCAACTAAACAACAGTTCAGTGTAGTCGACCACCCGCTCACTGCAACTGAACAACAGTTCAGTGTAGTCGACCACCCGCTCACTGCAACTAAACAACAGTTCAGTGTAGTCGACCACCCGCTCACTGCAACTGGACAACAGTTCAGTGTAGTCGACTACCCGCTCACTGCTACTGACAAACAGTTCACAGTAACTGACCAAAGCTCACTGCCAATGACCAGCTGCTCACTACAGTATAACAACAATTCAGTGCAATTTACCAGACGCTCACTGCAACTGACAAACAGTTCACAGTAACTAACCAAAAGCTTACTGCAACTGATCAAAGCTCTCTACAGCTTCACAACAGTTCAGTGCAGTTTACCAACCGCACTCTGCAACTGGCCGGCAGTTCAATGCTAGTGAACAACAGTCCAATGTGACTAACCAACAGTTCAGTGCAACAACTCACTGAAACAATAGACCACATATCTTCCATAGAGGTGTCAATCAGTACTCGTAAATCTAATCTTCACTGTAGTAAAATCAGACTCACCAAAGGGGAAGAAACAATCGCGTACGCAGTAGATGTGTGATTATTTTGATTGTCTGGGTGAATGATTTCCGTCATATAATTGATGTATTGAAATAAACAGAAATACAGAAGAACACGCCCAATTGTTTAGGGGTATACAAGCAGAGCGGCGTGATGCTGACCACATCACACATCTTGTGCCGTTGGTCTATAAAAATATAGGTCTAGCCCTATATGCCCTATACGCCTAAAGGCGTGGAAAGGGTCCTTTACTTTACTATACAAGCAGAGCATACAACCAAACAACCACACTTGGAATATGGGTCAATTGCATGGTGTTCAGCATCAAGTGCCACATTAAAGCAGTTGGACAAAGTGCAAAATCAAACGCTTAGTAAGACATTCATAGTTTTCGACAACCTCTAATCTTTCCGCATTAACATATATTTCTTTCAGAATAGTAGTTTTATCTAAATGCATTATCTTTGTTTTTGCTATGTTAAGATATAAGTTGTGATCTTCACAATTTCTTTGGGATGCGGTTATTAGGTTTTCTATAGCAGTCTGTGATGTAGATATCAATATTGTATCACCGGCATATCGAATCTCTGGTATTTCATGACCAACTATATTTAGGGCACCAAACTGCTCCCTGGTTGTATCATCTCTGACATTTCTCATTACATTTTCAGTGTCCAGGCTAAACAAATAGGGTGACAGCACACAGCCCTGACGGACTCCTTGCTTCATGTCAAATCAGTCTGATGTCTCACTATCTATTCTAACCGTTGCTTGTTGGTCTAGACAGAGCACTGTTAGGGTTGGCTGGCTGGCTTGGCTTTTTACCCCACCAGGACATCACACAAGCGATAAACACCCGATGACACAAAGTGCCACCATGCGGATGAGGATCACCGTGGAGAGGTCCCAGAAACCGCGTTCAGACATTTGGCCATAATGATGACCTGCCTATATTGCGGCCCCTGGCAATAGCCAGAGTGGGGCTTCAAATAACAAAAAATAACGTCCTAAGAAGGACGTAAGGAATATTAAACTGTTAGGAGGTGTACTAAATGTGATGGAAAGCCCATATTTCTCATGATTACCATGGACACGAAAATTAAGCACTACATGTCACATTAAAAAAAAAAAAGCGAAACAAAATCCATATCGTTTTTAAATAAGTCAGTTTATTTTCGGAATAGTTTTTGAAGCTTTTTATACAAGGTATTCTATTATAATATGTACTGTTTAAATATACGCGTATTTAGAAACACGCAATTGCTGTATGAAACATTTTAAAAGGGGATTAAATGTAGCTTAATGTAGCTGTTAGTTTTTGCGGTTCTTTTCGGTGACTCTTTCCACAAATTGTCGGCGGAAGTTCAGCCTGGCTTCCTTTTCCGTATTCTCTGTACGTGGTGAAGGTACACATTTAGAAGGTAGGAAGGATTATCTTGAAACATCTGGTTTTGTTTTAGTTTAAATCAATTTAAAGTATGATTTATAATTATTTATCTATATTTAAATTTTTATAAATTAGAATTTTGGTTGAAGAAACCTTGTGCGATTATTAGTCGTGCCGTAAATAATCTTCATCGGTGTGTTGTATTGTGAAAATTCGATGTCTGTGTAGTAGTAGTCATAATGTTGACTCTTTAAGACCGGTGAAAAGAAATATTTTGTGGTTCTTTACTTTTATGACCCAAGTTGGTGTAGGTGTAGTATTCGGGCAAGTAAAAACTAAACCGGTATTTTTATAAATATACGTTTACCTTTTACAAAAGCGGTTGATTGTATTGGGATTTACAGCTAGGCTGCAGTATATGAGTATATCATATCACTATATGCGCCTTTCGTCGACACAGTACATTAATTTCAGCAAAACCATTAGTTGCTTTTTACAAACTTGTTTACGGGTAAATGGGTTCACCCCCCCCCCCCCCCAAGGACTAAACACGCATTAGAATGCCTAATGTGCAAAGACTATTGTACCAAAGCATAGCCTGCATACCCACATCGGAAGTATTTCACGTTATATAGCGACCATGTTGCTCCAATTTAATAAAATAAAATTTTGCTATTCTTCTTCTTCGCCTTCACCAGCTGTAAACTCTGGCGGAAAGTTCTGGTTGCTCGTCCACTACTGAACTGCAGTCCTGCTCCAGAACCTGAGTGTTGTGCACGTTTTACAGATCTCATTCTCTTGAATAAAGACTTTTGGTTCCGTGCCTCTCCGGCAGATGCACTCCCACTTTAAAGGAAGCTCCCCAATTAGTCGACTCTCACGACATACTTTTGGTGAGGCAGTGGGTCTATTCTTGTTTTCCTCACAATGGGGCCCCGGAACCCACACAGGGGAATTTTGCTATTTATCTGGGTTTGTCTTTAAAAGTGGTATGGACGTGTGTGAGATAACGGCTAGACTGCTATATGTGCTTTTGGCCTAAAACAATTCACCTTTTTATGTTACTACCGTCATCTTTGCACATTGAGCATTCCTATGTGTGCATCATCAGTCTCCCAATGCAGTAGCCACTCAAAGACGCCTCTACTGATAGTTATTGTTCTGAGAGTTATAGTATCATGTAAATGTTAAAAGTCGTTAGCTCCATTCTACCCCCACCCACCCCCCCACCCCTAAATAGGGCTCTGAAACCCATACTGATACGTTGAAAAATATTAAACTAAGGAGTTAACTTTCCACGTTTATTTTATGAAAATTGTTTGCTAACTTAAAACATGTTTGCTGGTCACAAATATGCATTGTTTTAAGTTTTTTTTCTATCTTTTTTTTCATTGCATCTCAGATGGGTATCTCAGTGAAAGACGTCAGTGCTCATGACTTCAACAAAGCTTTGGCTGATTTCCTGAAAAGGTAATTATACTTTTTGCTGTTGATTATTACAGCTCATTCTTTACGTTGTTTCATGGACCACAAGATAGCTAAATGTTAAATGTCATATCACAATGAGGCAACTGTTTTTGACAATTAAAGCGCTTTGTAAACGTTAAAACCAGTTCAGGTGTTAATCTGAAGAGAAAAGCTCATACAGTACCTCAGTACTTGGTTAGGTATATGCTGTTGCTTGGATTTTTTCGCAGCATATTGTCTTAAGAACTAGTATCAGCATATCACTATCTGGCTATCCTCTGAATAACGATCGTAAATTATTGAGGTGGAAAATATACCATTACCGGGCCTCAGTTGCGCACTTCCGGGGACTATGGCGTGGGTTGGGGCTAAACTAGATGGATAGGACTCATGAGCAAATAAAATGAAAGAAGCTGCGGGGGATGAGGTAGCTACTGCTTGTGAGTCCTAGCCATCTAGTTTAGCCCCGATCCACGCCGCAGCGGCGGCGGAAGTTGCCAAAAATTCACAATTCTGCTGTGGCGGGCGTCGATGGAAGCTCGCATTTTAAGACGGAACTGCACAATTGACACATGACTGAGGCCCTGTTGGGGTGTATTTTCCACCTTAATAATTTACGGCCATTATTCTGATAGCCCTCAATTTTTTACTGTTTTGTCTCCATGCCACCTGACATATCTGTATCATCATCCCCTGCCTGTTTATTTGTACTTCTGCTTGTATTATAATTTGTTGATGCAATTGTGTCGTTTTTTTTTTCAAGTTGTTTGGGGTAGTTTATTCAGGTGTATGTTTGACTAGACATTTAGAAATCCATATTCACGCCCTGTGATTTAAAATTGGTGTTTACATCATGTTCTAATCGTCATGTAACTTAGTTTAGAATACCAATTCTGTATACCGGTTGTAGCTAAGGCGGTACCTTTGAAGAAAGAATATTTTTGGTTAAGCCTGTGTCCCTTATAGTGGCATGTTATTAATTTATATTTCCTGATAGCCAAATGCCTCATCCTATACTGTTAGCAATATAACTAGTCACAACAATTGTTGACAGCTGTCATGTGAATACTAAGACACCGGCAGTGTATTATATGTATGTAACATATATATATACCATTAACTCCAGACTGATTGAAGAAGATAGAAACGTTTAAAATAAAAAAATACATCCTGTAGTTTTTAAAGTATGGGATAACACCATGTGTCTGGCTGTGCCTTGGGTAGAAAAAGATGGCTTGACTTTACCAAAGTCTGTCCAGCTTAATTTTGCTTGCGCTGAGCACATTGACATGTATGTTCCATTGACCATGTTGGAGTGGGAACCAGTATTGTGCGCTACATTAAATCACTGGGGTCTTTCGCTGATCAAATATCTATGTTTGTTTGGCTAGGCTCTCCAGTACATTTATCTTCCTTGTAGCTTCTGCTTGTATTCATCTGGTTAAACTGAAATCTTGTTGGTTGTACTCTCTGGTTAAATTGAAATCTTGTTGGTTGTACTCTCTAGTTGGTTGTACTCGTCTGGTTAAACTGAAACCTTGTTGACTGTACTCATCTGGGTAAATTGAAACCCTGTCTGGCATCAAAAGGCTCTGCTATGGCGCGTTTAAGAATTTTTTTTTGGATATGCTTGAACTCTCTTGCTATGTGCCATGGATAATGACTCGTATGAAGGGGAGGGGAAGAGATATCAGGGAATCTCTGAGTTGGTGGCCACAATACCCAAAAATCTTCTGGCTTTTATCACCCAAGCCACAATACCTGGATGAAAATAGCTAAATATTTTACTAAATGACATCTGTTAAACCACATACACACACACAAAAAAATGAACTGCTGAGATTTAGCCCTAGACTAAGAAGAAATCTACTTAAGAGATTAATAGAGCATTCCCTACAGGCAGTTTTCGCAGTGTCGAATCTAAATGGAATTTTTCCTTACCTGAAGCAAGCTTGCAGTGCTAAGTTTCCAGATAAAACAATTGGTGTCTAATTTGCTAAGAATAAAATACCAATTTGTATGGTCATGCACCTTGTTGACAGCAAAAGGAGGATTACTGTTCGTATCCGTGCATTTTTGTGTGATATATCTGATTGCATTTATTTTATCTGTATTTAGGTGGCAGGTGTCCATCATTTGTGGGGGGGGGGGGGGGGGGGGCTATTTTCTGATACTCAGCCTAATACTGTTAATTAACCAGAGGAATTGGTTGTCAGTAAAATGCAGAAAACCTATCTAAAATAACACTTCAGCAGAATATAAAAAAGTAATGAAAAATAAACCATGTAGTTTATAAAATTTGAGGATAACACCAATTGCCTAGTTATGCCCAATGTGCCTGGCATGAAGGGTTACTCTACAACTTTTATGATTTTTTTTTCTTGTTTGAGCACATTGATATGTATGCCCCATTCACCATGTTGGAGTGGGAACAAGTATTTTGTGCTACATCAAATCACTGGGGTCTTTCGCTGATGGACTGTTTGTTTATTTGGCTAGGCTCTCCAGTACATTCATCTTTCATGTAGCTTTTGTTTGTACACATCTGGTTAAACTGAAATCTGGCTGTTCTGATTTGAGTAAACTGAAATTTATTGGCTGTACGCATCAGGTGTGGGAAACATTTCTATTTGGTGTGGATGAGATACTTTATACCACACCTCGGGCAACAAGCAGGCTCTCTGCTTATACATTTGTTCATTGGTGCCCACCATGCGTAACCAAAATTGGCTCACATGGGTGTAAACAGCTGGCAGGGTATCTCTTGAGTTAGTGGCACCCAGAGAGGCCAACCTCAATAGCCAAATGTACAACCCTTAGTTAAAACATGGGTGTAAACAGCTGGCAGGGTATCTCTTGAGTTAGTGGCACCCAGAGAGGCCAACCTCAATAGCCAAATGTACAACCCTTAGTTAAAACCTGTCAGTAAAATAACAACTGCTGAGATTGAGCTCTAGACATTTACTCACAGCTAATAGATGAGTATCGTCTGTGGGTGGTATCTTTGTCTGGACCAAAGAGGGAACCCGTGCCTGATGCGTGCATGCTTCCCAGACTGTTCACACAATGTTAAGGGTGTCTAGCATGTTAGGGTTACAAATGTACCTGTTTGGTCATCCACACAACCTCTACATTGACGTCACAAAATAAGATTGCCGTTCATGCAATCCTGTGGGATGTTTCTATAATTACATTTACATGTGATTGTTCAACAGTTTATTGCGTCATTCACTGATACTCAAGGTGCCTTATCCTAATACTGTTGTGATAAAAGCTGTAGTGTGGCCAATTACCTAAATGTTATAGCAGTATGTGTTGCAATAACTCCAGATGGTGATTTGAAATTAATCGAAGCGGCAATATTTTAATGTTATGCCCTGATGTACTTTATTTCATAGAGGGTTTTACTTTACCAACTAGCTATATAATTTAATTTTCTATGTTTAAGCACATTGACATGTATGTTCCATTGACCATGTTGGAGTGGGAACCTGTATTATGTGCTACATCAAATCACTGGGGTCTTTCGCTGAAGGACTGTTTGTTTATTTGGCTAGGCTCTCCAGTACATTCATCTTCCTTGTCCTTTGTTTTTAAACTGAAACCTTGTTGACTGTACTTGTTTGGTTAAACTGAAACATTGGCTGTATTTTTCTGGTTAAACTATAACCTTGTATTCTGTGCTCGTGAAGTATTGTGGGACAGTCATTTTTTTAGGAGTGTATAGGTAAGAATAGGGCAGTTGTGATGTGTATAATTGGATAGTTCATACCAGACTTGGGCTCAAGCAGGCTTGACGCTGATACATTTGTCCCCGCCATGTGCAACGAAAAATAGCTCGCATGGGTGTAAACAAGCTGGCAGGGAATCACTGTGGCACCCAGAGATGCAGTGTTTGATTAGCCAACCCTTAGTGCCTGGATGAAAACGTTAAAACCTGAGTAAAGTCCTATAGCCAAACATACTACTGACAACCCTCAGCTAAAACCTGTCAGTGAAATAACTGCTGAGATTTAGCTCTAGACATTTACTCACACCTAATAGATGAGTATCACCTGTGGGTGGTATCTTTGTCTGGACCAAAGAGGGAACCCGTGCCTGATGCGTGCATGCTTCCCAGACTGTTCACACAATGTTAAGGGTGTCTAGCATGTTAGGGTTACAAATGTACCATTTTAGTCATCCACACAATCACTACATTGGCGTTACATGATTGCTGTTTATATTCATGCTCTAGGTGGAATGTATTCACATAGATTGTAGTGTGACGAAATTACCTACAATGGGTCACTATAGCAGTATTCCTTGCATTAACTCACAAAGATGGGTGATTAAAATAAACTGCAATATTTCCAAATTGTAATTACAAACACACCATGTAGTTGATAAAATAAGGGAATAGCTGGTTATTTTACATGGTTTTACTCTACTATCTAAATTTTTCTTGTTTGAGCACACTGACATGTATCTCCCATTGTCCATGTTGGAGTGGGAACCAGTATTGTGTGCTACATCAAATCACTGGGGTCTTTCGCTGATCAGATATTTGTTTGTTTGGCTAGGCTCTCCAGTACATTTATCTTCCTTGTTTGTACACTGAAACTGTGCTGTACTCATCAGGTGTGACACAGTGATTTCTGTTAGGATATTTAACTTTTTTTTTTAAAATCTGTATCTAGGACGGGCAAGGTCAAGGTGCCAGAGTGGGCTGATGTTGTCAAGCTGGGTCGCTTCAATGAGCTGAGCCCTTACGATGAAGACTGGTTCTACATTAGAGCAGGTGAGAGCACTACTTTAACTGACACATACGTTACATGGCTGTAGGCATATTTTATAGTATCTTGGAGGGATAGACAGACCCCCTGCTCCTTAACAAATTTATATCACAGTGCATCTAGCTGAAAAAAAGTGAGGGGCCAACAGTCTGCATTCAGAACGGATTTGCATGCCAAACTCTTATGGAACATGATGTATACAAATCACTAGAGCTGGTTAATGTCGTCAGAAAAGTTAAATACTAGAGATAGAACACTTTAAGTTTAATATTATCAAATGTGTTCTCAATAATTAATAATACACAAACTGATAAAAAGCCTTTACGACAGATATATTTGATAGGACTGATCATTCCTTGCGATATTTCTGTGACATTTAGGCCAGATGTTTACTTGAGGGGGAACAACTAGCAGGTACAGGATAGACGGTGATACATATGAGAGAATATTCTTTTGTCTTGCATTACTACTGAAGCTAAAAAGATGACATAATAATGTGACTTTTGAAAATTATAAAATACTTTGTTTATTTTCACAGCTTCTGTTGCCCGCCATTTATACATCAGATCCCCATGTGGAGTTGGAGCCCTGACTAAAATCTACTCCGGTGAGTGAATGTCTGCCCAGTTATCTCGTTATTCCAGACTTACTTTTGTAGCTGTCTGTTGCATTCGATATATTTTTTTCAAAGTTTGGAAATTTACAGCCCTTCGGGCATTTTATAATATATACACATTGGCATTTAACCAAGTGCAAAGTGCAGAAGTGGCTTTGTGTTCCAGGCAGTGATCTCAGTTGACTGTCACAAGAGATGACTTGCTTTTGTGACTCATGTGTGAGCATTTGTAATCTCTCTACTGCAGCAGGTCTTAACCCGTGGCTTGCGACCCCTTTCTCAGGTGTCACCTTCGGAAAACACATTTACTAATTTTTAAAGTAGCAATGAAAATAATTGTATGGTTTAGGTTCACCACAACATGAGGAACTGTATTAGTGAGGGTGTGGCATTGGAAGGGTTGAAAATTACTGCCCCTATGACTATATTATGCTTAAACTCATTCTCTCTACCATTCTTGAACTTTGACCCTTGTTACTACAATCATTTTCTTAAATGTACCTGTATATACTTGTTTGTGACATGTGTGTTTATTATTTGCAGGTAACAAACGCAACGGCACAACCCCCAGCCACACCTGCCGAGGTTCACGCAGTGTTGCCCGCAAGGTTCTGCAGACACTAGAGTCCCTCAAGCTGGTGGAACAAGATGCTAACACTGGGTATGTACAGTTGATTCATACGCTTTGATAAGTTGGCAGCACTCCATATGAAAACAGCGCTGACAGTCCCTGTTCATTTTTGGTCTTGTCATATGATTTTAAAAACTTTCACTTTCTGTAAACTTCTGAGAAAGTCCTGGTTTGTCTGTTTGGGATTCGTCTTTTGAGATGTGGTCTGATGATGATGATCACATCTCTAGAATGTCTAAAGCCATAAACAGTTCATTTAGCAGCCTAGATTTATTGCTGCTTTTGATTTACATTCCATAACAAACAAATAAAGCCAGATTTGAAATGATCCACAAAATTATTGTTGTTGCTATCTTTGTTTCCATTTTCAGGTGAAATAGAATAAATATGTACCTGGGTTCAATATACTTACACATGGAATATTTTTTAGAACAAGCAAAGTATGGCGAGTTAGCCGTGACTTTATCATAAGAGGAAAATTAAGGTTTGACACAGGGGAACTCCTGCTCCCTCATACAGACGAGATTTTGGCTCAGGTTGACCCATAATAAAATCGGTAGCAAGGAAATTACTAGGGAAAAAAGGTGGCTGACACGATCACCGTTTTAGGGTTGATTTTAAAATCTGAGCTTGATTGACTGTTGGCATACACATATCCTTTAGTTACTGATTTATACTTAGATACAAAGATATATTTTGTGCTGGCTAAAAGCACGGCAAGGCGGTGTAGCCATCAGTTCTTCCAAATGTTATTAATTTTTGTTGTTTTATTTGCAGAGGCCGAAAGCTGACCTCCCAGGGCCGTCGTGATCTGGACAGAATTGCCAGCCAGATCAAGAGCGGAGGCAAGAAGGCGGCAGCCGCCCCCAAATAGACTTTCTGTTTGGCCATTGCCGTGACCCTTGCTGTTATATATAGACAAAATAAATTTTTTGTGTCCGATATCTGATGTTTGGTTATACATATTTGTAGCATATTTTTAACAGCAGAGAATGGGGTGGGAGGGACAGCATGGTATAGATTAAGAACGAATAACACATGTTAGTTCAGAATGAGAGAGTGTTTGGTTGGCATATACAATGCATCTGTCTTGTCACAAACAATCCTGTTTTAGTAACATAACAGTAATGGGAGTGGGAATTAAAGTCATGCCGTATTTGGGGGGGGGGGGGGGGCTATTACTCCAGTCTGTGTTCTCGAACCTGGCTAATATGTCACTACACAATTGATACCCGTCTAGACAAGTTGTTACATTATCATTTGCCTGCAAACATAATTTTCACCAATTGACCAGGTTGGGATGATTATAATTGGAGCTTGTATGCATTTTGAGTTTCTAGGTTATATATTCTACTACAGGCAGGATCAATGCTGACTTCTATAGAAAGATATGGAAAAATAAAACGCAGCAAAAAGTAAGATTAGATAGCTTCACAGTATACAAAAAGCACAAATGAAAAGTGAACATTGCTGTGGTTTGACATATACTAAAGCAGCCATTTTGTCTACAGTTGCATATTAACACAACCCTTGACAGATATACAGTATCCTATTTTTGACTCACACTGGAGTTTTTAGGGGCAGCAAATTGCTAAAGAAGCTAGCTAGTTTTCACTTCCTTCTGCATGGAAAAACCTAAACTCTTGGCTTGTGTCTGGTGTAAAAACCTCACGTCAGCATAACAATTCAGGAAACGGATTTTCCCATCTGCCCTGGATTCTTGTTTTTCTTGATTGTTTGCTATCAAACTTTGCCATCGCAAGAACCGATTCAGTCTATTGCTTGATGGGTTCAAGGTTAGCTGCCTGTCCTTTACAGAACCAACCCTAGCATTTTTTTGGCTGTTGTAGTTTTTCTTGGCAATTACTTTCAGTAGTTTGCCATTGCTTCTGAGCGGTTTGTTGAGTAGCAGTGAATATTGTCATTACTTTGAGGTCCATATTCTTAAGCTTTCACGCGGTCTTTCTATGTGAAGCCCTGGTGTAAGTAACTTATGTTTACATTCTATGACCAAACCATTTGATCTTCCTTTTCTAAGTTAATTTAGTGCAGTATGTCCCCTAGTCAATGATTTTTTTTAAGCTACCCTGTTAAGTCTCAAAGAAGATGTCTATTTGGTAGAATTATATTGTGTTTTGCATAATTAGGTCGGCAGCCTTTTTTGGTCGTCCCATTTCACAGTTGTTAATTTTACCGTAGGTGGGCCTTGTACTGGCAGCAGTGTTGGTATGAATATGCTGTTCATTTGATTTGCACCGGCACAGAGCAAGTATGGGGAAAACCAATTGCAGTGACGTTAAAGTCTGATAAAGTCTCGTTGAAGATGAAAATGCTATTCTTTTTCGTGTTCACCAGCTGTAAAATATAGTGGAAATTTTGGTTGTTCGTCCACTTCTGGGCTGCAGACCTGCTCACACACTTGACAGTTCTGAAACATTTGTGTGCAGACTGTTGGTTCCGTGCCTCTCAGGCAGATGCACTCCAACTTGAAAGAAGCTCCCAATTAGTGGACTCTTACATTTCATTGGGTAGGCAGTTGGTCTATTCTTTTTTTCTCTCCCTATAATAGGGCCCCGGAACCCACACAGGGTGGAAATGCTATTAACATTGGTGGTCATACTTATGTCGAGACTGTGTGGTCTTGTTAGCCTCGAGTGCTGGAGGTCTCGGGTTCAAGCCTAGTTAAAGGCTGGGATCTTTTCACGTGGACTTCTAGTCCTCGTCTCTTGGTAGTTAGATCGGATACCTGTGTGTGTGTAGTTGTGCACTTGATAAAACCTCTTGACTGTTAAAAAACAAAGAGTAGCCTAACGGCGCTGATCAAGCAAAATTTGTCAGGATCCTCACTGGTACCACGGAGCTGTGCTGAGGTTACTAGCCTTGTGTCATGTTGTTGGTCAGTCGTTTAAACCCAAAAACTTAGTTCAATTTAAGTAGTCACCGGAATTTCCGTGATTTTTTTTTTTGGGCAGTGAACAAGCTGTGATCATCATGTAACTGGTCCGTTGCAGGACGTCGCTCTCATCACAGTAACAGCCAAGAGATGCTGAGTTGGTTCTGCAACGCCCTGTAATAGATACGCAACTCACTTTTTAACTTGACAAGAGATTAACTCACACTTTTAATAAGACACGAGAGACGGAAGGGTATGGATAAACATGACAACCAACGATACTAAGGGTGTGGATAAACATGACATTAACGACATGGACTTGAAGAAAATATATGAATCACGTCTTGTAAATAGATATGACGCAACAATGCACGTGCACTAGGGAAATTCCCGGTTTCCCCTGAATTATACGAATTGACCCAAAAAATTCTCGGTTTTCCCCTGAATTAATTATGAGCTGAGTCAAGACTTGACATCACAGCACACGGGGCATTCCCATACATACTCTGTCCTCATTTACAGCAGCCAGCGCAGAGTTCCAATACTGCTGGTACCGGTCACAATCTGGTTAAATATCCGTCTTGCCTTTCCTCTAAGTGTAGTGAGCCGGCCAGACCCTCTGGTTACGCCCAGGTGCCTTATTCTCTCCAGGCCAAAAGAAGTATTTCTCTACTGATTCCGTTGCTTTTTCCCCAAAGGACATTGACCACATCTGCCTTGTCATGTATCAGTGGTACACATCCAGCCAATCTGTCTGCCTGTTCATTACACACCACGCCAGCATAGCCTGGAAAAAAGATCCAAAGTATGTTTACCACCCGTGACCTTTCCAGTGAAGCTTTCCAACTCTGCTCGAAGCATCCCTGTATTTCTCTTTTACAATTACGGCCTGTGTATGCATCTTGTTCTCTAGCCGGCGGAGAGCTGCAGTTGCCGCCTCCACCTCCATTCTCATGCTAGATGTTGTGGTGTCATATTCTAGTCTGTCTTGCACTAAAGATTTTTTCATTGGCTATATACAATATTATATGTGTGTGTGCACAGCATATATTAACAGGGAGCCGCTCTGGTTAAGCGAAGGTTGCGGGTTCGAGTCAGAACGCAACTGGGCTTCTTTCAGAAATGACCTCGGCTCCCAGTCGTGAGTGAATACCGAATCTTTTTGTCATGGAGGGGTGTCAACACAGGAGCTGATGCACAGTCGCAAAATGTGGCGGGGCATGATCGCCCACGCCAATCGGCAAGACACTTCTTGCTGATGATAATAACACCTGTCGACAAAGAAGTTGTGACAAGTTCACCACTATGTAACATTTGAGGTCCTCGTGTCGGTTCCTTGGTCCTAATTAGGGGGGAAAACAAGAATAGACCCACTGAGTACCCACAAGCATGTCCTAAGAGTCGACTAATTTGGGGCTTCCTTGGAAGTCGGGGTGCATCTGCCTTCAGATAAGTCAGATATGTAGAACGGATTTGCACACGATGCTCAGGTTTTGGAACAGAAGTGGGCGGACAACCAGACCATACTTCGGGAGATTACCGCCGGTAAACACAAAGAAGTTTGAGGTTTTGAACAACGGATCATCATCCTGGCACACGGGTAATAAACCATAAGTGCTTCATTCTTCTTCTAACTCATGTCTGAGTCCGAATAAGTTCAGCACAGTGCACGGGCTCTGTAGCACCGGCGAGAATCCTGAAATACTTTGGGTAGATTTTTAACTCCAGATTTTGTCCGGGCATCGCCGTTAGGCTACTCTTTTCGATTTCCAAATGCAAACTGGTTTTTTTTTTTTTTTTACGCGTGCAGCAATGCACGCGGGCGTCCGATCTCACTACCCAGACCAGTGCATTAATAGAAGTCCAAGTCCACGTGAAAAAAAAGCTAGCCCTTACAGTGGATTAAACCCGGAACCTCCAGCACTCGAGGCGGACACCATGACTCGGGACCTACGCCAAGAAGAATAAACATGTAAGGGGGAAAACGGGAATTCTCCTAGTGACTGGACATTGTTGCGTCCTATCTACTCACAGAAGTGATTCATACACAAGTAAGTATTTTCTCCAAATTCGTGGCATCGGTACAAAGTCATCATCATCATCAGGTGTCTTACCGACTGGCGTGGGCGATCATGCCTCTCCACAATCTGCGATCTCCTGCAGCATGTATCAGTTCGTGTGCCGACACACCTCCATGCCATGCAACAAGACTGTCAAGCATCTTCTCTCGTTGTCTACCTCTATCTCTCCTTCCACATATCTTTCCAGTGGTCACATGTTATATTTTCCCTCTTCTCATAACATGGCCGAAAAATGATGATTGTATAGTCTATGAAGCATATGTACAAATCTGTCTTTACTTCTATAGCTCTTTCTGACAATGTCCTTAGGATGTATATGGCATTGTTTGTACCTTTTCCTTCTACAAATCCACATTGTTCATCGGTACAAAGTACATGATGTTAATCATGTGTATCCCCGACACAATGTTTTCTTCTTGTAGTCCATGCTGTCTGGCGTTGGTTGTCATGTCTATCCACAACCTTCTGTCTCATGTTTTCTTCTTATGGCGTTGGTTGTCATGTCTATCCACAACCTTCTGTCTCAAGTTTTTTTTTTTTGTTATGGCGTTGGTTGTTCTGTCTATCCACAACCTCCTGTCTCAAGTTTTTTTTTTTTTGTTATGGCGTTGGTTGTTCTGTCTATCCACAACCTTCTGTCTCAAGTTTACTTCTTGTGGCGTTGGTTGTTCTATCTCTCCACAACCTTCTGTCTCATGTTTCCTCATAGTCTGTTGCGTTGGTAGTAATGTCTGTCCACAGCCTTTTGTCTCGTGTTTTCTTCTTATAGTCATATCATGTGGCTGATACTCTTCTCGTGTACGTTCAGTCAGTTCTGGTACAATCTTTTATGCCATGATACATTATCAAACTTTCCACCATTCCCTCATTCGGTTTTGTCCTTTTTCCCTCCAACTTGCCCACCGTCACGATGTACGCTGGTTTTCTGTTTCTCAAGACACGACTAAATAATGTAAGTAAAAGTAAAAGTAAAGATCCTTTTTCCCGCCTTTCGGCGCATCGGACAAATGTGCAGAGCGTCCCATATTTTTACAGACCATCAGCACTATGGGTAATGTGGTCAGCATTACGCCGGCTGTCTTTACTTTCCCAGGACAGCCCATCCTGGTACCCATTTTAGGCTGGGTCAACCTGCGACGTCCCATACCACGACTAAATAATGTAGATAATCTAATAATGTAGACAATCTTCTTCTGATGCGGGCAATCAATTCTCTTGGTGAGTTAATCTCTTTTTCCAAGACATCGTCATTCATCTGTTCAAAGTATTCTCATGACTCGTCTTCACACGATATATCCACCGTTTCCAGCTATCGACGATTCACGTTCGTGAGTGTATGTATGTCTTCTTCTTCTTCGCGTTCACCGGCTGTAAACTCTGCGGAAGGTTCTGGTTGTTCGCTCACCTCTGGACATTAGTCTTGTTCCAGGACCTGAGTGTTGCGTGCGCATCCGTTTTACAGATATGACATACTTGTGTACAGATTGTTAGTTCTTTGCCTCTCAGGCAGATTCACTCCGACTTGGAAGGGAGCACCCAGTTAGTCGACTCTTATGTCATGCTTATTAGAGAGCCAGTGAATCTATTCTTGTTTTTCCCACAATGGGATCCCGAAACCCATACGGGAAAAGTGTGTATGTGTATATCAGGATATGATTTATATAGCTCTTGAGAATTATTTTTCAGAAATGTTGCACAACGTGTTGCTTTCTTCTTTCTATACATATGATGCTAAGTGATGACAATTGTTCTTCAAATACAATTGCTTTCAGTTTATGTGTGTGTGTGTGCGCGCGGGATGAATGCTCTTTAGTTCTGAAAACAGGAATGTTTAAAGGCCCTGCAAATTGTGAAGCCATACGCTATGCTTTATTCAGATTAGGTCTAAATCCAGCACCGCATATATACATACACACATACATATAGACGCACACATATACACCATAAACATACATACATACAATCGTCTATACATTTGTATATAAATATATTTTTGTATCTGAAGACTTCATTTTCTGTATAGTCTTCACAACCACAGACAGTCAAGGACAGCGATTGCTAACGTAATCTTTGTCTCAACATTTTCCCCTAAAACAAAAACACACTTATGATATAATTCTCCCCCAAATATTTACGGGCAAAACTGTAACAAGCTGTAACGTATTCACCGAAACCATTGTCGAGGGCGGTGTATTCATGCGCGAGTTTCACTTTTCATAAGAAGAGTAAATTAATTTATATTTTAAACTAGGTTATAATCCAGAATAAAGCCTCGATGTTAATTTTTTATATAAAGGAATTTAAATTTGTAAGAAAGTTACTTACGGAATTGTAAAAGAATATGAAAGTATCTAGCAGACGTGCAAGAAGGCGGATGAACAGATGCGTTGGTCGGCAGCGCTTGTAAGTAGGGCGTATTTGAAAGGACAGCAGTCTGTCGGCAGCAACCGACCGAGCGCTTCTACAGGAACGTGTTTATACATCTCATGTCCTGAACTCACGACCCTACCACATAAACATGGATTTTGATTACAAAATTTGTGTGATATTGACAACCTTCTTTCTGCAGACCTGTACCGGTGAGTTACTTTGTTGTGTAATTAGCTGAATGAATGAATCGATGATTGGTTGCGGTGAATTGCGATTTGTAGGTCACAAAAGGTAGCAGACAGAATAATAATGTCTGTTTCCTAATTTCTTGTGTCATATTTGTTTCGCATGACTGCTCGCCCGTGATGATATTTGATTAATGCATTTCAGTTATCAACACCGTTACGCATTTTACGAAACCCGGAAATGTGGGTATTTTAAATTTCGTGCTCGCTGACACCTAACTAAAAACAAATTATATCAGTGCCATACTTTTGTGTGACATACGTTATCAAATTGCAGAGGTGTCTACTAACTTAGGCGTCAACTTAGTGCCGTTTAGGAAGGGTTGATTATACCTCCAAACACTGTTTGTCTCGTCCTATCTGTACATTGTGACAGACTAGTGTATTATCTTTCTGTTTTGTTTTAGATCTTTTATTGGAATGAGGTGACCACAGTAAAGTGTAAAGCCTCTAGAAAAGTTAACAATAGCATACAAGTATTTGTTAGCTTTATAGAATATGTTACAGTAAACAAAATCATTGGGGCGATTGGCCTTCTTTAGTGGAACAGCCATTAGAAACAGAACAAATCACACAAATTAACCAATGCTTCTTCATGTTCCCTGGCTGTAATCAACTCCTGTGGAAAGTTCTGGTTGTTCATCCACCTCTGGACTTTCATTTTTTCTCAAAAGCAGAGTGTTGTGTGCACGTCTGTTTTATATACCTGACTTGTTTGTATGCAGACTGCTGGTTCCCTGCCTCTCATGCAGATGTACTGGGATCTCAAAAGAAGTCCCCAGTTAATTGACTCTTGCGACATGCTTATTGTGGAGAAAGTGGGTTTATTCTTATTTCCTCACAATGGGACCTCGGAACCCACTCGGGAATACATGCTAAAATGACTACATTATGGTATTCAGTTATTCATATTGTGTTGCAGATTCCTTCTTGTATCACTGTCTGTCCCTGCCCCACCCACTTATCTGCTTTCAGCTTTCCCTCAGTAGGTATGAAACGTCAGAGAAAAATAAATCGTAACAAATTTACTTCGTTTGTCAGATTTCTTCTGCTGATCATTTACATGACATGTTAACATGGCAGTAACTTCTGGTTCTTCTTCTTCTTAGCGATCACTGGCTGCAAACTCCAGTGGAAAGTTCTGGTTGCTCCTCCATTTTTTGGACTGTAGTCCTTTTCCAGAAACTTAAGTGGCATGTGCACATCCGTTTCGCAGGTTTAACTAATTTTCATGCAGACTGTTGGTTCCTTGCTTCGCAGGCAAATGTACTCTGACTTCAAAGGAAGCTCCCAGTTAGTTGACTCCTATGCCATTCCTTTGTGCAGGCAGTGGCCCTATTCTAATGGGTCTCTTGAACCCACAGGGGGATGTATAGTTGGTTGATCTGTGAGGTCTTCTTTATAAACATTTACTATTACTACACACAGAACCGACAACAACTTGAATTTGAAAACAAAACATAATGATGTTTATGCCAACAAATAGTCATATGATAGTAATTATCATAATTCTTACTGTGTCATGAAAGTATATATTTTTTTTTCGTTCACTGGTTGTAAACCCCGACGGAAAGACCTGATTTTTGTCTCCATTTTGGACTCTGGTTTTTGTTCCAGGACCTGAGTTTTGCATGTGCATCTGTTTTACAGATCTGGCTTATTTGTATGCAGACTATTGGTTCCCTGCCTCTCAGGCAGATGTACTCCGACTTTGAAGAAAGTACCTAATTAGTGAACTTTTACAACATGCTTGTTCCAAAAGCAGTGGATCTGTTCTTGTTTTTCCCACAATTAGACCCGAAAACCCACACAGGGAACAAAAGTATTTATATGGACATCACAAACTGAAAACATCAAACTTGAACTTAAGCTTCACGTTTGTTTCACTTTATACCCTGTGATCACAAATACATAGATTTCACATTAACTTCACTTTCTACATTGTAATCATAAATACACAACAAAGCTTCACATTAGGCCTTCACAGCTCCCTTGGGGGTTCCCAGGTTCAGTTTTAGAGGGAAAAAAATGAATGGTTCCACTGCCCTCTTAACAACTATGTCATAAAAGTTGACTTGTTAGTGCAGCAGTTCTCAAACTGCCAATCGCGATCCTTTTTGTGTGTGGGTCAAATAACCCTTCACAGGGGTCACCTAAGACCATTGGAAAACACATATTTGTTGAAGTTATGAAGTAAAAAAATTGTTTCGTGGTCGCCACAACACGAGGGAACTTTATTAAAGGGTCGAGGGATTAGGAAGGTTAAGAGCCACTGATATAGAGTGTTTCTGAAATCAGATGTGTTGGCCTGAAAGGTACAGATATTGCTGCCTAGCTGTAAACCGCATTATGCCAAACGTCCTTTTGGTGGTGAACACAGAAGAAGAGGAAGAAGCACTAGATGCCCTAGAACAAGGGGCACAGTCGACCGCACAACCACATGTACACACAATTTGAGCCATGTGTACATGTGGACTGGCACCTGAGAAAACAGATCACATCCTCCAAAACTGTCCCAGTTGCAACATTTGCAGACTAAACTTCTGGCCTAGAGAGACACTGGAAGTCAAACTTCACGGTTCGCTGAGTGAATTACAAAAGACAGTGAAGTTCATATCAGAGACAATATTGCAGGTATAGATAATTTATTTCAAATGAACAAATGAAGAAGATGAATCAGGGAGAGTAGTCAATCCTTGTTGTATAAGTACAATTCCACACAGTTTGTGGTATAAAGAAGTGAAGACGGCAGAGAAACAACTGGGCCAGCACTTGTATCAGTTATGACAAGAGAAAAGGGCAGAGAAACAACTGGGCCAGCACTTGTATCAGTTATGACAAGAGAAAAGGGCAGAGAAACAACTGGGCCAGCACTTGTATCAGTTATGACAAGAGAAGAGGGCAGAGAAACCACTGGGCCAGCACTTGTATCAGTTATGACAAGAGAAGATGGCAGAGAAACCACTGGGCCAGCACTTGTATCAGTTATGACAAGAGAAGAGGGCAGAGAAACAACTGGGCCAGCACTTGTATCAGTTATGACAAGAGAAGAGGGCAGAGAAACAACTGGGCCAGCACTTGTATCAGTTATGACAAGAGAAAAGGGCAGAGAAACAACTGGGCCAGCACTTGTATCAGTTATGACAAGAGAAGAGGGCAGAGAAACCACTGGGCCAGCACTTGTATCAGTTATGACAAGAGAAGATGGCAGAGAAACCACTGGGCCAGCACTTGTATCAGTTATGACAAGAGAAGAAGGCAGAGAAACAACTGGGCCAGCACTTGTATCAGTTATGACAAGAGAAGACGGCAGAGAAACAACTGGGCCAGCACTTGTATCAGTTATGACAAGAGAAGACGGCAGAGAAACCACTGGGCCAGCACTTGTATCAGTTATGACAAGAGAAAAGGGCAGAGAAACCACTGGGCCAGCACTTGTATCAGTTATGACAAGAGAAAAGGGCAGAGAAACAACTGGGCCAGCACTTGTATCAGTTATGACAAGAGAAGATGGCAGAGAAACCACTGGGCCAGCACTTGTATCAGTTATGACAAGAGAAGAGGGCAGAGAAACAACTGGGCCAGCACTTGTATCAGTTAGGACAAGAGAAGATGGCAATGTTTTGGATACATCCTGAAAAGAAATGAGCAGAGAATTACCCAACAGGCACTGAAATGGGAAGTATAGTAATTGAATAAATAAGCACTTTCAAGAGAAACCCTAATGTGAGTGTTTGTCAGAGGAGCCAAAGCAACTGGACTGGATTCCATCCATCACATCAAAGCGATTGCATGGGATAGAGTGGAATGGAGGAATAAACTGCAAGACTTATGTGACATATAATGGCGAACAAAACAATGAATAACCCAGGAGCTACTTTACTCCTTGAACACACATTTTAAAGAAGTAAAACAGTTTAAAAACATCAGAACTCAGGAACAGCCTCAAGCTGCGTACTGTGCAGTCTATGCAAAAGCAAAAGAAGTTAAACATCATTAACTTTTGCAGGGATCAGTGTTTGCTATGTGTCTGTTCTGGCACATCACAGAGCAGAGCATGTCACAGAGCAGAGCTCATCAGAGAGCAGAGCTTGTCAGAGAGCAGAACTCGTCACAAAGCGGAGCTTATCACAGAGTAGGGTGTGTTAGAACTTCACTTGCACCTCAAAGCATTTCTTACTAGGTCAATTATGTTATGTTTCTGATACATGCATGTGGATGTCTCTATGTGGATTCAGGGACCCCATTATAGGACAAACAACAATAGACCCACTGCTTCTCCAAACTGCACATTTTAATAATCAGCTGACATGAGTTTCCGTTCAAGTTGGAGTGCATCTGCTTGAGAGGCTGGGAACTAAAAATCTGCACACAAGTGGGCAAAGTCCGTAAAACGAATGTGCATGCGGCACTTAGATTTTGGTATGGGACTAAAGTCTAGAGTTAGATGAACAAGCAGAACTTTCAGCCAGAGTTTACAGTCAGCGAAAGCATGAAGGTGGTCAAGTCTGTCTATTTCTCACCCTGTCTTTCTGTCTTGTCATTCTCTATAGGGAAGTTAACTGGCCACCTCATCTAATTCTGCAGTAAACTAGTATGTGTGAAGTCCCAGCACTTCTGACCACTAGAGCTCACCCTCCTAATCTTTTACAGTTACCTGCTGCAGAAATACCCGCAGTACATCTCATCGGCGGCAGAGTAGTCCATTGGTCACCTGGTAGACGATTTTGTCATTCTTCAGGACAATTTTGGGGTCTGTATCTTTTGATCACCTCAACACTGCAAAAGTCCATTTCACAACTACTTGGTGACGAGCAGTGTTAAGCCATTTTATATGGCGCACAAAAACCTGGTCACAATTATAACCCAAAGCTACCCCCTTTAGGGATGTTTTTGAATGTGGCGATTGTACAGTTTTTTTTGTGATCAAATACTGACGGATATCTCCTTTAAGGTGGCTTTCTCTAGTTTTAGAATGTTGCTTTCTCTAGTTTTAGAATGTTGCTTTCTCTAGTTTTAGAATGTTGCTTTCTCTAGTTTTAGAATGTTGCTTTTTCTAGTTTTAGAATGTTATTTTCTCTAGTTTTAGAATGTTGCTTTCTCTAGTTTTAGAATGTTATTTTCTCTAGTTTTAGAATGTTGCTAAACTTAACCCACCATACCTAGGCTGCTACTCCAGAGCAGAGTTGGCATTTTAGTGCCCCTCAGTTTCACAGTTCTCTGCACGCATTAGGCTCATTAAATATCTGTTGACATTTAGAAATTGAAATTGTTGGTCATGACTTGTTTGAGGTTGCTGAGAAAAGCGCAATGCCCAGGACATGTTGTAACATATAAAGTGAAGTAAATACAGGAGGTGATTTGTGCCAAATGTTTTATTTATCACACCGTCACTTTAGACATTCTTTTTCTGTCATTTTCAGCTTTTATTTATTTGACAATGACAGAGAAGAAAACGAATTCACATCCGTACATTGTTTGTGCATTAATAAGTCATTTCAGTCTGGGTTTTGGGGCCAGTTTCTGCAGGCACTAAATCGACCCATTGCCCTCCAACAAGTATGTTGTCAAGGTGACAAATTAGGAATGTTTCCTTTGAAGTCATTTGCATCTGTCTGATAGGCAAGCAACCAACAGCTGTTGTACAGGTAAGCCAGATCTGTAAAACGGATGTGCGCACAAAACTCAAGTTCTGGAGTGGGACCAAAGTCCAGAAGTGGACAAACAACCAGAATCTGCCAGACTTAGCGACAGTTGAAGTTGTTTCAGTGTCTTGGGGGCTGTCAACAAGATTTATAATTTTGAGTCCAGCTGCAGGCAGTTTGGCCGCAAACCACACTGTGTTGACTTCGACAAGAGGATCCAGGGCCGACAATTTAGAAAGCAATGGCAAACTACTGAACATAATTTTTTGTAGTAAAAGCACATACAGTCAACAGATGCTTTTGTGCTTTGCAGCCCCCTCTGAATTAGTGGTTTCCAACCTAAGGGGGATGTGAGGAGGTTTCAAGGGGGGCCCCCCTTGAGAAATTTAGCAAGAAATTTTCTAAAATGAGGGCATTTGTATTCGTAATAATCCATTGACGTATTTGTTCTAGTTTAATTCTAAATAAAATAGTATAATATAAAGAAAAAACCCATTTATAATACCAACAAAACCAGGCCATTTTTTTTGTTTGTTCTCATAATTATTAATATGATAAGACAGGCATTTACAAATTAAGAAAACATTCTTACTCAAGCGTTATCTCCATTCAATCTTTTCCCCTTGTTTCAGAATCTATTGTCCTCTTCTTAATCACATTTTATTAATGGGTTGGGGCAGGGGTCTTATCATATGCTCGAACGGGGGGGGGGGAGGGGGGGGGGGGCCTTGCCATATACTCAAGGGGGTGGGTGCTACCTGAAAGAGGTTAAAGAGGACCACTGCTCGGAAGGAAACACAACAAAGAAGTCAGAGTTGTTTCCTAGAGGACTCACAACCAGGTCAAGAGACAGACCTGGAAGATAGCACATACCACAGTTCTGTAGTAAACTGGTTTTCAAATCAGACGAGTGTCATTCCACTCCAGACATGTCTATGGAGGGCCTGCTGTCACTAAATCCATCAAGCTACAGCAATCAACTGAGCCTGTCTGAAAAATTGTTTAAGAACCTGCTGGTTTGTATTGAGTTTTGCAGTTTCCTGACCAGACTGTGCTTATTGTTGTAGATGAATAACCGTTTTGATCGGATTATAAGGGTGTTAATGCTGTCAATGTTATCCATTACTTGATCTCTAGATGTAGTCCAGCTACTCCACCCTTTCATTGCCCACTACACGTATTGCCAGGTGCCATAATAAACTGCAGGCATTAGCAAGTTCAACACAATGTCTGTGTTTGTTCCTGTATTAGTTCTTAAGATCGTGTTTACTGAATCTCTCTGTATACCCTCTTGGGTGTAGTTTATCATCTAGCCTTCATTACTTGAGGAATATGGCAGGAAGAACTAATTGATTCTGACAGAAATAGTTCAGTAAACATCAGAAGTTGCACGTCAAAAAAGCACCAAAGATGGCGAAAGCGCAGGGTTCAGTTAGTCTCAGGAAACTAAGTGTCCTGTGATGTTTAATAGGGTAGTATTAAAGAACTGGAGAGAGAGGCGCAGCCTGCTTGCAGCAAGCGGACTCTATTATGAGAGGAAAATAAAAATTGTCTAGATAATCCGGGTTGATGGCAAGGAGATAACTGCTTCTTTCAATCATGCTATTAACTGTACTTTGTTGTCAGTACTATCCCAAACGACTTTGTTTTCTCCTCGTTTTCATCATCACCATTCACTGAACCCACATGTAAAGCCTGCAGTAAAAGTAAAAGCTAATTTCAGGTTCATGTCTCCGGGAGCCAGATTTAGACTTGATGAGGCCTTAAGATAAGTAAAGCCCTGAGGCACCTACAATTTAAACACACTAGCTAATCTCAGAAAACTTTAAAATACATGCGCCTTTTAAAAATATGGATCATTGGAATATATTGTCGTTTAATTTTAGTGAACGAAATAATAAAGAATGTATTATTATTTAATCCTTTAAAAAGGCTGTGTAAGAAGAAAATGAAAATATTTGAAAGGAAAACTGCGTTTGTGAAGAACAGTCATTTTTTGAGGCCCCCCTACAGATTGTGAGATCCTAAACTTCTACCTAAATCCAGCACTGCATGCCTCTATCCATCTCCGTAGTTTTTGGATGGAGACTTGTTCTGTGGCTGATACCATATTTGTTCCGTACCTTTCATACCATTCAACTTTCTAGTTAAAATGTGATGGCTTCTCTCAGCCTTACTGGCTTCTTGACCATCTCCACCACCTGTTTCCTTAGTAACCCCATTTACTAGGCAAAAACAGTTTTATCTGGACCCATTGAGTTTGCTTCTTTCGGTTCATTTTAATTTTAGTTTACAATTTCCCCCTAAGTTAACTAGATGTTTCGGTTGCAGATGTGAGTTGTTTCAACCAGGAAGTTAAAACATTAAGAGCATCTGACAGATCGCTATTATGAGAACTTACAACATTTCGGTCTGAATCATCATCTCTCTCTTAACTCGATTGCGAGGTCTAGCTATGTCAGTTGGAGCAGCGCGAAGTAAAAACCCTGCAAAACCTTACAGTCGCTACATCAGCCAATACAGAACAGGAGTCGTCAGCATAAACACACTAAGAAACGTTCTTGGGACAAGATCTGAGCACTTATGTGTCTCCCGACGTGCAGTGGGGATGATTTTGAAATGAACAATCAAAGAACAAAGAACGGTCTGATTCATGAGCCATCCCAGAATCACTTAAGAGATTCAAAGACAGCAGTATGTTGGTTAGTTAGGGCACAGGCAGGGAAATGTGAAAACATGGATCGAAGAAACAGGACGCACAAGATAAGCTTAAATGAACTTTCTTCTTCTTCTTCTTCTTCTTCTTTTTCTTTTTCTTCTTCTTCTTCTTCTTCTTCTTCTTCTTCTTCTTCTTCTTCTTCTTCTTCTTCTTCTTCTTCTTCTTCTTCTTCTTCTTCTTCTTCTTCTTCTTCTTCTTCTTCTTTTTCTTCTTCTTCATTTTCTTTTTCTTCTTCTTCTTCTTCTTCTTCTTCTTTTTCTTCTTCTTCTTCTTCTTTTTCTTCTTTTTCTTCTTCTTCTTCTTCTTCTTCTTCTTCTTCTTCTTCTTCTTCTTCTTCTTCTTCTTCTTCTTCTTCTTCTTCTTCTTCTTCTTCTTCTTCTTCTTCTTCTTCTTCTTCTCCTCTTTCTTCTTCTTCTTCTTCTTCTTTATCTTCTTCTTCGTCGTCTTCTTCTCCTCCTCCTCGTCCTTTTTTGGGGTCTTTTTACTTTCACGCATGAAAGGGACGTTACGGTGTGATTAACAGCTAGGCCGCAAGAGTTGCTACTCTCGGCTTACCATCATTAGACGCCTTTAGGGGCAACAATAGGTGTATCTTTCCACTCCCAAAGGGAACCTGGAATCCCTCACATGGAACACGCGCAGTCTCATAGTGATGTCTACGCATCCTGTTTTCTTTTACGATTTACATAAGCGGTTGTATATGTTGAGATCAGTCACCTGTTGTTTATGTGTGTGTGTGTAAACGCGTGGAAAAGTGGGAGAGGTGTTAAAAAAATATGTTGCAGAACTGAAGAATGTCTGCCCGGTCCAGGCTTCAGGTTTCTTCTTACCGTCGGAAGCCGCATTATAATCTTACAGTTGAGCTGGGCTGGGCGGAGTTTGTACATGTAGGTGTCTCATGACTGCGGTGTTTAATCCTCTGAACCAATGGCTCTCAACCTCCCTATTGCCGGGACCCTTCAGTACAGTTCTCTCATGTTGTGGCGTCCCCCAGACAGTTATTTTCCTTCACAATTTCAATAAATATGCGTTTTCCGATGGGCTTAGACGACCCCTGTGAAAGGGTCGTTCGACCCCCAAAAAGGGAATGCGACCGGCAGTTTGAGAACCGCTAGTCTGGACTACCATTCTGGATGAAGTAAACGACAGTGTAATGCATTCTTCTTCTTCTTCTTCTTCTTCTTCTTCTTCGCGTTTACTAGCTGTAAACTGGCGGAAAGTTCTGGTTGTTCGTCCACCACTTCTGGACTGCAGTCCTGTTTCAGAACCTGTGTGTTGCGTTTGCATCCGTAATGCATTACTGAAATGAGACGTTACAACTGGACATTTGCCAGCGTGTGGACATTGTAGATCATCGCTGTCTGAAGAGAATGGTGCAACTGGGATTGACCAGGGGATCTGGCCGAGACTCAGCATTCAGGGGAAAGACGAGACGGACATACAGTGGAATTGAACCTCTGCTCTAGCAGATGGGTGTCCCTGATTCCTTCTTCTGCTTCTTCAAGTACTGACCGCTGTAAGTTCATTTAGCACGCCGTGTTTTTTTAAGCAACCGAAAATAGACCTTTTGTGTTGTTGTGACTGCTCACTGGCTTCATACCAGAGTCTTGATTTGAGAGGATCAACAAATGAGCAGGGAACTAATCATATTCTGACACAAAAAAACACGACTTGTATGTACAGTCGCAAGAACTTCCCACGTCTGGAAGATGTTACATGATAACAGAATCTCTCCACGCTTCCATAGACGCCGACACATCATGTTGCCGCTTGCAGCTCACTAAATAAGAACTCAGCGGTCGACGACGCTACACAAGCAGAGAGAAACATTGCTCAACAGGGCCAGATTTTTGTTATGCGTATTATATATTGACATCTTTTTACCGTCTTTCGTTTTTCAAACTGGCCGGAAAACTGTGGACACATCTTTCAAATTGAGAGCCTGGTTTCTTTTTCTTTCGACACATCTCCAAGATAATATCAGAGATAAAACTATCATCTAGTTGTTGTTCATACGTGCTCGGGCAGTTTGTTTTTGTGGACTTCCGCTGGTTGAAGCCATAAGTGTTTCACCTCCTCAGTCCAGTGGCCGAGTTGTGTGTCTTGCCTTGTGACATTTGTGAATTCCTTTTCGCACTACATCAAAACTGTTTACGAGTGTATTATCGTGGATCCTCAAAATGTGTATCTGGAGGTCCCGATTTCGTGCTCTGTGTGCCAGCCACTGTCTGCGGGCGAAAGACCGGAGCAGACAGATAAAATCATTTGCAGTGAACTCTGTCCTCGTCTATGTAACCCCCCCCCCCTCTTCCCCCTCCCTAATTGAGGATTCAAATATGTCCACCAACCTAGCAGGCGAATGTGCCATCTACTTCGCATGGTTTGCACTCAAACAATCAGAGGTCGCTGTTAGAAGCACGAGACGGATAGCTGATCTCTCTCTCGCTCTCTCTCGCTCTCTCTCTCTCTCTCTCTCTCTCTCTCTCTCTCCCCTCTCTCTCTCTTTCCCGACTCTGGAGAACAATCTCTGCTTAGACCAGGTAGCAGTTAAATCATATTGGTTGTCAAATTATTAATTGTGATGTAGATGCAGAGTTTTGTCACCACAACTTCAACAACAAAAATTCTCCCCCCCCCCCCTTTTTTTTTCCCCGCTGACAAATCATTAAGGCGCCAGGTAAAGGTGCCGGTATTATACACTGACAAACATCCGAAGATCAGCAAAAGACAAAAGGGGGGAAAAATGAACTGACCGCCAACAGTTATCCAATGGAAGGTGTAAAGATGTTCGTAGATGCTTCGCAACTGTAGCCAGTGACGCTGCTTCTCCACACTGCAAACAGGTCGCAAGCGTCAGAACTAGAAACTGAGGGGAACCTCTCTTTGTTGCTTCTGACAGCAGTCTCGCTATCGAAAAAACAATTATCCGATCAATCTGCAGGCCCTACACAACCCTCAAATTTAATTTGCCGCCAGGCTGATACGACACGATCGATATTAATGCGAGTGCAAAATGAACTCCAAATATTGCAGCATCCGAATCAACACAGTTTGCTAAATATAGACGCAGTCTTCATGGAGTCTGCGGTGATGTCGAGAATTGTTCCAACGGGTTATCTTTGAGAAGATGTAACGCTTGAAGTGGCCTGTATTTATAGTTCGGTTAATCATGTGTCGTCTCCACAGTGAAGGTTGGCTGCAGTTGTTCTGCAACCCTGTTTCTTGACGTAAACTTTCTCAGACTGTTTTCGCTCATCTCTTGAGGTAATCTCCTCGTTTGTGTCATTGTCAGTCTCTTGCTAGTCCACCCTCACAGTTTCCACCCAGCATAGCTTAAATACAAGCGCTGTTGTGTATCTTCAGTAGCATGCTTTTCGTTCCCCAGTCAACAAAACCTCTGTATATGGTTTCTGACTCCATGAAATAACGACCCACTCTTCGATATGTCGAAGTCTCCTAGCTGCTTTTGATCTTCTGATTGCTTTTTCATTGTCCAGGTTTTTGCGACATAAAGCGAATTGAGCGTACATAACTGTTGATAGTTCTCATTCTTAATAATCCCCTCACCCCGATTTAGTATTGGTCTCTGTTGAAAAATGCTTCTGGTAATCTGTCGTTGAGGTGTCTGCACTTCTAACACCATCTTTTATTGCATGTCCAAAATAGTAGCAATTTGTAATCTGTTGATCTGTTTTTCTTTTTAAACTAGCAACGCCTGTATAGACACCATGACTATCCCTTTTTACACACCTGTAGCTCTTCTACATCTGATAATATCTCGCTGTCCCTGACTCGCTCTCTCTCTCTCTTCTCTCTCTCTCTCTCTCTCTCTCTCTCTCCTCCTTCTTCTTCTTCTTTCTTCTTCTTCTTCTTCTTCTTCTTCTTCTCTTCTTCTTCTTCTTCTTCTTCTTCTAGGACTCTCTCCTTCTAGATTTTCAGATTATCGCACACCGATTGTCAGTGTAATAGGCGTGAACTCGAGTTGCACACCGACCGACCGACCCCCCCCCCCCCCCACCCCCCTCCACCAGCTGGTGTCTACGATTCCATGCTCCCCTCACAGTTGACCTAATTCTCCATGAAAAACGTGTCCATCCATGTTGATTGCGTCTGCGGTAGAATAAGGTAAGCACATTAACTGACCCAAGGTTCCGTATCTCAGGACTGGACTATTGGTCATCTGACCATTAGGTCAACCTTGCAGCAATTCTTCAAGGACATGACCAGTTGGTTAAACCGTTTGCCTCGAATTGTAAAGGTCGCGGGATCAGGTCCGGACTTCCTGAGTTGTGATCCTGAGTGCAGGTTGTGGTACCTCCCTAAGGATCGTCGTTAGAGCTACATAGCTTGTACTTTGTACAGCACTCTACGCTTTGCGAAGAGGGTCAACAATATGGGATAGAACACACGTAAAAAAAGATAATCGTTTCTCCCAGTCGCCCACTTACACCCCCCCCTCCCCACCCACAATTATTTTTTTTTTAAATATAAAAAGTGTGCTATTCTATTATGCACACTTGTGTGTTCTCGTCGGCTATATTTGTGTTACCGAACTATTTTCCCACCATTGCACAGACGGATTTGGCTGCATGAACTGAAACAGAAAGCGGGTTGTGGGCAAACATGATCACCCCAGCCACTCAGTAAACGATCGATATAAATGATATGGGTGTGGATGACTTGAGGTTTACCCATTTGTGAGTAATGTACACACTTTTTATGCCTAGAACAGGGTGGGAACGGGGTTGGGGTAATATTCTGAAAATTCAGACGGCCAGCAGAATGTGTGTCCGGATACTCTCAGTGAGCCAGCTCCTGCATAATTGTCCAGGGCGGAATCGATAGTTGTGAACAATGTTTGTGTGCGACAGTGATCTCTGTATGGCTGCATGGATGTACCAGCCGGGTATCGATCCGGATTCGGGATTTTCTGAGCTGGATATGCCTGTCCAGTCCGGTCTCTGACGCGGTTAATATTATACTGTCTGTAATGCCGCCCCTTGGCGTTCTCTCCTCTCTGGCAAGTTTGTGTTTCCCTGGAGCATAAGCCTCTGTTAGTTGTTATTTGCCGATGTTTTGTTAAACTCCGAGAACGAACTCTCTGTTGTCTTGTCTGAAATGTATTCTATGTTTATTTATGTCAGCAACGTAAGCATTCGTCATTCTTACACACACACGTCTGTGTGTGTGCAATATATGTTGGTCCGTGGCGAGGAGGTTAGTGAATGCGGTTAACAGTTTCATGATCCTCAAGTACAAGGGTTGGTTCCCCTCGCTAGACGGTGAATAAAAACCGTTCTCGTGGTTTTTGGACACTTGTATGAGAGTAGTACCGTGGAAGAGCTTGGAGCCTCGGCACGCCGTATTTCCTAAGACAACTGTGATAAACTGTAACCAGTCTTCATTGCGGGGACGGCATCCATCTTCTGCTATTATCCTAGATACCAAAGAGAAAATGCTATTGACTTGCTCAAGCTTCTCCTCGCTCTCAGTAATTGACAGTATTATGTTGATCCTTTCTTTTGGAAATAAATGTTACATTAGCAGCCTTAGACTATTGCGAGTCAAGAAGAATAAAAATTATTGACATTCTGGCAGATCTCAACGCCAGAGAAAAAAAACTGGCTTCATAAATAGCGTCATGTTTTGGCAACTAGAGATTTTGGCTGCATTAAACATCCTAGTGATGGAAGGTGTGGTTTCTTGGAAGGAGGAGCAAGTAAGGGGAGAGGGGAGCTGTGTAGTGCTGGCACACAAATGTGTATAGGAAATTGAATACCCGTATAGTTGGTTGCTGAATAGTTAACAATGTTGACATATTGCCATTAAGTTGCCGTATAGGAACAGACTTGATCTTTAGCCCAAGAGTTACTGCTATATAGCCACTGAGTTGTCATATAGAAACTGAATTGTCATATAGCTACTGAGTTGTCAAATAGCCACCGAGTTATCATTGCCAAATACCCATTAAGTTGCCATATACCCACTGAGTTGTAATACAAGGTCCGACCATTAAGTAGTGAGACTAGTTCCATCAAAATTAAAATAATGAACGGTTGAAGATATAACCTTTATTTTATTCAACGTAAGTCCCTTGTGCATTGGTACAGTCAGTAGCACGATCTAACAAACACTGGAACAACCTCTGTAGTTCTCCTATTGCTATGGAACTTAGAGTCGATGTTATGGCCCTTGGATGTCATCAATATCGTCAAAGAAACGTCCTTTCAATGGTAACTTTAATTTCGGGAATAGAAAATAATCACAGGGGGACACATCTGGGGAATATGGTGGCTGGTTGAGAACACATACTTGTTTTAAGGCCAAAATCTTGCACTAAAATTTTACAACGGGTCTCTCTGTTAACACCCGCCATCTGCCATCATCCTGACAGCAAAACAACGACCTTCTTGAATCCGTTCTGTGACGTTTGCAATGAATTCTTCATTAGAAACAAAATTTGGGCGTCCAGGTCTAGATGTATTAGTAATAATTTCTTCAACTCTTTTGAATCGTGAATACCTGAAATTCTGTGCACCAGATAAACAATTATCAAACTTGTCACATCAATTGAACTGTTTCAATGGAGCTTTTTTCCCCCGAGATTTACACATAATTTAATGTTAACTTCTTGCCCATACTGATTACATAACAATGCACCTCTGACTAGGTCAGCAAAATGGCGGCTTGTTTGTTATCTGCTTATCAGGCTGCGATGAAAGGTTTCCAGATCATAAACAAAGGTTGCCTCTTCGAATTCTATGCTCTCTTCATAGATAGCATTTTTGGCTTGGCCATAATAAAATCAGTCTCATTACTTAATTGTCGGACCTTGTACAGGCACTGAGTTGCCATATAGTAATTAAGTTGCCATTTAGCCACTGAGTTGTCATATAGCCACTGAGTTGTCATATAGCCACTGAGTTGTCATGTAGCCACTGCGTTGTCATTGCCATATACCCACTGAGTTGTAATATAGCCATTGAGTTGCCATATAGCCATTGAGTTGCCATATAGCTTTTGAGGAGGAGATTGCAGCACCGTTGGACCTGTCTGGAGTGTTGTGATGATAATTCTTACTTATTAGTAACAACTGGTTATTTTCCATGTAGCCATCTGTTGAGTGGCTATTTAGTAGTCAAGCTGTCATTTAGTCAATTATTGGCCAAATAATTACAGACTTGCTATATAGCTGTCGAGTTGGCATATAGCAGTTAAGTTGGCCTATCATCATTAAGTTTCCATATCGCCACCAATTAGCGATATATTTGTTGATTTGTCATATAGTTTCTTTCAGGCAGACAGTGATGAGAGCGACGTTTTGCAAAAGACCTGCTACATGATGATGATATAACCGCTGCTCTGTCATGTAGCCGCGGCGTTGCCATATGTTCTAGGGAGGGCACAGGCGGCAACTCTTGCCTCGTATAAAGGTTTCCACAGCAGTGACGTCACCGTCACACACATATCCTTGGAGCGAGGCCTAGAGCATAGAGACAGAGACTTGACATTATGTTCAAACACTTCTTGCTCTAATAATCGATATCCTCAACCCGGGGTGTTTTTAACAGAGACCGCGAGCCGATAATTGCTTCCTTTTAATAGCACATAACAAGTTGGTTGCAAATTATCTGGCCAAGATGCCCCCCCCCCCCACCCCTCCCCCACCAGATGCTATTGGATGCAAGTAGGGAACAACAGCACTTGCACTGGGAACGTAGGCACCGGGACATGGGGACATAAGCACAGAGGACATGGGAACATAGGCAGCGGGACATGGGGACATAAGCACAGAGGACATGGGAACATAGGCACCGGGACATGGGGACTCAGGAACCTTGAGGTACCACCACCACCAATTTTAATTTACTTTCAGGGGTTGAGGCCTCTTCTTCCCCTCCCCCTTCCCGGTCCACTTAGAAAATTTGCAAAGGGTTTAGTCGACCTCCACCCCCACCCTCCTTTTAAGTATTTTTTTTAATGCATCCCTTATTATTTGACGTCTGTTTACCCAGCATTCAGCACACTGTTATTATTATTATAAATTTATTAGGAAACTCAGCCCCCCCCCCCCCCCCCTTGAAAATGTGCAAGGGGGCCTAATCGACCCCTAAACCAAATTTGCACGTTCTGCTTTTCATTATTTCTTGATACATCCCTCATTATTTCTTGATACATCCCTCATTATTTCTTGATACATCCCTCATTATTTCTTGATACATCCCTCATTATTTCTTGATACATCCCTCATTATTTCTTGATACATCCCTCATTATTTCTTGATACATCCCTCATTATTTCTTGATACATCCCTCATTATTTCTTGATACATCCCTCATTATTTCTTGATACATCCCTCATTATTTCTTGATACATCCCTCATTATTTCTTGATACATCCCTCATTATTTCAAATATATTATTATATTTTTTCACTATTCATCACATTATCATAATTATTCTTATTAATCACTTATAAAAGGCCTATGTCATTTGAGGCTCCCACCGCCCTAGAAAATTATAAAGAAGCTCAGTTTCCCCCTTCCCATTTTGTCTTCTATATATCGTGCCCCTGACTGGGTGTTGGGACGGGAAGGTAGCAGTTCTGATGGCCATGCTTCGCGGAAATTGTCATGGCTTCTCTAGCATTCCGTAGTTTATGATACATGGTCTGTTTTATAACGCCATACTTCTCGGTCACCAAAAGGATACACCTTCAGGTGAACGCCATCTGTCTGTTTACATGTTCAGTGCAGTAAATGCCACAGACCGAGTAGAGGCCGTGATCGTAGTAATTGCCAAGCCACACTTCTCTACACCTTTAGTAATTTTGCTCTCGGCACTGCCTCGGTACTGAAGTTACAGTGTCTATAAATGACTGCGTGGGAACGTAGTTAATAGAGATACTCTCAGAGAAGGTCACAACAAGCAGCGATACACTGTGACTGGCAAACTACTGCTTTGTTTCATCGACTCTGCACACACGCGTATCAAGTTGCCATTTCTAGTGCCTTGTCGGCTAGCCTGGAGTGGAGTGAGAACGTAAGCTCATTGCATGTGCCATTGTAATCAACCAATGCAAATTATGTTAAAAGAACAAATATTATAACCAATGGAATCCCACGTTGTATCCAATGAAATAGAACTTTGTAGGCCATCCATTCAAATCTGTTGATACAATCACTAGCTCGTTTAACCCACCAATGAGATGTAAGCATCGAAGAAACACAATCTACATACGGTAACTATGCTAAATGCGATTAGACAATAGATCCAGTCGCTTTGACCAGTGGATTTCCAGTCACTGTGACTTGGAAGGAAATACATTTGTGACTAAAGTCACCAAGGCTGAATGGGACGGATGGAGACTTGGACTAAGTAAGGACACCTTAAGGCGTATAGGGCATATAGGGCTAGACCTATATTGTTATAGACCAATCGGCACAAGATTGGTGATGTGGTCAGTATCACGCCGGCGGCCTTCACTTTCCCGGGACTGCACCCGGTACCCACCCAAGGCTGGGTCGACCTGGGAGCCAAGGTCATTTTTGAAAAAAGTCCGGCTCCGCCAGGGAGCGAACCCACGACCTTCCGATCCGCGGCGGACGTCAAGCCACTCGGCGACTCCCTCTACATACAGTAATTATGCAAAATGCGATTACACAATAGATCTAGTCGCTTTGACCAGTGGTTTTCCAGTCACTGTGGCTTGGAAGGAAATAACAATTGTGACTAAACTCACCAAAGTTTAATGGTGCATACACACGGAGATCTGGACTGCGCGGGAGATGTTAGCAGTGGCAGAGCCAGCCTCGAGTTCCCTGGCTGCACACTCAGGCGGAATATGGCTTTTTTTTTCATTTCTGGACTTCGGCCTTGTTCCGGGATTTTAATTTTGCATGCACGTTTGTTTTAAATATCTGGTTTATTTGAATGCAGACTGTTGGTTCATTGCCTGTCAGATGCACTCCGACTTCGACGGGTTTAAAATAAAACAAACGTATGCACCTTTTATCCCACAAACGAGGCCAAGTAGAGGGCATTAGCATGGTTTGATGTCTGTACAAATTGTTAGGTCAGGACAGCTGCTATCATCAACGTTTTTGATGTCATTGTTATGAGGGTGGAACCTCGATTTCGCCAAATGTAAATGTCAGTGGTTGCATTTTTTTTACAGTGGGCTTTGTTGACGTTGGCGTCAGAGTGACCGAAGCTTTAGGGGCTTACCCTTTATCGGCCGGGCTGCCAATAGGATTTTTTTTTGAAAAACCCAGCTTCGCTAAACAAAACCCCAAGCAATACATAGACAAAGAACAAAAACCCAGATTGTTAAAATAAACAAAATTTATAGTTACGAAACGAAACATTTACGACTTTTACATAAGGATATATTAAAAAAAAAAAAAACAAGATTTCCCCAAGGCGTCAAATAAAAACCAAGATCTGGGGGGGGGGGGGGGGGGGGGGACCCAGCATTGGCAGCCCTGTATATAGGGTTTTGGTTGGAAATCTTATCACAGCGTGGAGGCTCCCCACCTACCCCAAACCTCCCTTCTCTCTCTGTCCCTCTATCTCTCTCTATCTATCAAACACACACACACGCGCGGGTAGTAAATTGGTTACTACATCTCGGTCTTTATGGAGGATCACATAGCCAGACTTTGAGTGAAGGCTCATACAGCGATGATCGTCTATTTGTTTCCCTCCGGTTGTAAGGAAAGGTAGTTCAGACAAGTTGAGGAACCAAGCATTCTCCAGGAGCTGTCAGATCAAAAGGGCAATACTCTACGCTTGTCGGACCTCCCTTTCTAAAACAGCTGCCAGGCAAAGCTAAGTATCTGATCCGCCCTTCGATAACAGTTTTCAGGTTGTGATTCCCCGTTCTTAGATATGCCTAATATCCTTCACAGTGCGCTGCTGTGCCGTGGACACAAGTGAGATATCAGGTTTGGCTAAATCTGCCCCACATTTATCGTTACAGGGAACAGCTAGTGCCGACTTCTGTTATACTGTAGCTCAATCATATCTGACAAAGTTAACAGAGAACAGCAAGTACCGACTACTGTTATACGGTATGAGCTCAGTCATATCTGACAAAGTTAACAGAGAACAGCTAGGACCGACTACTGTTATACGGTAGCTCAGTCATTACTGACAAAGTTAACAGCTAGGACCGACTACTGTTATACGGTAGCTCAGTCATATCTGACAAAGTTAACAGAACAGCTAGGACCGACTACTGTTATACGGTATGAGCTCAGTCATATCTGACAAAGTTAACAGAGAACAGCTAGGACCGACTACTGTTATACGGTGGTAGCTCAGTCATATCTGACAAAGTTAACAGAGAACAGCTAGTACCGACTACTGTTATACGGTAGCTCAGTCATTACTGACAAAGTTAACAGAGAACAGCTAGGACCGACTACTGTTATACGGTGGTAGCTCAGTCATATCTGACAAAGTTAACAGAGAACAGCTAGTACCGACTACTGTTATACGGTAGCTCAGTCATTACTGACAAAGTTAACAGAGAACAGCTAGGACCGACTACTGTTATACGGTGGTAGCTCAGTCATATCTGACAAAGTTAACAGAGAACAGCTAGGACCGACTACTGTTATACGGTAGCTCAGACATATCTGACAAAGTTAACAGAGAACAGCTAGGACCTACTACTGTGATACGGTAGTAGCTCAGTCATATCTGACAAAGTTAACAGAGAACAGCTAGTACCGACTACTGTGATACGGTAGTAGCTCAGTCATATCTGACAAAGTTAACAGAGAACAGCTAGTACCGACTACTGTGATACGGTAGTAGCTCAGTCATATCTGACAAAGTTAACAGAGAACAGCTAGTACCGACTACTGTGATACGGTAGTAGCTCAGTCATATCTGACAAAGTTAACAGAGAACAGCTAGTACCGACTACTGTTATACGGTAGTAGCTCAGTCATATCTGACAAAGTTAACAGAGAACAGCTAGGACCTACTACTGTGATATGATAAAATTAGTTTAACTAGACACATCAACATGCTAATGTTAAATAAAGCCTAGGTCAAGTCTATTGGGGAGAAAGAGTTAGATCTATATTTTATAGACAAGTCGGCACTCACTGGTTGCTATGGTCAGCATTACGCCAGATCTATTTAAATACTCAAAACTAGTCTATGTAAATACTAAACATTATTGACATTTAAAAAATATTTTCATTGTTGAACTGAAAACTGACATCAGAGCATTCATGACATTCCCATAACCGCTGCATCCTCATCTACAGCAACCAGCGAAGAGTTCCATTGGTGTGCCAAAAGCAGTTTCATTAAATTTTTCTATCTTGCTTGTCATCTGAGTTTCGTTCGTTCGTTTGTTCGTTCGTTCGTTCGTCCATCACAAGTGATGAGGACCGTCTTTCTTTCATCCACTGCAGTTACATGTTTATGAGTCCGGAGGTGACTTATGAGTCCAATAAGTGCACGGAAGAGTCTGGGGCAGTGTGAGTAGCGCACAGTGTCTGTAGATGAAGAGCCTGTTTGGCGGTTCTTTCTGGCCAGTCTTCGCTGTTCAGCTGCCCTTGTTCTAGATGCCTTGCAGATCCTTGCACCTTCTCGAATATATCTGCGCCATAAAGTCTGGACTTGTGCTGCAGCCTCCCGGGTGTCCGTGTTTATACTGAAGGCTTTCAATGATGCCTTAAATGTGTCCTCTGAGTATAGATTCGACCTGATCCTCCGGTCCCTCCAGCCTGTACAGTTGTCTCCACACCATAATAGTCTGTTGCAGTGATTCCCTAACTGTGCGCCGCGGCCCCCCGGGGAGCCGCGACCTTTTCACAGAGGCGCCGCGAAATATCGTAAAATCTTCACAATTAATTTAACCAAGACACGAATATTCATACTTTTACTTAGGTTAGAGCACCATGGAAAAATTGTTAATTCAAAAAAGAGCGCTGTGATCAAGAAAAGTTGGGAAACACTGTTCTATTGTTTAGAAAGCTGGAACACAATGGTTACCTTAAAACAGGTACCGGGCGGGGACACTGGTGCTCTGTGGTACGACTATACCACAGACTGAGAATAATAAGCATTCTCTGTTATAGAAAATGATAGAGACTAGGACATCGAATGACTGGCAGTGGTATAAAACATGGGATAATATCCTGGGTGTCTAGCAGAGCGTGAAGGGAATGTGTAGCTCTTAAAAAAAAAAGGGGGGGGGGGGGGGGGGGGGGGGGGTTCAGTGAGCTAGAGCTTTATACTCTATCATCGGAGATCCACTTAATGCTCTGCTGGAACCAGAACATCGATTTTCGTGCTTGTTTACAGAACCAGAGAACCAGATTTTCCTGTTAGTGATTTATTTATGTATTTGTGCTCTCTCTCTCTCTCTCTCTCTCTCTCTCTCTCTCTCTCTCTCTCTCTCTCTAATATCGGAGGGATTGGTTGAACTAGCAGTTTATGACTGAGGGGGGGGGGGGGATGAGTGTGGTGTCCCTACTGGGAGGGACAGAGGAAGACATACAGTCACGTCTGAACAAAGCTAGAGCTGCTTTTGGAAGGATAAGGCAAATCTGGAAATCCAACAATTACTGCAGAGGAACGAAACTCCGACTCTACAAGAGCATCATTTTGCCAGTTCTTCTTTATGGAGCGGAATGCTGGAGAATGACCAAAAAGGATGCACACAAGCTGTCCACCTTCCACCACACATGTCTACATAGAATTATCACAATTTTCTGGCCAGATACAATCTCAAACACTAAACTACTTCAAGCCACAAACCAAGAAACTTTAGACATTATGATTACCAAGAGAAGATGGAAATGGCTTGGCCACGTTATGAGAATGACTTCTGATATACCTGCCAAAACAGCTCTCACATGGACACCAGAGGGAAAGAGAAAACACGGGCGCCCAAAAACAACATGGAGACGAACGATGGAAAGTGACCTGAGTGCGGCATCTTTGACATGGAAAACTGCACTGAAGATTGCACAGGACAGGAAAGCATGGAAAGTCCTCTCTGAAGCCTTATGTGCCACTAGGCATAACGAGAACTGAAATTGTTATAAAGTAGCACTCGGTGAATATTTTTTGTGTGTGGGCATGTTAGAGAGTCGATGTTTATTAAATAAAATCAAAGTTAGTAGCACCACTCACACACACACGCATACAGCCCCTCCATCCCACATTTCAGCGGCTGGCTTGTTGCTTCAACGATATGGTAATCGGGTTCACAGAAACCAGGCTGGTATGCCTGGATGATATTTGGCCTGCCTTGAATCATTTCACAGTTTATCCTTCCTAGACAAGATTGCTGCTTCACTCGTGTCTGCTGCTTTCATTTGCCGAAGGCGCTGTCCGCCCTTCCTCCCTCGACAATCAGCTGGTTAGGTTTAGGTTTAAACAGCGGATCAACATTATGGCACAAGGGTAGTAACTCACAAGTGATCCGTTCTACTTCTAACTCAGACTTGAAGTCAGAAAAATCTCAGCCCAGTGCACGAACTCCGTAGCACCGGCGAGGATCATGAGATACTTTTTAGTAGATTTTCAACTCCAGATTTTGCCAGGGCAGCGCCGTTAGGCTGCTCTTTTCGATTTTCAACTGCCAATGGAATTTTTACGTGCGCAGCAATTCACACGTGTGTCCGATCGGTCTCCTTCTGCCGCTCCTCCCCTCCAACTTTACTACCGCCACTATGTACTTACCAAAAAGCAATGGCAAACTACTGGACGTAAATTTACCTAGAAAAACCACACAACAGCCAGGGTTGGTTCTGCAACTTCCTGTAAAGGATACGCAACTAACCTATCTATGTACTCAAGTTTTCTCCTTCTAGTCACATGACCAAAGAATGTAGATTGTCTCTTTCTGATTTGGGCAGTCAGTTCTCTTTGTGAGTCAGTTTCTTTCAAGACATCTTCACGACTCTTTTCATCTGTCCAGGACATTATTATCAGAACTCTTCGCTGGCTGCTGAAGATGGGGACGGAGCGCTTATGGGAATGAGTGCTGTGATGTCGGTTCTTGAATCAAATCAAATCAAATCAATCTGTCCAGGCCCCTGTGTGGGTTCCGGGGCCCCATTGTGGGGAAAACAAGAATAGACCCACTGCCTCCCCAAAAGCATGTTGTAAGAGTCAACTAATTGGGGAGCTTCCTTTGAAGACGGAGTGTGTCTGCCGGAGAGGCAAGGAACCAACAGTCTGTATTCAAGAGAATGAGATCTGTAAAACTGATGCACACGCAACACTCAGGTTCTGGAGCAGGACTGCAGTTCAGTTGTAGACGAGCAACCAGAACCTTCCGCCAGAGTTTACAGCTGGTGAACGCGAAGAAGAAGAAGAAGAATCTGTCCAGGGTATTCTCATAATTCGTCTATAAAACCACCTCTCCGCAGCTTCTTAAAAAAGTTTTTACTAATTTATCAACTGTCCATGATTCACATCCGTATAACAACAATATATATAAGCTTACGAAGATTCAAACCCGGGTCTGGCATGAGAATCCTGAGTTCTTAACCCATTCACCCAGCATGTAGACACCACCATGTTGTCTTGCATGCACAAATGTCTATGTTATGTCGGTCACGTGGCATTTGAGTAATCAAGGTGTTTGTGGTGTCACGATCCCGGCATCGATACAGCAGCTTAGTTCCCAGGTAAAGATGTCTCGTCTGTTTGTTTACGAGCAGCGGTATTTGTACGTGCCAGTATTGATCTGGTAATCAAAGGCGACGACGTCACTGGGGCCGAGTAGCAGCAGTGCCACCTGTTCAGTTTCTCCAGATGCTGTCACATGACGATGTGGCGTGATTGAGGGGGGGGGGGGGGGGGGTATGGTGTCAGGATTAGACGTTGCCATGTTCAAATCTCGGCATAAAGCGGAGCCTTAGTTGAAAATCATCTTAACGTTAACGGAGGGTCTTGCTAGTCACACTCGCCTTCACTATGGGCTGTGAGTCTTATGCCTCGTCATAGCATAAAATAACACTATCGTTGGAAAGACGGAAAGGTAACTACAGTAAAGGTAAAAGTAAAGGACCCATCTTCAAGCGTATTGGGTATATAGGGCTAGACCTATATTTTATAGACCAAACGGCACTTGGTGGGTGATGTGGTCAGCATTTAACTGGACCTGTTGTCCACTCAAGGCTGGCTGGGTCGACCTGGGAGCCAAAGCCATTAAAAAAACAACACACACAATTCTGGACCAACAACAACAATAAAAAACCATTGTTTTCTAATGGTTCCTGATATCTCTTCGCAAAATTTGTGGATGTTCTGAAATAGGTTCATAGGTCGGTCTAGTGTGACATGGGAAGGAAGAGATGGCGTCCGTCTCATATTAGCCATAGCAGTCACTGGGTGCCGGTTGGTCAGTAAAAATGTCAATGAAATATTCATCATGCCCATTCAGCAGGTTCTTGATAGAATTTCGCCCCCCCCCCCGCCTACCTAAACGCCCTATCACAACTACCTACCTAGTTGTCTCACAGTAAGTTACTTGTGTATTCGCCTATCTCCTGCTATCACATTTCTCAAAATTCCTTGAGGATTTAATGTATCCCCTAATTTTCTGTTCTCGCTCCTGCTCCTTGCTCCTGAACCAGGTGGTTACACTAGATAGCATACAGAGTGCAGCCAAGACTTACCGTATCATTAACCCGGTTTGGTGACGTCAGCAGCATACCTGGTCAGATGGAGACGGTCTTGGCGCAGATATGCGGGTCATTCTGGGTTGCACCATAGACACCACAGTTGTGTGTTTGCGATACATCCTTGGTTTGTCGACTGTTGCAGGTAGGCACAAGGTGCTGCAGGTGAAATCATATCCTAGAGTAGCTGCAGACACAGATCACCCTTTGCACGAAGCTCTGGACACAGTTAAGGCTCAGCGGCTGACGAGGAAAGTCATGGATGACACAATCAGACATGTTTGCATCCTGAAGATGTAATGGTACGGACATATAATCAGATCTGACGGCCTCTACTTTTTCGTATTCACCGCCTGTAAACACCGACAGAAAGCTCGGGGTGTTCGTCCACCCCGGACTTTTCTTCTCTAGAACCCGAGTGTTGCATGTACATCCGTTTCACACAACTGGCTTATTTGTATGCAGACTATTGGTTCCTGGCCTCCCAGGCAGATGCGCCCCGACGTCGAAAGGATATGCCTATTAGTCGACTTCTACGACATGCTTGTTGTTGAGGCAATGAGTCTATGTTTGTTTTCCCCATAATTGGGCCTCTAAACCCACATGGGGAAAACGGGCTTTTTAAAACCGTAGCACATAGCTCATGAGAGAGGACGAGGCAGACCGTGGATAAACTGGGTACACAAGTTGACTGACTGAAGCCCTATAATACTGTACTTTTCCGGGGCTATCGTGTTTGGGATGAGCTAAAATGAAAGTTCAGAGAGAGAGAGAGAGAGAGAGAGAGAGAGAGAGAGAGAGAGAGAGAGAGAGTAGATTTTTTTTAAAAACCGGGTCGGTCTCCCAAATTCCCAGTCCGGCAGTCCGAAGGACTAAGTCGGCTCTCGGTGACTTGGTTTGTAACCGATCCCGGGCTCTCTTGGCCAGACCCAGTGCAGCAAAGCTACACTTTGATCTTAGCCAAAAGGTCGAGAAGAGAGAGAGAGAGAGAGAGAGAGAGAGAGAGAGAGAGAGAGAGAGAGAGAGAGAGAGAGAGAGAGAGAGTAGATAGTAGACAGTAATATAGTCTGGATTGGGCAGGGAGATAATCGTCGCATGATGAAATAATGAGCAGCGGGCACTTCTTTGTCCGGAATTCTCTCAGTAATAACGCTTACTACAAATGAGTCACTGGACCATTATCCGTGGACAGAAGACATCTGTTTACCCTCTCCAACAACTACATACCTGGCTGCCATATGCACCGAGAAAGCACCCAACTCACAGATTACACAGGAAGTAATTAACTTCCAACTCCCGAGAGGCACTGCTCGTTTTTGTTCTTGTCCTGAAGTTATCGATGATCTCTTGCCTCCCTTTGTTTACTCGCAGAATTTGCTGCGACTTCACTGGAGGATAATCTGAGGGGCTGACGTCACCGAGAGCTAAGACAATTATGTGACTAGATAAAAGGGTCAGCCTGTTCAGATGTATTATTGTATGAGAATGGTATGTGACCTTTATTGTTTGCAGCGCGCTTTTTCTTCTTCTGATGGTATTCCTTTTATTTTCTGGCTGTAGTAAGAGCCATTTCTTTTCGTTTTCACTGTGCTTCAGGTTGTCGTGTGATTGACGTTAAATGCTTTAAGTCCATTAGGTTAGGTCTTGATTGTGTGGCTGGTCAGTCTCTGGAAGACTGTCTATACTATGAAATCCGCATAGTATCGATATTGACATATCGATACTATGCGGATTTCATAGAGGTGTAGCGATGAATTATAATCTGCTATTATTCCACAAAATATGTTAGCAAAAATCTGGGTTTTATGTTTATAACTCATTTTTTAAAATCTATGTGGCCCGCGATAAGGTTGGTAATTCAAAATATGGCCTGCAGACCAAATAAAAGGTTGCCTACCCCTGTTGGAAGCCATCACACGCTCAGACAAGTATAGACTTGTTTTTAATTGGATGTGGCAGCTAAATCTTCTCCAAGACAAGGTGGTCAGTCTCACAACAACACTTTTATGACAGGTCTGATAAATTAGTGTTACTATTCTTTCTTTCTTTCTTTCTTTCTTTCTTTCTTTCTTTCTTTCTTTCTTTCTTTCTTTCTTTCTTTCTTTCTTTCTTTCTTTCTTTCTTTCTTTCTTTCTTTCTTTCTTTCTTTCTTTCTTTCTTTCTTTTCTTCTTTCTTCTTCTTCTTCTTCTTCTTCTTCTTCTTCTTCTTCTTCGTCTTCTTCTTCTTCTCCTCCTCCTCCTGCTCCTCTTACTATTATTATCATTATTATTCTGTTGTATTGTTCTCTCTATCTTCCCCTCCTGTCTCTCACCTCCTATTAAAACCCCGACACTAAGGCAATCGTTGACACACATAAACGACAGTTATGTTAGAAGGTTATTATAAACAATATTTTGTGCCAAAAATGTATTCAGACTTCTTTTACACATATTTTCATGTTTACTGCTCATTTAAAAAAATCTGTACGATGCGAGAGCATGGGCAGACTGGGATGTGAGAGTAAAGACTCGCTCTAACTGAGAAACAACAAAGACCGAGCTGGTGGTCGCCTGTAAATTGTCGACAGGTATCGAGAAGATAGGGCTAGCTAGCATGTCTCTAGTCGATGATTCGTTTCACAGCGCCGTATATTTAACATGCGTTCTCCCATCTGTTGGGATGCCGTGCTGTCTCTGTTGCAAGCTGTGCTATGTGCAGTGAATATCATGGGCGTGTGGGGTAAATAGATCAGGATTGTCTGTGGGTGAGGGGAAAACCCTGCCTGATCTCTTGCATGTTCAAGTCTTGGTCTCTTGCAGTAAGGAATCACACACACACACACACAGACAAGGAGCCAGACGGGATTAGAAGAGTTGTGGATATCTGGCGATGTGGATATGGAGATGTGGATATCTGGAGATGTGGATATTTGGAAATGTGGATATACAGAAGTAATAGGTCACATTTCGTGAAAGCAAAAACACACACAGAGGTTCGGAAGAGACTGAAGAAAAAGAAAGGAAAAGAAAAGAAGTCACAACCAAAATATTCTGGCCACATTAATAGATTTAAGACTGTTTAAACAACTATACTGGAGGGGAAAGTTACAGAGAAGAGAGAGCATGGATAGACAACGATACAGGTGGGAGGACAATTTTATTAGATGGTCCAACAGCAGTCGCAGAGACTGTACTACAAAGACAACAGATAGATCGCATTGGAGATCCATTTCAGCCAACCTCCACTGTAGTGACGGCACCTGTTGATGATTGATTGCAAAACGAACAATATCATCATCATCATGTGCCCTGTAAGCTTGTGTAGGCGCTCATGCGTCTCCACAGATCACGAACCCTGGTTGCCTGGAACAGCTCTGTTGATGATATCCCTCCACGCCATCGTTTCAGCCCATCCAGCATCATCTCTCTTGGTCTAGAATATAGGCTTAGTAATTTGAATGTAGGCATCTGTTGGGTACATATAGAACTTAAAGAACTGTAATTATACAAGCTTAGAAATATTTAACGGTAGTCGAGCTGTACAGATGTGTTGATGACAGCACCTGATGTCTTAGATACCTGACTTGTAGAATAAGGAAAAGCAGCCAGTGTCTTGGGTAAACGACTGATACAGTTGATGAAATCTGCTGATGTCTTGGATATACAAACGATGGAGACCAGCCAATCAATACGCTTTAGAGCTCGTGCCAGCCAGAGGCCAGCCAATCTCCGCTTGTGAATACCAAGTGTACTACGGAGATTTCCCAGGATTCCTGCCCGGTTGTGATCATTGGTATCCCGCCCCCTTCCTCTTGTCCGCGTGTTTCTTCCGTCAAGCTTTATCGAGACGTAATAATAGATGTCGGTCGCATAGATTTACCGCCCCCCACCCCCCCCCCCCCCAATCCCGCTCTTTCTCCTCCTTGTGTTCTGTGTAATATTTTTGCTGCTTCACTTCTTAGTATCTTCTTCTTCTTCTTCGATCCTTCTGTCAGAAATCTTATATCAGGAGGCCGGTAGCCTTTATGAAAGCTATCGTGCAATCCATATCCTCTTGTGTACCATAGTTTTGTCTTCAGTGTGGTTGGAACAGGCCAGATTGCGTCTCTGTTGTCAGCACACAGTTGACAGTGTTGGACGCACCTGCTCAGCATTTTCGGGTGCCACGCTACAGGGACGCGTCTCCGTATTTCCTACACCAAAAAATTTGAACATTTGTTGACGAAATCTGTTGTGCCCAGTCCTTAGTCTGAATATAATACACTGTCCCTCTCTAGAGAGGCGATGAAGTGAGTCTTGGGGAAAAAATCTGGTGTGGGTATCCGTATTTAGGGAAATGGGGGTGGGGGGGGGGGGGGGGGGGGGAGGTTTAATGTTTAATTAATAGCGACTGTTAGTAACCCTAACTCCCCTATACTTTGGGATTTTCCAAAATCTCTCGTTATGTGGTCGCCTGTCAGAAAAGAACCTCTGTTCTAGCTAATCTAATCCAAGACGCAATGTCAATTTTTGACAAACGTAAAAAGAGACAGCTGGTCGCGTAATGAGGAGAGAAAAACTGCAACATGTTGCAGTTGCAAGAAACATTGAAGGAAACACACACGCGGGCACGTACACACACACACACACAAAACACCCACACACCCCCCCCCACACACATATAGAGATAGAGAGTCACATGTTATGCCAGTCACAGTACATACATTAATGGATCCCGTCGGAGATTGCAGGATGTGGAGACGCTTGATCGCACACGCCAGTCTCCAAGACGATAGTGGTCTTTTACTCCCTTTTGTCCCCTATAACCCTCCCCCCCCCCTTTCTTTGCAATTCCCCCCCCCCCCCCCAACCATACCCTTGCTTTTCCAAAAAGAACATATACAGACAATTCGCGCCAAACCTTTCATTTCTTTGCCTTCTGTTGCAGCTCCTCAACATACACATCCTAATTTATTCGTGTGTCTGTGTGTGATTGTTTTCTCTTGTCTACACCAATTATCTTGGTATAGTCCTGTGGGTTCCATTGCAATTCATTACTATGCACCTTAGGGGACGCAGAGAAATGGAACGCTGTAACGTACGAAGCATGTTGCAAGTATATTTCTATCCAAGTACAGGCTTTCTAAACCTGCATCTGCCTCTTTGGGCTGTTTTCCCGCGTTGCCACATAATGCATTTTCTGACGGCATGTCTCTACCCGCAAACTGCGCCATAACTCACGCCCAGGAAGATAAGTTTTGTCATCAACCTTCTCACTTTCTGAGAATAGACCCAGCAGTTATCGGATGTTCGTCTTTGTCATAAAACAGCTTCACTTGTCAACGTTACCAGAATCTACACAGCTCTAACCATTCATTCTGCGCTCGTAATGTCCTCCTGGAGTATGACGGCATCACACATCACGAGTGAGACCAGCATGGAAACGCTTCATTTGGGAGATACGAATAGCCAAGCGTGTGCGCATGGCAGAAAAACTGAGGCGTGTCCGCGTAGGGGGAATGAACAGTGGCGGATCTGTTCTCAGATGTAGGCACAATTCTAAGACAATGTTTGTATTATGCGACAGTGTATGTTTCTGAATCAGCAGAGTTTAAAACTTATTTGTGTATGAGTCGGAGCGAGGGTCGCTTGTGTGGGCGAGAGGTGTGTTGTATGAGACTCGGTGGTGGCTCTGCCAGTTGATTTTATTCGTCGGGACTTTTTTGGGTATAGATTTGGTTTATCTAACTGTATCACTGCTGATGTCTAACAGAAGTTGTCGTCTTCTTCCTCATTCTTTTACTCCTCTTCTGCCGTCTTACATCTGCTTGAACGTACTCCATCGCCTCATGCCATTTCCTTAAAGGATTTGTCAGGATTGTTCGCATTTTACATATAATTTCTATACTTTAGACGTATCTTATGACAGGGTTACTATTCTTCGATCAGCCTAGTAGTGTCTTACGGTACACATGATAGTTACCTATGTCACTGATCATCGGTCAACCCAGTTTAGTAGTGTCTCTCTGTACATACGATAGTTGACAGGGTTACTATTCTTATGTCTATCCAGCTTCTGTCGTCTGTTTCTATACATATAGTAGTCGACAGAGTTACTATTCTTCTGTCTATCCAGCTTCTGTCGTCTGTTTCTATAAATAAAGTAGTCGACAGGGCTACTATTCTTCTGTCTATCCAGCTTCTGTCGTCTGTTTCTATACATATAGTAGTCGACAGGGTTACTATTCTTATGTCTATCCAGCTTCTGTCGTCTGTTTCTATACATATAGTAGTCGATAGGGTTACTATTCTTCTGTCTACCCAGCTTCTGTCGTCTGTAACTATACATATAGTAGTCGACAGGTATACTATTCTTCTGTCTATCCAGATTCTGTCGTCTGTAACTATTCATATAGTAGTCGACAGGGTTACTATTCTTCTGTCTACCCAGCTTCTGTCGTCTGTAACTATTCATATCGTAGTCGACAGGGTTACTATTCCTCTGTCTATCCAGCTTATGTCGTCTGTAATTATACATATAGTAGTCGACCGGGTTACTATTCTTCTGTCTATCCAGCTTATGTCGTCTGTAACTATACATTTAGTAGTCGACAGGGTTACTATTCTTCGGCTTCCACTTGATTTCCGAATGTATGTACAAAACATTGTAAACATTATGTGTGTTAACTTCATTGATTTGATCATTTGCTATCCCAGTGTCCTGTAGTTGTTGTCTCCCGCTTCTTGGGATCTCTAAGTTCTGTTGCTGGAAGTGGATCAGACACGCGCGAGCATCAGTGCCGCGGGGGACTGGAAGTTTACAACAAAATACACGCAGACCTCCTTGCGAAACGTAAAAACATGCTGATTACAAATGTGTTGAGGAGATTTGTAACAGTAACGGCTGAATACATGTGTTTGGGAAGACAGGAAAACCGTTACCAGTTAACCCAGATTTTTTTTTAGAGCGATCGCTTTCGTCTCGGTCATAGATGTTGGCAGTTGCCCCACGTGCGCGTGCATCAAACTGGAACGACGTGAACTGATGGGGCGCGCCTCTTGTTTGGCCAACACTTTCTGCTATTGTGTGCGGTTTGAATTCGTTGACGGTGAAAATCTCAACTCTCTTTCCTCTTTAGTGTTCCTCTGTATCCTAATGTAAAGCAGACTGTAGCAAGACTGTGTCGTTAATTTTGAAATGACAGGTTTCAGTTCTCCTTTAATCACCACGTCTTTCAGTTTTCACGATACCTGGCCTGTCCTCAGACTGACGCTTCTTTCCTCTACATCTGCAAGTGCTAATCATCCCTGCAAATTCCCCGTGTGTGTTCTGGGACCCCATTGTAGGGGAAGACAAGAATAGATTGACTGCTTCCCATAAAAACATGTCATAAGAGTCGACTAACTAGGGGCATTCTTCGGAGTGGATCTGTCTGAGAGGCAAACTATCAAAATTCTGCAAACAGATAAGTAAAATGTGTAAAACGGACGTACACGCAGCACTCAGGTTCTGGAACATGGCTAAAGACGGGAGTTTGACGGATATCCAGAACTTACCGCCAGAGTTTACTTCCGGTGAACGCGAGGACGTAGAAGATCCTAGCGAATTAAATCCTTGTGCTATTTGTGGTCTCGAGGGTCCCTCAACTACCATTTCTGTGTATTAAACCAATGCAGTTACTTATAGTCTCTAGTTCATCTTATCAGAACTATGGGGGGGGGGGGGGGGGCAAAAACTATGCTATCAGTGCCAAATGTGGACACTTTCATCCCCTAATGATCGTAAAATTGTGACAACAGAGATGAAATGCCTTAGAAGAGCATCAGGAGTTTCAAGGAAAGACAGAATACGAAATCAGACGAATGCTCGGAATAAAGCCAGTCGTACAGGTCATAAAAAAACAACAACAGATGAAGGGGTCTGGACACCTAACAAGAATGCTCTGATACTATCTACCACGGCAAGCCACATTAAATTATTACAAGGGGTACAGAGCGAGCAGAAGACCTCAGAAAGAATGGAGTGATGGCATTAAGAACAGCCTTACGGAAACTAACATTAGTCCTAATAGTGCTCCTGACAGAGTTCATCTATGTATGTTACATCTTCCCCTGACACTTCGATGAGGTACACGGTGGAAGAGAAGAAGAAGAAGAAAAAGAAGTTCATAAAAAAATAGACATTACCTTGTGGGGTTTAGTGCATATTGTAAAAAAAGAAAAGGGGGGGGGGGGGGGAGAATAGACTTACAAGCACGGTGTACAAGGCCACTTATTGGGGGGTATTTTCTTCAATGTCGGTGTGTACCTGCCTGAGAAACGAGGAACCAAAAGTCTGCATAGAAATAAACCAGACATGTGAAAACAAATGTGCGGGTAAAACTCCACTTCTGGAACAAGACCAGAGTCAAGAAGTGGACAAACAACCAGAACTTTAGATCGTAGTTTTCAGCCATTGAATGCTAAGAGCAAGTGGAATATATCAGATAGGCAGAAGTGGCATTAACGGATCTCTTGAGTTGCATTTCCCAACATTACTCGCCATTTCAGCATTTCATTATCGCGCTACAGTCATTCAATCTATAGTCTTGTTACACCCACCCTGAGAACAACACAGTCTTGTTTACAAGTCTTAGCTGACCACTTGTAGCCGTGCCATTACTCTCCCTAGACGGCTAGGTCATTCGTCACAGATAAGGAGCATCCGGGGATTCGCTGACCAGACTTGCAGGAACCCTCGTCAGACCGGCTCGGTTTATATCCAACTCAACTGCTCGGGTAAATGTCTCTTGTCGCTGTCTGTCGGAGATCAGCCTGTCGTCTAGTAGTCCAGCAGCCGCCAGGATGGTAGCTTGGGTTATCTGGGCAGTTCAGTGAAATTTGAGTGCCAGCTTGGGTTATCTGGGGAGTTCAGTGAAATTTGAGTGCCAGCTTGGGTTATCTGGGAAGTTCAGTGAAATTTGAGTGCCAGATTGGGTTATCTGGGGAGTTCAGTGAAATTTGAGAGCCCAGTTAAAATTGAACGTCTAATTCTCAAACTAATACCTGCCTGATTAACATGGTTGTTTTAATCCCTGCAGAAGTGTTATATCGCCTTCTCTTATTTGCTTTTACAAAGACATTGTCATCATGTATCAGGTCCTTTACACAACGTCGCTCTCATCACGGTATGACTGAAATAAACTCGGCCTCTCGTCAGCTTTACCGCCTCCTGTACTTTCATATTCATGTATTCACTTTTATTTTGTGCCCATCTTCGTGTTGGTCGGCCCTGCCCCTCCTTCCTGTATCATGCATTATAGGATAGACCCACTGCCACTAAGCAACCATGTCGTAAAATGCAACTAACTCAAGGTTTGCAGACATAGGATTTGCTTGGCCGCAAATGGAACCTTTGCACAGCACAAACCTCAACTTGCAATCACCTTTTCAACTTCGAACGCATAAGTGTAATTTTGTTTGTATACTCGTAAGTTCAGTAACTGTATCATCATCTATTGACATGGGCGATGATGCATCACTACAACAGGTGATCTGCAGCTAGATAAAATAGTTAGGGCGCATATCATTGAGGTAATGAAGACTCGTCACTTCTCAAATACCAGACATATCATTGAGGTAATGAAGACTCGTAACTTCTCAAGTACCAGACATATCATTGAGGTAATGTAGACTTGTAACCTCTCAAATACCAGACATATCATTGAAGTAATGTAGACTTGTAACTTCTCAAATACCAGACATATCATTGAGGTAATGTAGACTTGTAACCTCTCAAATACCAGACATATCATTGAAGTAATGTAGACTTGTAACTTCTCAAATACCAGACATATCATTGAGGTAATGTAGACTTGTAACCTCTCAAACACCAGACATATCATTGAGGTAATGTAGACTTGTAACCTCTTAAATACCAGACATATCATTGAGGTAATGTAGACTTGTAACCTCTCAAATACCAGACATATCATTGAGGTAATGTAGACTTGTAACCTCTCAAAAATCAGACATATCATTGAGGTAATGTAGACTTGTAACCTCCCAAATACCAGACATATCATTGAGGTAATGTAGACTTGTAACCTCTCAAATACCAGACATATCATTGAGGTAATGTAGACTTGTAACCTCTCAAATATCAGACATATCATTGAGGTAATGTAGACTTGTAACCTCTCAAATACCAGACATATCATTGAGGTAATGTAGACTTGTAACCTCTCAAATACCAGACATATCATTGAGGTAATGTAGACTTGTAACCTCTCAAATACCAGACATATCATTGCGTTAATATAGACCTGTAACATCTCTATTACCAGACATATTGCGGTAAAGTAGACTTGTAACCTCTCAAATATCAGACATATCATTGAAGTAATGTAGACTTGTAACCTCTCAAATATCAGACATATCATTGAGGTAATGTAGACTTGTACCTCTCAAATACCAGACATATCATTGAGGTAATGTAGACTTGTAACCTCTCAAATACCAGACATATCATTGAGGTAATGTAGACTTGTAACCTCTCAAATACCAGACATATCATTGAGGTAATGTAGACTTGTAACCTCTCAAATATCAGACATATCATTGAGGTAATGTAGACTTGTAACCTCTCAAATACCAGACATATCTTTGCGTTAATATAGACCTGTAACATCTCTATTACCAGACATATTGCGGTAAAGTAGACTTGTAACCTCTCAAATATCAGACATATCATTGAGGTAATGTAGACTTGTAACCTCTCAAATACCAGACATATCATTGCGTTAATATAGACCTGTAACATCTCTATTACCAGACATATTGCGGTAAAGTAGACTTGTAACCTCTCAAATATCAGACATATCATTGAGGTAATGTAGACTTGTAACCTCTCAAATACCAGACATATCATTGAGGTAATGTAGACTTGTAACCTCTCAAATACCAGACATATCATTGCGTTAATATAGACCTGTAACATCTCTATTACCAGACATATTGCGGTAAAGTAGACTTGTAACCTCTCAAATACCAGACATATCATTGAGGTAATGTAGACTTGTAACCTCTCAAATACCAGACATATCATTGAGGTAATGTAGACTTGTAACCTCTCAAATACCAGACATATCATTGAGGTAATGTAGACTTGTAACCTCTCAAATACCAGACATATCTTTGCGGTAATGTAGACTTGTAACCTCTCAAATACCAGAGCCATTCTTATGGAGTTTGGTAAATTGTGATCAATTATTTGGCTACTTCATGAAAAACATTGCTAATGATGATACCACACCCCCCCCCCCCCTTTTTTTTTAAAGGAGTGTCTGGCTGGTCGTGGGTCTTAATTCACTTGTACCTGCAGCGAGACGCTGTCGTCATTTGGGCATTCTTGTGTCGATCAATACACGTCTATTTGTTTATGACAACTACATTTGCTGTATCGTACGGTATACCAAAGTCCATGCCAGTTTAAGTGACTTGTTTAAAATATTAACTGGCATTTGTAAAGCAAGGGACGATTTCACGCGGCGCGACGAGTTCAGTGCGTGAAGTGACACTTGACAACATAGTTATTCTGCCTTGAATTCACTATAGCTGGACCCTATCACGTGATGTAACCGTGACAACAGAGGCAGCACAAGCACAGATGCATTTACCCCACCCCCTTGCTAGTTCCGGCGATCCATCCTTGAAATGATGGTATCTGTGATAAGCTTCACAGAGTGCTGGGTGAGAGTGGTGGGTGGTGTCACGCTTGGTCTATCTGGTCATGCTAATGGTAGAGTGATCACTTGTGAGCGAAATGTCAAAGGGTCTTTGAGATCGGCTTCAGTAGCGTGGTTACTGTAATTAGTAGATTGGTTATGTTTTAGCTTGATTTCTTCTTCATTTTTTGCGATCAGTATCATAAGCGCAGGTTAGCTGTTGTGTTGGCTGCATGAACCAGCACGTCAGCAGCAAGTCTCCAAGGGTTTCATAAAGCTGGTTTGATGGGAAACGGAAGCTTAAATGTGTGTGTGGATATTTGATAGAGAGACAGCTAGAGTCAGAAGGAAGAGAGAGGGGAGAGTGAATGGGAGAGAGTGGGGAGTAATTTAGAAAAACGCGAAAGGGGTTATTGTTGTTGTTGTTGTGTGTGTGTATGCGTGTGTGTGTGTGTGTGTATGTGTGTAAAAGAGAGAGAGAGAGAGAGAGAGAGAGAGAGAGAGAGAGAGAGAGAGAGAGAGAGAGAGAGAGAGGAGAGCCTATGAACGTTGATTGTAGAAAGATAGCGAACAAAACTGAAAACTGATGTTATACTTGGAAGCTTCCCATTAATGTCTGCAGGTACCGGCAAAGGTTAGCACTGTCACACTGACACAGCGCTGGAGAATTGTGAGTGCTGAGTTTGTGATTCGCGCACATTGACACGCTTGGTAATTTATTACTCGGCTCCTCCTCGTCCGTGGTGTCCAAAGTAAGTTCTAATTCTGATGCGGTTGTAGTAATTCCAGCCACAGACGAGGATCCAATGCCCAAAGTGATGGTTATCTCAGCCCATCTATTTCTGCAAAGCTCGCCAACCTCTGTATCTCCGTAACATGTTGCCATCTATACACATTTTCTTTCCATGTTTATCGCAGAAAGAATGAAGATGTGTCTATTGCAGGACTGGGCAACGTTTTTTTCTTCCAAAAAGTCCACGAGCATATTTTGGAATACCGACCTGGTCGCGGGCCATATAGAATAAATGCATTATGAACTCAACATTCAGATTTATTTTTTGACCGACAATTTTTGTGGGATGAAAACAGATACATATATAAACAACAGTACACACAGTCACTTAACTGAGGTCTATCCCAGAAAAATCCATATGGCTATCGTTTAGTTAAAGCACTGGGGCATGTGTGAATAGAGGAAATGAATACTAGCCACAAAGTGAGAAATGCGGCTTTAAAATATGTGATAAATTTATATTGGATGTTAAATCCTTTAGGCGAGTTAGATCCCATTTGAGAGATAACTTGGGTCTTGGGAAACTTACTGACTGACTCAGTCATTAGAGTGGCTAGACTTGTTGACTTGGGGAAAATAAATTGCATTAGTTATCTCATATGCTTACCAGAATCACACATTTCTGCTGCGATTATGTGTTTTTTTACCTTCTTTATGTAGATAAAACATACAAAAATCATCATATACCATGTCTGTGGATCTCTGTTATTTATCTGATACTATCATCAGTCTCGTTTTCCATTCATTCGGAGAAAAAGAAGATCCAGTGGGTCTGTGACCCCCTCTCCTCTCGCGAGTCACAGCTCATAGATTCTGCTGTTATACACAACATACGGTTGCTAGCAGTCTGCATTTCTTGGAGTTAGTGTGGTTTGTCTTAACAGTCGTCCACTCAATCTTTCGCACATAATTTATGATCAGTAATTTATGTCTTTTAATTTTCTCCTAAGAGTGAGGCACGTCATTATACGTATAGCATTAGGTTACTAATTAAGGATTTGCTGGAATCGGATATGTTATTCCGACCGGCACAGATATCACAGCTCAACTGTAAACCACAACACAACATGCCAACTGCACTTCTAATTGCGAAAAAGAGAAAAAGAAAGCCACTTGTCCCTGTTTCAAGTCGTCATGGATTCTTTTCAGGGACGCACTGTTCGGTTCACTGGTGCAATTTTTGTTTACAAAGATCCATGGAGATCGTCGCTGATGCTCGGAGTTCATGCTTTGCGCACGCCCTGAGTAGGCGGCTAGCTGTTGTGTGTAGATAGACACAGCTATATAGGATTGCAAAAAATGAAGTTGATCCTGTCGACTTTAAACATTTTCCAGCTGTCACCAAATGTCAATGTTTAGTGGTCTCTAGAACATAACGGCACAACATTCGCTGCTGCCACAGTTCAAAACCTGTTTCTATCATAAACACATCAGCATGACCTGTAATTGCAGGATACATTTAACGCCGGGCATCGATTTTCTCTAGGATTAGAATATTCTCCTCGTTTCCAAGGAAGCATTTTTATTTTGAGGAAACTTTAAATCAGGCAGGACCAGCCTTGACCCACATTTGGCAGAATTGTCGGATAAATTATGTAATCTGCTAGAGAATATTGACATTCCGGCGTCCTTTGTTGGATCTTCCTCTCCTGGGTTAGTGAACTAAACCTTTACTGTATGGGGGTTGTAAGGTTAGTGGCTTGTTGAGTAAACAACTTCTAGGTTAGTGGCTTGTTGAGTCAACAACTTCTAGGTTAGTGGCTTGTTGAGTCAACAACATCTAGGTTAGTGGCTTGTTGAGTAAACAACTTCTAGGTTAATGGCTTGTTGAGTCAACGACATCCAGGTTAGTGGCTTGTTGAGTAAACACCATCTAGGTTAGTGGCTTGTTGAGTAAACAACTATTTAGGTTAGTGGCGTGTTGAGTAAACAACTTCTAGGTTAGTTGCTTGTTGAGTAAACAACATCTAGGTTAGTGGCTTGTTGAGTAAACAACATCTAGGTTAGTGGCTTGTTGAGTCAACAACATCTAGGTTAGTGGCTTGTTGAGTAAACAACTTCTAGGTTAGTGGCTTGTTGAGTCAACAACATCTAGGTTAGTGGCTTGTTGAGTCAACAACATCTAGGTTAGAGGCTTGTTGAGTAAACAACTTCTAGGTTAGTGGCTTGTTGAGTAAACAACTTCTAGGTTAATGGCTTGTTGAGTCAACAACATCCAGGTTAGTGGCTTGTTGAGTAAACACCATCTAGGTTAGTGGCTTGTTGAGTAAACACCATCTAGGTTAGTGGCTTGTTGAGTAAACAACTATTTAGGTTAGTGGCGTGTTGAGTAAACAACTTCTAGGTTAGTAGCTTGTTGAGTAAACACAATCTAGGTTAATGGCTTGTTGAGTAAACAACATGTAGGTTAGTGGCTTGTTGAGTCAACAACGTCTAGGTTAATGGTTTGTTGAGTAAACAACTTCTAGGTTAATGGCTTGTTGAGTCAACAACATCCAGGTTAGTGGCTTGTTGAGTCAACAACATCTAGATTAGTGGCTTGTTGAGTCAACAACATCTAGATTAGTGGCTTGTTGAGTCAACAACATCTAGATTAGTGGCTTGTTGAGTCAGCAACATCTAGATTAGTAGCTTGTTAAGTCAGCAACATCTAGGTGAGGGTCTTGTTGAGTAAACACCATCTAGGTTATCGGCTTGTTGAGTAAACACCATCTAGGTTAGTGGCTTTTTAAGTAAACAACATCTGGGTTAGTGTGTGGCTTGTTAAGTCAACATCATCTGAAAAGAGTAAAAGAAAAAAAATCAGATCAAACGCTATAAATGGCCGTTGTTATTTCAGAGGCTCGTCAGGTACATAATATAAAAAGTATCTGTTTATATACTAGTTGGCATTGGATGGATTGTGGAGGCAACACCAGGCGACTGACTTTACTTGCTGTGTCATCTCCTGGTACCTACCTATGTTAGTCTAGGCCAGGGGTTTCCAAACTTTTTCAGGCGGCGTCCAATAGAGTATATGACACCGCCTCCCCCCCCCACCCCCCCCCCTCTCCCCAAAACCACACAACAAATTGTGATTAAAAAGAGGAGGATAAAAATGAAAACCCCATGTACTGTTAATAAGTTGGAGAAAACACGCACAATTCAAAGTGTGAAATAACATAAAAGAAACGAGCGCTAGCAGCTAATAATTTGGTATCCAAATATCAGTGTCATGGGTATCGATACTGTTTTGTCTCTGATATCTGCTAATTTGTAGTCAGATGTTGGACAAGGCTTAACGGATATCACTCTCACATCAAGCTGACAGTTCTGTTTTGCTTTTATGATTGGTAGTCCTGACAAATTCTGATTATTTCAAGTACAAAATTGTGGCTCCCCCACCCATTTCAGACTTTGTTACTCCCCTAGGGACACCCCCCCCCCCTCTTCCCCCAAGATATAGAAGAGCCAGTTAATGAAGGTCAGTTTGAAAGCGGCGAAAAGGGGTGGGGGAAGTTCCAACTCGATGAGGATTTGAACTCAAGTTCAGCATGGTAGCATCTAGCCACTACACTTCCTGGGGTCCTGAACAACAGATATTGTCACGACGTACCTTGGTGCCACCGGTGCACGAACACGCTATCGCCTCAGAAGGTGTGGCTCTTGAGTTCGAGACCACGTCATGTGATATTTCTTTTTTTAATGCCAGATCAGTTGTTATTATACGCCTAAATGTGGTTGGAATCTGTGATCCGTGGACCGACATGCAATCGCGCTAGCCACAGTGGTAAAGCGGCTCTCCTTATTGAGTGAAACTGGTGTGAAGTGTCTAGAAAATTCCAACACGACGATGCCAAGTTAGTGTACGGCCAGCAGACGTGACTGTCGTCATTTCCTGGCCAATTGGTTCAGTCCATTACGGATAATTGGTGCTGTCAGCTCCTTAGTCCTTCCAGTCACGGGGGTTTAAAGTATTTAGTTTTGTTTTCACTAGAGGAGAGAGAGAGAGAGAGAGAGAGAGAGAGAGAGAGAGAGAGAGAGAGAGAGAGAGTGAGTGAGAGAGACGGGTATATGTGTGTTTGTGTTTATGAATAGACGCGTAGGTAGATATATAGGTTATGTCGATAGATAGACAGACAGACAGACAGGATTGATAACAGATGGATGTAAGGAAAGAAGAGAGAGAAAGAGTTAAAAAATACATGTGAACTACATTTCCTACAAATAGACGGATTTGTCTGCACTGCCGTTTTACAGATATATACTGTGGTATATACAGAAACACATACACTTGGATAAACACGTTAATGCAGAAACACACACACACACACACACACACACACACACACACACACATATCTAACAAACTAGCTGACTGTTATTCACTGATGGTAATCGCTGTGGTAAAGCGTCTAGTCGCTCTCCTGCAGATCTGAAGTTCGGGGCTTCAAATCCGAACCGAGCTAGCCTTTTTTTTTTTTTTTAAATCCTAACAAATAACGTTTGCTGTCAGGTCGACCCAGGCTTTAATGAGTCCCACGTAAAGACCTGAGAAGTAAAGATGGGTACTTCATTTTCAGTCTCTCTCCCCCCCCCCCCCCCCCCCCCCCGAAAGGAAATCAGGGAATCCCCATCAAGTCCAGTATTCCAGAGGAGTTATGGTTGGAACTGAATTTTGTGGGACAGTACGAAGAGAACGCCTGCGTACACAGACAGGATAATGAAATCGACCTAACCTATTTATATCTACCTACGCGTCTATTCATACACACACACATGTACCCGTCTCTCTCTCTCTCTCTCTCTCTCTCTCTCTCTCTCTCTCTCTCTCTATGTCTATCTTCTTTTACCCCACCAGGACATCACAGAAGCGATAAATACCCGATGACACAAAGTGCCACCATGTGGATGAGGATCACCCGTGGAGAGGTCCCAGAAACCGCTTTCAGACATTAGGCCATATTTATGGCCGGGCTATATTGCAGCCCCTGGCAAGAGCCAGAGTAAGGCTTCAAATAACGAAAAATAGCATCGCACAATGTGATGACTGATTGATCGCAGACATTTCTATGCAAGAAAACTGATGTTTAAATAAAAAGGGAACAAAATTAATTAGGAGTTGCATTAAATTCACCCTAGGTCATCACCCTTGACCTAATTTCACCGCCCGCTGTGACCAAGTTGTGTGCAAAGACGTTGTGTGTTGAAGAAATCCCTTCCTGCAGAATGCTCAATCGATGATCTTACGTCAGAGAATTCTCACAGATTGCCCCCCTTTGTTATCCGCCGATTTGTTCTGTTGTTCGCATTGTTTCCCTTTATTTGTTTATTCCATCGATGTATTGTTGAATTTATTATAACCCTTGCTTATTTTATTCAGAGCTTCTAACCTAATTTTTCCCGAGTGGGTTCCGGGGCCGTGGGGGGGGGGGGGTGGGCCCTTGGAAAGATGGAAACTAGACCCACTTTCTCTAACAAGCATGTCGTAAGCGGCGATTAATCAGGGTTATTTCTTTGGAAATCGGAGTGCTTTTACCTGAGAGACAAGGAACAGACAGACTGTTCATGAAGCTCTTCCCTGGCTTTTGCCATGGGCCGCAATATAGACAGGCCATAAATATGGCCAATTGTCTGAACGCGGTTTCTGGGACCTCTCCACGGCGATCCTCATCCGCATGGTGACACTTTGTGTCATCGGGTGTTTATCGCTTGTGTGATGTCCTAGTGGGGTAGAAAGTCAGTCAGCCGTCAACAGACAGACTGCATACCAATAAGCTAGATCGGAAAAACGGATCTTCTTCTTTTCTTTACTCCTGGAATGCCTTACTGCATGAGGGCAGGAAAAGATCTCCGGAATGGGCCCTTCTCTTTGCTTTGAATATAGTACCTTTCAGTGTCTCCGATATTTCTGCGGTCCATCTTCTGCACCGTCGACCCCTGGCTCTTTACCAGCGAATCTCTATTACATTGCTCTTTGTGGTGCCCTGTCTGTTGCCAGTACTTCCCACTCTAGGCTGTCCGACAACAGATGTCTACGCAGAACCAAAGTTCTGGAACAAGTTACCCTAGTTTGGCTTCCAGGAACAAGTTACCCTAGTGTGGCTTCCAGGAACAAGTTACCCTAGTGTGGCTTCCAGGTGTCCGTGGTGGGGAAAACAAAAATAAACCCACTTTCCACCCCCCCCCCCCCCCCCCCCCCCCAAAGCAAGGAACCAGCATTATGCGTACACTTGAGTCAGATATGTAAAACGGATGTGCATGCAACACTCAGGAACAGTAGTAGTGGAACAGGACTAGAGTCCATAAGTGGACGAACAACCAGAACCCGCCTGAGTTTACAACCGCTGAACGCGAAGAAGAAGAAGAAGAAGAAGAAAAAGAAGAAGAAGAAGAAGAAGAATTATGGCACTCAGATCTTAGCTGACTGGGAATCGCTGATCAAGGGTTTGACCCTTCAGATTTGCAGAGAGGGCAGATCAGGTGCCGGTATAGCACAGACCAGGTTTCATACAAGACATGCACACCTGGATACCATATGTACGTCACAATACCTACATTTGTGCCCGTGTATTACCACTGCCAGGTTAGGATACTTACTACAACTTCAGATCTGATAAGAGAACTTTTTGCGCCCAATAAATGGTTCTTCTTATCAGAAATTCCTTTTTTATCCTGATAAGAGTTCAAGCAAGAGCAATTGTCGGGGATAAACAAATTGTTCTTCACAACAGGAATTCTCCACACCTGAGATCGCCTTAAGCGAAAAATTATAAAACAGATGAGAGGATCTTAGAAAAACTTCCAGAGCAATAAGGAGAGGTAACATTGACAATGGAGAAATTGGAAGACTAGATATGGAATCAGTCATGCCGTTTATTAAAGAGCAACGGATGAACTAGTGGGAGCAAGAACAGCCTTGCATCAACTACTGCAGTCACATTAAAGAAAATATACACACACAATGGAATGAAAGCACCTACAGCAACGTTAGGCAGATGACGTCCACTGCGCATTTGACAGAGCACAAAGAAAATCCTTACACCTGTCTCTTTCTGTCCCTCTTTTTTTGTCTGTCTGTCTGTCTGTCTGTCTGTCTGTCTGTCTGTCTGTCTGTCTGTCTGTCTGTCTGTCTGTCTGTCTGTCTGTCTGTCTGTCTGTCTGTCTCTCTCTCTCTCTCTCTCTCTCTCTCTCTCTCTCTCTCTCTCTCTCTCTGTTTCCCTCTGCCTGACAGTTTACTGAGGTATCTGACGGAAAACAAATAGAAGAAATAGCAATTTAGTAGGGACAAATAATTGTAATACATCAAATAGTGCCGTTGTGAGATCAGCATTTCAACATGCGCGCACACACACACGCGCGCACACACACACACACACACACACACACACACAGAGAGAGAGAGAGAGAGAGAGAGAGAGAGAGAAAGAAGAGCAGCCGTTAAATGCACTATTCATACCAACTTTGTGCTATCAGTGCCAGACCTGGACACTCCTAGAAAAACAAAACTCACAATGACAACACGTGACTATAAGAAGTACGGCGGGAAAACAAGGAGAGACTGAGTCACTAATGAAGAACTGAGAGCAATGGTGGGCACAGTGCCAGTGAATGATTTCATAGAACATCAAAGATTTAAATGGTTTGGTCCTATGGTCAGATTGGAACAAACTCAGCCAGCAGATAGAGACATAACAGTGACAGGCTACAGGGTAAGAGGTCGACCATGAAAGAGATGGATGGAGGGCGTAAAAAAGACACTGCAGAAACGCAATATGACATTACCACAGGCTACACAACCAGAAAACATGACACTACAGATAACTCCCTCTCTTCGACGTTTTCTGGAATAATCAATAGGACAAGAAAGAGAAGAATAATGTCTCTACTGTACGCCATTTGTTACACGGAAGGTGACGCAATAGTGGGACATGTTACATTCTGATTGTGTCATCTCTAGAACCCCTTGGCTATGTGTTCCCGGTAACTCTGTCGAATACATCGACTCGGCCATGTCCTTTTCATGACAAATATTTACCGACTCTACACTGTCGCTTATTTAGCTCTCTTCAGGTCCTCGTCACAACTTCTCCCGGGTTGACGAGAGAGAGAGAGAGAGAGAGAGAGAGAGAGAGAGAGAGATTTTATTCGAAACTTGGTAACACAGAGGGTGGGGGAGGAAGAGGGAGAGAGTATGAGAGTGAGTAAATGTGAACCAGCGTGAGTTTGATCGGGCTTGGGAGTGCCGACAATCGTTGCCATGGCACCAGCTAAGGACCGCCACCTCCTCCTCCTCCTCCTCCGACCCCTTTAACTGATTCCTTCTCATCTCCCCTGGCTTTTCTCGTCCCAATCCTAGCCTGGACCTCTGACGCCCAAATTGCCCCCCCCCCCCCCATCCCACCCACCTTCTTATTTTGTCGAAAGGTGGCCAAAGAAAATCGATAGACCAAAAATATCTCGTCCTCCGTGTAGCTGGTAGCCATTACTGGAAGCTCTTGTTGCCAGAAAGCTAACGGCCACACGCAAGACACGCCTGTCTGGCAGGCGACCACGTGATCAGCCGATGGAACGAGATAGTCCTGTTTTGCAACGTACAAATTTCATATCGTGTTTTTCCTTTTTCACATATAAATATCGAACTTTCGATTGAATGCCTGATTGATAGGGGTCTGACATAAATGTCCCCTTGAAATAACAGCTCCGATGCCTTCAACCCATCACTAGTATAGGAGGAGGACTGTCTGGTCTAGTCAGACTAGAGGCAAATATTTAGAGTGAAATGTTATTTTATTCACAGTATAGTAGTCTGTTTGGCTTTCTGTATCCACCGGTCTTATTATCTGCAAGTTTCATCCCACGTAGTTTTTTTTAATATGTATGTTGTTGATCTTTGGCTAGACACTTCAGTCTGGGATATCTAGCATCACTGAAATACTGCGTGTGCAAAAAAAATGTTGTAAATCAAGATAGAGGAACTGATAGAGATATTGAAATAAGAATACAAAAGGCCAGCTTTCATAGTACTAGCGAATTTGTGGAGGTCAAAAGAAATTAAAAGAAATACTAAACTAAATTTTTTTAATTCTAATGTCAAAATTTTGTATGGGGCGGAACCATGGAGAACAACTAAGGCAACTACTAATAAATTACAGACATTCATTAATTTGTGCCTGCGCAGAAAAGAGGGAATTAAATCGTATGATAGAATAACTAATGTAGAGCTTTGGGAGAGAACTAAACAGGCTCCAGTGGACCAAGAGTTGAGGAAAAGACGCTGGCGTTGGATAGGACACACACTAAGAAAACAGGAGAACAGCGTTACTAGAATGTCTTTGCATTCGAACCCATATGGGCATGGGAATAAAGGAAGGTCAAAAAAAAAATACGAGAAGAGAGCTGGAGAATGAAGTTAGAAAGATGGGGAGGGCGTGGAGAGAGCTTGGTGAGTTGGTTGAGGGCCTATGCTCCATTGGGGGATAGAAAAGCAGAAGAAAAAGAAGTGCAAAAAAAGTCTAACGTCTAACATCAAGTCTAAGAATGTAGGTAGAGGAAATCACAGCAGCTTTTACGCTGGTCTGAAAATCAGCTGCACACACATGGCGTAATTGTAACGGACTCACACAGCATGTTAGGGAAGTTAGAGACATGCAGACAACGTGGAGTTTAGCAAGCATCGCTTCAGGTAGCCCGGGTAGTTAGCGTTCTTTGGATCTTGCCTTCGGAGTATTCAGGGGTATTGGGAAATGTACCGGCAGACAGACCGACTGCTTATGCATCAGTGGGTGGTGAGTATATGCAAGTAGCTGGATGTAGTATAGACCCTTCGGGGGCAAGTTAGCAATTTTGAGGCACGAATAGATCGTGATGGTCTCGATAGAATAGTACAGCTAGGAGTGACCAGGGCTATTGCGTCTATTGCGTCGAGGTGGGGGGGGGGGGGGGTGAAACGGGTGAGATTTAGACGTATGAACACCACACCCATAGAAAAGACAAGACCCACCTATAAACAAACTGCAACTGGCACCATCGGAATTGGAACTCTTCGCTGGCTGCTAAAGATAAGGATGGGGCGCTTATGTATTGTATTTTGCTTATTCATCAGATTGGCCAGCGTTGGGAAAAAATGGGGAGAGAGGAGGACAGAGGAGAAGGAGGACATAGGAGAAGAAGGATCAATTACACAAGATAAAGACCAAAGGACTGTAGAGATAAAACAAATGTCTTTCAGAGAAATGTTTCCCCTTTGTAAATTCAAACTAATTAGACTCAAGCAAAGATTGCACAGTTAATTACGCGACAATTTTCGCTAAAAACTCGTCATGTTTGTAGTGCAGTCGAATAAAGTGAAACAAAGGTTACCCTAGTAAGTAAAAAATAACCAAGCAGTTACTTTTTGAGCGCGTTCGTTTTTTGTACTTCAGGTGTTATTTATTGCTGTGGAACACAGATGCGCTCCAGACAGCATATAAATTATTTTTACATTTTAACTGTTTTTAAAACACCGGGCCTATCAGATTCCAAATTCCATAGCAAAACGCAATTTACGACAGTACATGGACTCCAAAACCAACAATCTGTTCGCTTGAGGCAGACAACGCAGTTTATCATTCTGCAATGGCCTTCTTACAAGTGGCCCGGTTTTTTCATAATCCGATGTCGCAAAAACAACCGTGTCAAATATCTGCGTGTCACAGAAACAGCATATTCTTTCCGCGGATTGTAGCCACCTGAAAACAACAGTTTCATGGCTAGACTGGGCGTTTTCTTTAGATTCCTAAATGATCCCCAAGCTCCTGCTGGTGTAAAGCCTGACAGTCCACTACTATACACACAGCCTGACATGAACCCGTCAAACAATGCCAAGGCACCAAGCCTGCGGTCGATGGCTGTTAGATTTCAGAGAGCTCATTAATTATTTCGGCTGCATAACAATCCGGAACCCGACAGGGTGGAGCTGTGCAACGGCTTGCATGACTGATACTCGTTAGCGCCATGAATCCTGGCTTGATTAAATATTGATGGAGCGTAATAATATATCGGCTTTTTCTGTAAATGCGATTTGTGCTGTACATATTAAATAAGAATATTAACCAATGGGATTACAGAAAGATCGATGAATGCGAATTCCAGAATTTCTTTCAGCCCGAGGTGGCATTCCCCCAATGCTGCTATCGATTATCGTTTATTTGCGCGCCTGTGGGAATTATTTCAGAGGAAATCTAAAGAAAGGGAGTATTGCATCGATGTGAGGGTGAAACGGGTGAGGGTTAGACGGATGAACAGACAGGCTGGGAAATAGGCGGATAGACAGACGGAAGAAGGTTGGATAAAAAGGTACATACGTCGGTACATGGATACATTGATCTAGGTCGAAATGAATAATTGGATGAGGAACGCAGGGACAAACGAATTAAAGAAATGTATAAAGAATCAATGTGGATAGATGCATAGATGGACGGACGGTAGGCATACAGGCCTGTAGATAGTCGGTGGGATGGAAGGACTGAGGAACTGACACACACACACACACACACACAAACACACACCAATTCGAAATCGGAGTGCATTTGCTTGAGTGGCAGGGAAATAGTTGTCTGCATATAAATAAGAAAGATCTGTAAATCGGATGTGCACGCTAAACTCAGGTTCTGGAATAATAAACGGACGAACAACTAAAAGTTTCCGCTGGAGTTTAGCCGGCGAATGCCAAGCAGAAGAAGAAATTGGGGGGAGGGGAGAGAGAGAGAGAGAGAGAGAGAGAGAGAGAGAGAGAGAGAGAGAGAGAGAGAGAGAGAGAGAGAGAGAGAGAGAGAGACTGTCTGTATCCGGTGGGGGTAGAAAAGGGGGAAGGGGCGGTTGATATTTTTCAGGTACTGTATTTATAAGTTGCCTGCAGACTCGGACTCAAATGTTTAGGCATGCACTAAAAGACGAATAAACGTCCCGAGTTTTCGCAGGTGTCCGATGTTTAAACTTTGTTTTTCATTTAGCTTTAGCGACAAGACGGATCGACTACTGAACATGTCCACTTCATCTACACATACGCGCACTCACACGCGTGCGCGCACACACACACGTGTGCAGGCATGCGATGACATAATGACAAGGGCATCAACCCCAATGTAACGCACGAGAACAACTCTCTCATAAATATATTTGGGACCTGTTCACGTTTCCCCACTCATCTACACACTTTCTCAGTCTAATCTAGCTGTACTGCTTTCTTTGTGAAGAGTGTCTCGTGGGACCTTGGCTCAGGCTGTGGGGGGGGGGGGAGTGGTGGATTAGGGCTAGTTCTAGATGTTCTAGGCCAAACGTACAGGCAGCAATTAGAGAAAGCGCGGGAGAGAGGGGGGGGGGGGGTTTAGTGTAGACTGTCGTTTTCATATAAAGAACATCAAGCTTTCAAACAGACAGGAATGACCCCTGACCCGTCATGATGTGTTGTGGCTTCTTATTCAGCCTGGGCTTATGTACATTTCCTGTTGACACATACACAAATACGCCCCTGTGTTAACAGGCCCACATGGAAAGTAATGAACATTGGAGCTAGGAAGTGAGAGGTGTCTATAGATGATTGGCATGAATACCTTATTCTGTTGAAAACTAGAGCCGCGAAATCCGACCCATCATGACGTTTATAAAAGGACTTGTGGAAGGTTGGATGGGAACTTATGCTGCCTGAGAGATAGAAGAGCTGTAGCGTTTATTTGCAATAAGAATTGACAGCGTGGCGAAGTGGTCAAGCAGTTTGTCTCTCGCTCTGAAGGTCATAGGTTCGGCTCTCGAGTGCAGTTTTTACGAAGATCCCCGAGGATCGTAACTGGAGCTACGAGATTTGTGCTTTTTGTGTCACTTTTGGCAGGCAGCTAGCCGTTCTGCGGAGAGACCGAGATATATGGGATAAAACTTAGTGCAGGTGTAGACCTTGACCGACATCTCAGCACTCGGAATGTTTCCATAAGCGTCCTATCCCGATCTTCAGCAGCCACCACATAGTTTTAATTGCATTGGTGCCAGTAACACGGCTGTAGGCACCAGGATCATACAGATGTCACCTTTGCAACGTCTTGCACAGCTCTAACCACGGCTGTAGATACCAGGATCATGCAAATGTCATCTTGCACAGCTCTAAGCACGGATGTAGACACCAGGATCATGAAAATGTCATCTTGCACAGCTCTAAGCACGGCTGTAGACACCAGGATGATGCAAATGTCACCTTGCAACATCCTGCACAGCTCTAACCACGGCTGTAGATACCAGGATCATGCAAATGTCATCTTGCACAGCTCTAAGCACGGATGTAGACACCAGGATCATGAAAATGTCACCTTGCAACATCTTGCACAGCTCTAACCATGGCTGTGGACATCAGGATCATACAAATGTCACCTTGCAACATCTTGCACAGCTCTAAGCACGGCTGTAGACACCAGGATCATGCAAATGTCACCTTGCACAGCTTTAAGCACGACTGTAGACATCAGGGTCATGCAAATGTCACCTTGCAACATCTTGCACAGCTCTAAGCATGAATGTGAACCACGGCCTCGACACAAGAATCATGTATATGCCACTTGCAATATCTTGCAAAGCTTCCATGGCATGCCAAAACTACCATCTCCCACCCTGAAATCTCACAACTTCAGCGAAATTTGTAAGCTGTATTCCCAAGTATCACCGCTAGAGCAGTGATCACCGTATTCATCCTGTCAATCGATTACATCTAATGGGTGGTTGCAGTAGCAGCGCTGCCTCCACCATTATTTTATGTCGCTAGTTCGCACTTTGACAGTGAACGTGTGCACGCACGATAGTGAATTGTTTATGAAGACAAATGTTGTAACACAACTAATATAAGAGTTTTATTCAAAGCGTCAATTGATGACGAGTGTCTGCTGCCAGCGCACTTGCCTTCCAACACAGTAGTTCTCGCTTCCTTCTCTGAGCGACTGTTATTAACTCTTTACACGACTGCAGTGCATTATTGGTGTCTTTGTTGAGAGGCCGCGTTAGCACAGTCGATAGGAGGCTCGTTTTCAAATCCAGCTGCGACTTGCTGCAGCCATAGTCGGTGTTTGAAACCGGGCGGTTCCCGGGGTTCACCCAGCGTCTAGGAAATGGGTTTCAGAATTGACTCTCTGTGGTGAATGGAGGAACTTCGCTGTAGCGACACAGGCGGGCAGTTTCTTATCAGTTTCTTGATAGATCAGCAACAGCAACAGTCGCAAGATCTCATGTGTGCACCACGTATTACAATCAGCCTCACCACTCGCCCATCTTCTTCTTCTCTGTCTCCACCTCATCTTTATCATTAATATTTTGTTGCTGTCGCCGCGGCTGTTGCTGTTATTCTGAATACTGCTGTTCTGTTTTGTTGCTTTCATCGCATTATCGTGTGTGTGCAAATTATACGTCACATATTGCTCACGTTCGAATCCTCCACTCAGCTCTGTTACATGCAACTCTCTCGCTTTCTGACATGGAGTTCTGCCCAGCATTTTTAGCCTCTTGTAATAATGTTCTTCCTAATGTTTGCCTTGGACATTTCGTTGCTGCGGCTACTGATATTTTTGCAGCTGTTCTTGCAGCTGCTGCTGTAAAACTGCTTTTGTTGCTGCTTCACTGCTCCTACTGTTGTTTTAATCTGCAACATTACTGCTGTTTCAATCTGCAACATTACTGCTGTTTTGCCTAACGCCTGTTGTAACAACGGATTTCCCCCCACAATGAACGTGAGCGGATTAAAGCGAAAATCGTTGATTCTTTCTGTGTGGGCAAATGTTTGCAATCGATATATCACGGATGGAAGGAAACTGTTACAAGTGGCATTAGAACCATCATTAAAACAGTTCAGCTGTAAATCAGTTTGCACCGGGCATGGGTTGAAGTGTTTGTTTGTATTTGTCTGTTTGGGTGTGTTTTTATGGCGGTGGCTTGTTTTCAGCCGACTCTTGACTTGTGTTTGTTTAGCTTTGAGAACGCCGTCTGAGAGCAGTCGTCTCTGTCAGTGACTTTGTCATTCAAGAAATTCAACGCTGAAAAACGCGGTTTTTGTTTGTATGTGTGTGTGTTTTTGTTTACGCTGGCAATATTACGTTTTCCCGCGCTAAAAATCCAGGTATTTCCGTGCTGTAATCCTCTTCAGGTATTTTAGCAGGGCGTGGCGCGCGAGTAGATGCAGGTTGACCTTGTAACTTGTAGTGTGTCGGGTTCACGGCACTTTCAGAGGCAAAATCCGATGATGTCATTAGTCTTTCCACATCCTTTTCGCTTTCATAGAGGTTCAAATGATGGCTGCTGCATCCAGTCTGCGGTGACTTTGATGAGTATAACTAAAGTATTTTAACTCTGGGTAGGATGTGATGAGGGCGGAGAAGGGAGTCATATGCGCCCGCTAAATATCTGCTGGATAGAGCCCCCCCCCCTCTCCCCAACCACCACATAGAGAAGCATGCCGACTAATAAGGGGTTTCTTCTAAGTCTTAAGTGCATTAGCTGAGAGATGAGAAACCAACAGTCTGCATCAAATAAGCCTGATCTGTAAAACACATGGCTTTATTTTCTAGCGGCGTGCAACGGTACGCAATATCAGCACTGTTTTAGATGTATTTTTCAGCACTACTGTAATAGAGTACACACCCATTTTTGATGAGTACCGGCACCTTTATTACCCCTGAAACCGTTTCACTTCTCGTCCGCGTTCGGGCTAAATATTATAGGTCACTATCTGCCTATTTAATGCTCTCGGAACTTCATCAGCGATTTACTTAAGTATTATAAACTTAGTAGTAGAAGTACATTTTTACCCACTAGGACACACAAGCGATAACCCCCCGATGACACAAAGTGCCACCATGTGGATGAGGATCACCCGTGGACAGGTCCCGGAAACCGCGTTCAGCCATTAGACCATATTTATGGTCGGGCGATATTGCGGCCCCTGGCAAGAGCCAGGCTGGGGCTTCAAATAACGAAAAATTGCATCTCACTAGGAGATGATTTGGTTATAAGGTATAAATCTTTCGGTTATTATCATTTCGTCATAGTTGTGTACATAATATTTAATGTAGCCATTTCATAGTTAATGTATATTTTGTCTTTTTTTTTATTTTTACTGATAAAGGCGAATTGCCGAAACGTCCTTTGTTTGTTCATTGTAATTGATTTTGTAGAGCTGACATAAACTATTTTTTTCCTCCCCTTTAAAAAAAAATTATTTTCCCTGTAATTTCTTAACCTTTTTGTAAAACGTTCTAACGCGGGATTTATTGGCCTTGCTAAGATGAGAGATAGAGGGCAGAAGAAGAACGTGTTTGAAAACTACAAATATGGTGTCTTACCGTGACGTTTATGGCCCTTTGTAAGACCCGACATATGCGCCACCCTTCGTGGGATGAAACAGCGTTTACCTCCAATGTCATTTTGACCCTGTCAATAAATAATGTGAACTGTTTATCGATATTCTGTGCTGGTATATCGACATGTACTCGCCAGAGTTCACAGAAAATATGGCCAGGTATTCAGAACTAAGTCATCGATCTGTGACCATAACCTGGCAACTGGCTGATGCTAGTTTGTGCGAGTGTTCCCAAACAAAGTTTGTGTGTAGCTAGAGTTAGGAATAGTTTGTGCCAGTGCTCCCAAAGCAAGTTGTGTGTGCAGCTGGAGTTAGGAATAGTTTGTGACAGTGCTCCCAAACGAAGTTTGTGTGCAGTTGGAGTTAGGAATAGTTTGTGCCAGTGCTCCCAAACCAAGTTTGTGTGCAGCTGGAGTTAGGAATAGTTTGTGCCAGTGCTCCCAAACCAAGTTTGTGTGCAGCTGGAGTTAGGAATAGTTTGTGCCAGTGCTCCCAAACCAAGTTTGTGTGCAGCTGGAGTTAGGAATAGTTTGTGCCAGTGTTCTCAAACCAGCAATGGACCTGCTGATTGATGAGGATCGGTGGCATATCAAACACAACGTCTCATTATTCTTTGTCTAGTTGTAGAACGTAAATGTGGAGGAGAGACATGATTGTCCAGTTCCATTGTGGTGTACGCAACGCATGTTTTTTTGGGGGGTGGGGGTGGGGGGGGGGGGTAATGTCATCGTCTGGTCTCTCCTTCTGCCCGCCCCTACTTCTGTGAGTACACACACATTCTTGTAAATCATTTATTTATAGGGTTGTTTCAGTGGCCTCCAGGGTTACCCAGCCATTGTTATGTACATATCTGTGTGTGCCAGCGCATAAATGCGCCTGGTGTGGTATACGGATGACATCATTAGTACTTACTTCTGTTTGTATGCAATAATTATTCATGCTGTCGGCACCAGTTGTTGCTCTTGTCTCAGGAACATATCTCGCTCTACTATTGATGAGAGAGAAGGTCTTGACAACCACACGGGGAAACTTTATCGAAAGTGGGTACCAGTTGTGCCCTTTATGGTACCTTACCGATGGCTCCCTCTAGACTTCCGATTACCGTTAGAATGGAAACATAACCCAGAAATATATACTAAGTTGTTATTTTTGGTTTGTGCGGACTCTCATGCACCATACTGACTTAGTAGGCGAGAAAACATATATATCCAGGGTAATAAAGGTTATGATCAAGCACCTTGCTGATCGGCGTTGGCGATCACACTTCTCCGCATTTATCTCTAACAGGATGTAGTATTTGTTGTACTCAAAGTTTTCCTTCTTGCCACGAAAGTAGACCATGGAACTTCTTTCTCTGTCCCTGTTCCCATACATCTTTCCAGTTGTTAAAATCGAGAGTTATCGCCGCGATGTGAACTTTTTATTATAAAAGCAGTATTTAATGGATATACACTTGTGGCGCCTTCAAATATTCAGAATTGTTTAAAGACTTACCTTAGTGTACTTCCGTGTGGACGCTATTTGTAGCTGTAGTGATGTCTAGGCGGCATTCCGTCTCTCCATGTCACTTCTCTATCCACAACTACAACTGCAGTTGCTATAGCCATACGATGTTTAACAAGATGCTGAATTTTTCTGATCTTCATTTGATATCTTTAATCACGTGAAAAAATCACAATATCTAAAAACAAATAGTTCTAATTTTAAAAAAGAAAACGGGACATACAATAACACCGGAATTTCACTTTTAAAGGAGTAATTCCACCTGTTCTGTCTGTTCTAGTTTGGACTATCTGGAGCATTTTGTTGCGGCAGAGACATGGATGTACTCGTGCCCTGTGTCTAATTGATGCTTGACAGTTTATAGATAATGGCTCGACTACTGTGTGGAAAAACACACGAACCTCTAATTGGTCTTGTTACCTGCTCGTGTAGGAAGAGTTTCTCCTGTTGAAAGGCTGGCGAATCCTGCTGGCATATTGTCTAGTCGAGGGTTTTCACTTTTGTTGTCTAGTTTGTACTGCCTTTTCTTCTGTTTCGCCCAGAGTTTGTGTCACTCGCTCATAGCGCACGCTTCTTTTCTTCCGTCGTTCCTCTTTCTTCTTTACATAGTCCATGCGATGTGGCATTGGTAGTCATGCACAACCTTCTGTCTTGTGAACTTTCAGTCTTTTCTGAGGTCGATGATCTTCCATGCCATGATGTCAGACTGTCCAGCATCTTGTCTCTCGTCTCAGTCTGCCTCTCCTCCCCTCCACCGTGTATTCCAGTTTTCGTTTTCTTCGAACACGAGCAGAGAATTAGATATCTCCTTCTGACGAAGATGTTAGTTCTCTTCGTGAGTCAGTTTCTTTCAAGACATCTTCAGGAGTCGGTTGTAAGAAGTGTTTTTAGAGTCAGTTGTTTCCCCTTACACCAGCTACACATTTCTGCGGACTCAGGTCAAACTCCAACCCTCGTTAGTCGCTGTATTATTCGACTGTTGCGGCGCTTTGTTTTGCTGCAGTAATTACTAGGGCTGTACCGAATATTCGCTTCGTATTCGCTTCGGGGCCGAATAGTGGACCTAATAACTATTCGGTATTCGGCCGAATAGTTGCGGTCGGGCCGAATACGAATAGTGGTTACCTTACTTCCGTTTCTGCATACACTGTGATGGACTGAAATAACTCCCATCAACACAAAAGTTGCTGTTGCCTAAGTCTGTCGAGTGGGGGAAACTGCGACCCGGCTGTGTGGTACAAGCTGCATAAAATGCCAACCGCAGTGTGTGTTTGCGTGTGTCTTTGTGTGTGTGTGTGTGTGTGTGTGTGTGTGTGTGTGAGTGTCTGTGTGTGTGTGTGAGAGAGAGAGAGAGAGAGAGAGAGAGAGAGAGAGAGCGAGAGCGAGAGATCATGCATTTTTCGTTCTTTCAGTGTGTCTTCGCCGAAATCAAATTTGAAGACATTGCTAACGAGAATATGAATGTGCGTTTAAATTACATCGAACGAACGGCCGAGCGAACGATAATTTTGAAAGAGGCGGGAGCCCGAAGACAACTAATCACAGACATCAGAAGGAGATAGTCGTCATTTTTCGGCCATGTTATGAGAAGAGGGAAAATAGAACATGTTGTGACCACTGGAAAGATCTGTGAAAGGAGGGATAAAGGGAGACAACGAGAGAAGATTCTTGACAGTCTTGTTGCATGGCATAGAGGTGTGTCGGCACACGAACTTATACATGCTGCAGGAGATCGCAGATTGTAAGGAGGCATGATCGCCCACGCTAGTTGGCAAGGCACCTGATGATGATGATACACTATTCGTATTCGTATTCGGCCGAATAGTTGGTCCCACTATTCGTATTCGGCCGAATAGTGAAAATCACTATTCGGTACAGCCCTAGTGATTACTAACAAGGAAAGAATATTTACATTGGGTAGTTTAAGGAGCAGAATAGATATGATGATATAAGCAACATCTCTTCAGTACTCCGAGCTCTTGGAGTTTCATTGCTGTAGGTACCACCAGCCTCCATTTATCTCTGTGATTGCCTTTATTTCTCCAGTTTGTGACCTCACGTTCATTCTCTCCCCACCCCTCCCACTGTAAATGAACTCTCCTTAGTTGTCTCGGTCTCCTTCATGGTCATCTCCCATTCAGCTCTTTTGTATACTCAATTTTTGCTTTTCTGTTGTTCTCTGTTGAGTTAAGTCAAGAATTGCCATCACAGCGTGCTCCGTCCTCATCTCCAGCAGCCAGCGCAGAGTTCAAATACTGATGGTACCGGTCAGAATCTGGTTAAAAATCCGTCTTGCCTTTACTTTGTGTAGTGAGCAGACCAGAACCTTTGGTTACACCCAGGTGCCTCATTCTTCCCAGGCCATAATAATCTTGTTTCTCTACTAATTCCGTTACTTGTTCCCAAAGGGTCTTGGCCACATCTGCTTGCCATGTATCACCTAGTGGTGCAGATCCAGCCAATCTGTTAATTTAGTGGTAGTGTAAACGGATTACGAATTGTATATAAGCTACGTTAACTTCATCACAATGTTAAATTGTAGAGTTTAAATAGTCGGGGTCGCCACTGTCTGGCCCAGAGGGGAAACGAAGAAATACCATCAGTGGCAGATTTTTAGAGCTCGATATGTATACACCACTCTCCGCGCCCCTGTCCTTAACACAGTGTAAAGCTTTGCTTTTGGATCTTTCTTGATCGATTTTCTATGTCAGTGACTTCAAAACTGTGCGCCGCGGTGCCCCGGGTGCCGTGACCTCTTCACAGGGGCGCCGCGAAATATTGTAAAAACATCATAATTAATTTAACCAAGACACAGATAGTTCTGCGTTTACTTAGGTTAGGGCGCCGTAGAAAATTTTTCATTGAAAGCACAGCGACCAAGAAAAGTTTTTGGAAACACTGTTCATGTTGTTGTTTCCTTCCTTTCTTTTCTTTAGTTAACCTTCACACACACACACGTCCCTCATTCTCTCTCTCTCTCTCTCTCTCTCTCTCTCTCTCTCTCTCTCTCTCTCTCTCTCTCTCTCTCTCGTTAGAATAAATAGCAGTCAGTGCGAGAGCGGTGGGCAGGATATTGTGTTAAAATTCTGTTATATGAAAGTGGCGACGGTGAGTAGGTGCGAACGTATTGGCACTGATGGTGTTTTTACGTTTGCACGATTTGTGGTTGTGCACACGCACGATTCGATTGATGGATAAAAGGCAGGAGCTGGGCACCAGGGCGTGTGATGCTCTTTTTCTGGGCTGTGAGGTTTGCTAGCGTTTCGGGCTAATAGTAGAACTCTGTCGTGGTTAAATTGTGGGCTTTGGCACAGCGGTGTCCTCTTATTGTCTTTGCTTTCTCTCATTTCATCGTATTGTGTCTGTCAGTGTGCAGCTGTCACCTTCTTCGTTCGGTCGGCCCTGCCTCAACACATCTTTCTTTCTGTTAGCGATGGTTCAGTTAGTAAGGTTGTTCATTCCCTATATTCTGCATACATACATTTAGTACATGCATGGGTGATTCAGTCGCTTGCCTCTCGTCATGAAGGTTATTGGGTCGATTCTGGATTTCGTCCTACGGTGCGTAATGTAGTGCTTGGGGGAATCCCTAAAAAGCTGTCCATGGAGCGACGGAACAAAGAACATAATCCCAAACACATTAACATACAAGCAATGGTCTTATTGTTTTCTTTATTCCTTTGATCCGTCTTTCTCTGCTTTCTTTAAAATTTTCTCTTTGATTCCTTCCATCTTACCTACTTTTGCCCCTTCAGACACTCACTCATTCTCTCCTGCCTTCTTTCCTACCTCTTCTTTCTTTTTTTCTCTTCTTTCTTTGTATATATATATATATATATATATATATATATATATATATATATATATATATATATATATATATATATATATATGTGTGTGTGTGTGTGTGTGTGCGTGTGCGTGCGTGCATGTGTGTGTGCATGCATGCATGTGTGTGTGTGTGTGCGCGTGTGCGTGCGTGCATGCATGTGTGTGTGTGAGTGTTTGTGCGCGCACACGAACGTATGCATGTATTTTACTACCGCTGCTCTTGTGTTTTTTTTTCTTTTCTTGATATTTAGAATATGCAAATTATTTTATGAATATAACATGCTTTATTGAAAAAATACAACTGCTGAGTGAAAGACGGGTGTTTGGAAGGGCCGAATGTAAGACGGGGCCTACTAGCCCATTTTGTGACACTTTGAAAATAAAATTCGTTCGTTCCCCAGCGTGCAGTTGATTCTAATCTGTTTAATTATAAACTTGTAAACATCGCCTAACTTCCGGTAAATAAGCGGCCCCCCCCCCCCCCACCTCCCGCCTTTTCACCCAGTTTAATACCCTCGCTAGTGTTCAGCATCATCGTGTGCACACAAGAACTGTACGTATATTTGTTGAATAGAAGGAAGGCACTACGCCATATATCTCCTCGCATTTCTTCATGAAACCATGGCTCCAAAATAGACCTGAAACACCCGCGCACCTTGTACAGTTGTTGTGATATTTTTTTTTCAATATATATATTTACAAACTAGTATTTGTTTTGGAACCAGTCAGATTCTTTTGATGTGTTCGTTGCGTGCTTCGCTCTGCGATCTTCCATATTTTAAATTAGTTTATCTTTTCCATGATATTGTTTTTGTAACGTAAGAACGAGATTCTGTTCAAGCCAACGTGTGTAATATTTGTACTTCGTGTTTTGCAATCAAATATTCACTGGTTTATCTGTGTTTACGAAACGGCGGCTCGTTCAGGTTTAATCGCCCCCGAAATCACATTCAACAAAGGACGTGTTATTAAGCACAGCAAGGATGAAAACATTGTCCATTGTTCATTTGGGAAGGTGAATAATCCTGTTTGTTCCGTTTATGGGATTTATTTATAGAATGCAGATTTTTACTGTAATCTGCGTTAGATTTCTGTGAGCGGAGATTTGTGCTGTGAAATGTTTGTTTTTGGGCACTTGTTTCTGTAGGATGTTGTGGCATTTTCACTTCCCTGACTGTTTGCACGCCCGTGTGTTACCTGGACCCTCACGCGAAGCTAAGAATAGTAACATTGAGCTCTACCAGGCATGTCGTAAGAGGCGACTAAGGGCTGGGCTTTGGGTTGGCTACCTCGTCATGTGAAACAGTAGCGCCAAATATCAACCATCTACGGCGGGAGGGGAGAGAGAGAGAGAGAGAGAGAGAGAGAGAGAGAGAGAGAGAGAGAGAGAGAGAGAGAGAGAAAAGAAATAAGATACCCAACTAGCCAAGATGGAGGCAGCTCTCTAACAGAAGAATAATGCCGCGGTGGGTACAAAACCGAAAGGAGTTTACTTCGAAGTCGGCGTGCATCTGCCTAAGAGGCGAGGAACCAACAGTCTGCATACACATAAACTAGATCTGTTCAAGGATGTGCACGAAAAATTCGGTTCTGATACAGGACTGAAGTCCAAAAGTGGATGAACAACCAGAACTTTCCTCATGCATTTACAGGCAGTGAATACGAAGACATAGAGAAGAAGATCATATTTCCCTCTTCTGAGGTAATTTTCCCTTTTCTGTTCGACAATCACTTTCACCTTTCTCTCTTCCGTAATCAATTACCCCCTCTCCCTCCCCCTTTTCTAGTCTCTGTTAACCTTCTGAGAAACGATTATTTTATTCTCCTGCCCCCATGACCGCTATCCTGTCCTGGTATCTGTTTTCTAACTGTTATCATCTGAGCGACTTCCAGTTGCTCAAATGACTCAGAACTCACTCAGTGATCTGTCCTGTGAAGTTTCCTTGATATTTTCACATCGGTTTTATGGCGCACGGATTGGTTAAGAAAACACTTTTACTGTGAATGTTAAAATATTAGTGCATTTACAACGTTTAGTGATATCCTGATGTCGGGGGAAATTGTATATCAGGAGGGAGTTTAGACTTAAGAACTTATTTAAGTCCCTCTATTTGATGCCGCGACCCTTTAATACAGTTCCCGCATGTTGTGGCGAACCCAGACAATTATTTTCCTTTATAACGTCAATGAAAATGTGTTTTTTGATGGTCTTAGGCGACCCCTGTGAAAGGGTCGTTCGACCTAAAAAGGGTCGTGACTGGCAGGTTAAGAACCGTTGATGTATAGTATACTTGTTTCTGTCGACAACCTAGAACACGAGTCCAATCCATTCTTGCACCATCCTCCAACACAACAACCCTCCCAGTGTCTCTAGAAAGAGATAAAGAAATAACGAGCAGGAAGAAGGAACAGAGAAATAAGAAGTTAGAGACGGTGAAAAACTTGAACATAGAGACTCATGTTGCAGTTCGTCTTTTATAACTAGGCGGACCGTCAGAAAGAGATCGGAAGACAAAAAGAAAATGGAAGGGCAGACAGATTGGGCGGAGGTGGAGGGTGGGGTTTTACATCGGAAAAACGTAAATAACCTTGATAAATCAGTTACCAGATTTAAAAATCTCTCCTTCATCCCCCCCCCCCCCTTACTCCCACACTCCGGCTGTACATCTTTGGGTCTGGCACGCGTGTTTCAGCATTTCGCGCGAAATTCCGCTCCTGGTTTTTTTAGGGATGCGCCCGAAATTATGGGATGTAGTGATGTTTCAGTGACCTGGATCGATGGTGTGAGCAGTGCTTGTGGCGGAAGAACAGCCTAGTCTGTGTTTGCAGTTTTATGTGTACAAGATTGGTTTTCTGCCTGCCTGCCTGCCTGCCTGTCTGTCTGTCTGTCTGTCTGTCTGTCTGTCTGTCTGTCTGTCTGTCTGTCTGTCCGTCCGTCCGTCCGTCCGTCCGTCCGTCCGTCCGTCCGTCCGTCCGTCCGTCCGTCCGTCCGTCCGTCTGTCTGTCTGTCTGTCTGTCTGTCTGTCTGTCTGTCTGTCTGTCTGTCTGTCTGTCTTTCTTTCTTTCTTTCTTTCTTTCTTTCTTTCTTTCTTTCTTTCTTTCTTTCACTAATATATTATTTCTTTCTTATCTGCTTTCTTTCCTTAGTTTTTTTCTTGTTTGCTTCCTTCTTTCTATAATTCATTCCTTTTTCTTTATCTTATTTCATTTGTATCTGCTTTCTTTCCTTAGTTTTTTTTTTTTTCTTACTTTCCTTCTTTCTGTCTTTGCCACTAAATTTTATATCGCACATTCTCTGTATTGTTTTCGTTTCTAGCATTAAAAAATATTTCTGGTCTTCATAACTAAATTTACACGCGCATTTGGGCGCACTCCTTTTCCTAATGGCCAGATGGACAAACGAGTCCTCACGTTAACATTTTAACTTTAACGAGCTTTCAGGAACTTTATAGTTTTCTCTGTTTATTTCCACACAGCTGGCATTTGAGTTCTGATTCAGCGGGACCAGTATATGTGTCCTTACTCTGGTACTAAGCTTAGATATCTCTCTTTGTTGCATAACCTTATCACTCTGATGTTTTCTTTATCTGTGTGAATTTCTTCACCTCTCTTGCTCTCTCTCTCTCTATCTCTCTCTCTCTCTCTCTCTCTCTCTCTCTCTCCCCCTCTCTCTCTCTGTATCTAACTGCATGTTTGTCTCTATCTGTATGTCTCTCTGTCTGACCGTCCGTCTGTCTGTCTCTTTTTGTCCATAGTACTCATTTTCTCTGTGGCTAAATCGATGCGAACGCTTCGTAATGCAAGGGTGCTGGGTTCGACCCCAGCTGCGGGCCATGCGCCTTGCGTTAGTTTCGACTGTGGTATCAGGGGGCCGACCGTTCAGTAAGCAATGGCAAACTACTGGTCGTAAATCCACCTAGAGAAACCACACAACAGTCAGGGGCTGCTGGGGTTGGTTCTGCAACGTCCTGTAAAGGATACGCAACTAACTAATATTCTCTATGTATTCCCCCCCCCCCCCCAATACTGTTTTCAATACCACCTTTATTTTTTACGTTTATTTTTCTTCTCTTTTACTACCCGTGATTTTCTTTAAAAAAAAATTGTTGATTTTTCGGCACTGCCTTCCTCAACGTTCATCCATATTCGAAATATGCACCCAGCTTTAAGTAGAATGTTATTTCTCCCCAGCTGCCTTACTGCCCTGAACTTTATTGCAGCAGCCACGTCCACCACCATTATCGCTGTAGCCATCAGGGCATCCCCCCAACATTCCTGCAGACACGAAAACGGGAGCATCATCAGATCCACTCCGGCATTCCCATCACGCAACCGGCGGCGTCTGCCCGCCTCTATTACTGTTTAAATCAATTAGCACAGCATCTCGATCTGCAGCCTGTGTGGAACAATGTCGTAGTAATCGAATTGATGGAGACTCGACCTTGGTTTTCCGCAAAGAAGTGCTTATACGAGTGTTCAGCTTTCTAGTGGTTGCCTGATTAGCTGCGGCAAATGTGCGCTGTTTAATAAATAATCTGGAAAGTGTTTGGTTAGCACCAAACGGTACCTAAAATGACCGAGCTTACTGTTATGTTTAGGGGCAGGTCACTTTCCCTGCCTCAGGCTCTCCATGGTAAATCCGTTCAGGCGTTCGCACCCAGCTCAGAAGAACGTTTGTTCTTCGTCTGCGATGTTGTGTTCATTAGAGCAGTCTTTTTTTAAATTATTATTTATATTTCATGTTTTTTTCCCACTGTTCTGTCTTTCTTTTCGGGGCATTCCCACAATTGCTTTGTCCCCATCTCTGTTCCAGTACTTATAGTACCGGTTGTAATCTAGTTATATGTCCGTCTTACCTTTCCTCTGAGCGTAGTGTGCCGGCCGAACCCGCTGGTCACACCCATGTGCATCATTCTCTCAAGGCCATAATCGAGTTTCTCTTCTGGCTTCGTTACTTGTTCCCAAAGGGCTCTGACCTCATCTGCATTGTCGTGTAATCAATTCACCACCCAGTGGTGCAGATCAGTCCACCTAGTCTGTCTGCCTGTTTATTCCCTACCACGCCGGCATGGCCTGGAGAAAATATCTAAAGTATGCTCACTACTCGTGATCTTCCGAGTGAAGCTTGCCACTCTGCTCGAAGCACCCATGTCTTCACCTTTCTCATCGAGCTTGCAGCCTGTTACACGCTTACTCACTTAGTCGCCCCTCTTCTACGCTGAGGTGTTGAGATTTTCCAGAGAGATCGCCAGACTTCTCTGTGACCAGTTGTATTTTTGTCTTTGTTCTATCCAAGACCTCTCTGTCAACCGCACTTCCATCAGTTAATTCCTTTGATAACCATTTGACAGTCAGAATAAGTAATACCGATTGTCTTGAAAAAGTCAATGACAGTAGAACGTCATGTGCAGCTATAGACGACGGTACTATCTATGGACGACGGTACTATCTATAGCCGACGGTACTATCTATAGACGACGGTACTATCTATAGCCGACGGTACTCTTGCTGAGCGATGAGAGGAGACACATTGAAGAACATCGTTAACACTGGAGAGATTAGCGGCAGAGGCAGACCTAGTGTATATGAAGCACAAGGCCATTTTATCTGAAGAGTGGCTTTCCGTCTCCCAATGATGTCCTTTTACTGTCGGTGTCCCTCTGCTGTCTCACATTCTCAATTTCTCTTTTCAGTTCAGAAAAAGTATGTGCCTGCATATCCTAGCTGTGTGATGAAGGATTTATTTATCGTTTGTCCCCGGCTGTTTGTATTAGATCTACAAGTTTCTGACTGTACCCAAAACAAGATAGCCTGCATCAAATTATATTCGGTAGTTGGATGTTATCTGCAGCGGTTAGTTTGATCTCCTGTCTGCCCATGTGAAGTTTACATTTCGGAGGTGAAAACCACAGTTCACAAGATTCAATGCTCTTCTGATCTCTTGTTTCAAAGTCATATGCCAGCAGTTATGAGAACACAAGTCTTTGTGACAATTGATGCCGAGAAGGAGAGATAGAGAGAGAGAGAGAGAGAGAGAGAGAGAGAGAGAGAGAGAGAGAGAGAGAGAGAGAGAGAGAGAGAGGTGGTAGGACGAACAGGTTATTTCTCTAGGTAATGGTACGTTCACTAGTTTGCAATTGCTTTTAAATAGCCGGCCCTCAATACACCACTGCCGAAATCCACGCAAGACGGTCTGCTGCCAAAATAGCCCGCAGCTGGGATAAAACCCAGCACCCCAGAATAACGAAGTGTGTTTGCAACACTTAAACCAGAGGCATCAACAGGCTGGGTGGGGAGGGGGGAGGGGACCCCATTAGTTGCCTGATGATGACGACGTTTAACCCCACAAGGATATCAGACGGAGTGATAAACACCCGATGACACAAAGTACCACCATTAGGATGATCACCCTGGGAAAGGTCACAGAAACCGCGTTTAACCCATAGGTTGGGTTACATTATGGCCCCCGGCAACAGCCAGGGTGGAGCTTTAAAATAACCAAAAAATTGCGTCTGACTTAGGGATGTAGCTCAGCCTAAAAACAAGTTGCCTATAACGGTAAAATCTATGAAAATGCATCAGATGAAACCATTGTGTGGCTGGTAATTATAGCAGGAGAAAGATGCAAGGGGAATCTTTCAATGACACCACAAGACTCGAACTCAATAAAAACATCGGGGAAACGAACGCCTCGTGTAACCCATCTATCAATGCAAGTTTACCGTCTGTTGGCATCGAGGCAACTAGTCAACAAAGCTGTTTATTTATGTTGAGAGTTGTTTTATTGTTAACTGCCTGGTTCAGTTTACCTCCCCTTACAGCCGTTTTAAAGCGAAAGTTCACGCATTGTTGTGTGCAGCTATATCTGGAAGATTTTAACTATCTCCAGGCAGAAAAACCCCTGATACGAATTTAAAACTGAGTATATACCGTGTGGTGTGTACATTGTCTGTTCTACCTGCTTTTATCACTCATTCATTCATGTTTGCAGACAACATTTATCGTTTATTAATAACCATATGAGTATCTTCGGTTGTATATGCTTGCTAGGGCGGTCGCACAGTAATCCTTACCAGAACAATCTGCAGGTGACCCAGAGTGGCCAGTCATTAGTGTAACAATTACCGCTGCACTAATTATAACTACGTGGATGTTGAACAGGATATCAGGGATGCGATTCTTATAGTCGCAGCGGGGGTTACACCTGAGGGTTGCAGCCGCATAGGGGGAAAAGATAAGACAGTCGATCCATGCAGACTTAGACTTGACATCCTGTTGACACTTAGAGTCATTCATCAAACGCCGCATAACACACACAGGGGGTGGGGGGGGGGTGGGGGGTTAAGTTCACTATATATTTGGAGGGAATGGAGTCAGTAATGCAGTCAGTCTTCATGAGAAAGGCGGTCTTCTTGAATGACGTAAGGAATACAGTAATCGGGTATTTAAAAATTTGTTTATAAATGTAAAAATCTACAACGCAAAAATCGACACTGCCCGTTAATATTCAACATTGTTATTCAGTAAACAAGTTTTCTACCAGTGCCCGCCAGTGATGATTGTATTGTTCTTCTAAGTGTGCATAAATAAAGTCAGCGCATCTGATAGTGTGCACAAGACTGCCCACAAGAGAACTCACAAGCCGACGCCTGGTGCCAGCGAGCGTTGTTGTCTGCCACAACACGAGCACTCACTCCACGTGCCCCTCCGGCACTTGGGCTTCTATCGATCCTTTCTGTGAGAAGCCAGGAGCATGACAGCTCTCTAATGTCTATTTTCACGTGTGTGTGTGTTCGTGAGCCCTGTTGATGTGTTTACATACTGAGCAGTTTGAAAAACATGGCAGGAAAACACAAGTGTAGCAAACAAGTATAGGCCATTGGTTCATATAAAGGCCAGCGGGTCATTTTTTCTCCAACAGATAATATACTTTAATTTCACAGATAAAATGTACATTGATTCATTAATTGTCCGGTTATGCCATTGTGTGTCACCTAGGGCTTGCAATACATTCCTCTGTTAGGTTCTAAAAAGTGCAGTGCCACGGGCGTAATCCGGTCGAGTACTTTTGGCCTCTTTCACCAACGTTTCTTTTAAGGTTTCTTTTTAACCTCGTGGGTTCCTAAGTCCCTTTATTTCCCATTTTAGTGCCTGTCTGGTGATTCTCTGCTGGTTTCTTCTCAGGATGTGCCCAATAGAGCGCCACTTTCTTTGTCCTTTTACTGTCGATACCAGTGATTGCCCAGGCATTTCTCTTATTTCTTCTCCCCTCTGGAATTCATTTGATTTGTTTTCACTATTTTCCCCCAGGCATTTGTTGTCACTATTTTCCCCAGGCATTTGTTGTCACTATTTTCCCCAGGCATTTGTTTTCACTATATTCCCCAGGCATATGTTTTCACTATTTTCCCCAGGCATTTGTTTTCACTATTTTCCCCAGGCATTTGTTTTCAATATTTTTCCCAGGCATTTGTTTTCACTGTTTTCCACAGGCATTTGTTTTCACATGTAATCACTTTTCGTCTCATGTCTTTAAAGAAAACACATGTGAGTTCATATTTTTATACGGTGCTACATATTACACGGGAGCCGCGGTGGTCTAGTGGCTAGACGCTTGGCTGCGGATCGGAAGGTCGTGGGTTCGGTTCCTGCCGGGGGCCGGCCTTTTTTTCTTCTTCAAAAATGACCTTGGCTCCCATGTCGGCCCAACCTTGAGTGGGTACCAGGTACAGTCCTTGAAAGTAAAGGCGGCCGGCGTAATGCTGTCCACATCACCCACCAAGTGCCTTTTGGTCTATATAATATAGGTCTAGCCCTATATACCCGATATACATGAAAGGCGGGAGAAAGGGTCCTTTACTTTGCCTACTTTTACTACATACTACATACGAAAAGGCTAAAAGGCTAGACCGGTCTTTCCAATTTACTGACCCGAGAGTCTGCAGAACACATTCAAGTGATCCATTAAATCATTTACACAACAAACAACAACAAAAACCTTTTAGAGTCAACCTTGTGTGAGCTCCATGCCCCATTTTAGAGGAGGTGGGGAGACCCCTGTCCCCTTTAAATGTAACAGTAACATTCTAAAAACAGTAACATCATAGACTGATGCGTACTTTCTTCTAACATAATAATAACATTCTATAAACGAGAACACCAGAGACTGCTATATGCTTCTAACATAGCATGGAATTCTAGAAAAGAGAACATCGGGGATTGATACATTATTCTAATCTAACAGTAACATTCTAGAAATGATAACATCAGAGACTGATAACATTTATCTAACACAACGGTAACATTCTAGAAACGATAAAATCAAGGACTGACAACTTTTGAAAAATATAACACTAACGCGAAATGGAGAACTGAAAGCATTATTTTGTGCTACATTCATGAATATAACAGTAACACTATCTGACTCCGGAAAGATAACATCAAGGACTGACACGTTCATGAATATAACAGTTAACACTAACTGAGTCTAGAACCAGCGATAGAGTATTGATTTCTGGGTCGAGAGGCTGAAAACATATCACCCTGTCTTCATCTCCACACCCCTTCCCTCTTCCCCCACATAGTCTCCTGGATGTCCTCACCAGGCAGTCTTGCTGTCTGCTCGCACTAGTCTTTCTCTCTCTCTCTCTCTCTCTCTCTCTCTCTCTCTCTCTCTCTCTCTCTCTCTCTCTCTCTCTCCTCTCTCTCACGCGCTCTCTCCCTCCCTCCCTAACTCTCTCGTTTCGCTCTGAATACATACAAACTGACACACAATCTCGCTCCCCCCTCTCTTATCATCCCACTTCGTCCCTCTTCCCTTGCATCTTCACACTCTTTCTGACCTCCATAGTTCAGTATTTCAGTTTTGAAAAAGGCTTAAAATGGCAATTCATTGACACATTCAACCATTACATGTCTATCGGGGTTAGCAGTCTGTCCCTCCATACCGTATGATCCTATAAAATCTCCTAAATATCCCGGATGGAATCCAGTCCAGCAACTTACGCCTCTCTCATCAACGTTCGCTTCAAGGTTTGCTCTTGAACGTCCTCGTTTCCTCAGTCCTCCTGTTTCCCATTGCAATGCCTTTTAGGTGATTCTGTGCTTGTCTCTTCCCAGAATTTTCATTATCTTATAACTGTTGATACTAGTGGTTTAAAGGCACAACGGTGACTTGGTTACTCAATGTTTTATCCTTCGTGGCTCTGTTCTCCTAGAGTGACTGTTGACCCGCCGAGAGCATCGCACAAAGCATAATCCCTACTGCTCCAGAGACGACCCCTAAAAGTACCACGAAATAGCTGCTTCTCGCTAATCGATGGATAGATTATGAAACCAAACACCTACAGGGTCGCCATAACTTGGAAGCTTAGGCCACCTGAGCCCGCTCCCATCCCCTCCAATATATTTGGGGGTGCGGGGATGGGATGAGCGTCACCCCACCCTTAATGATTGGTAAAAAGTCTAAGAAGCCAGTAATAGTAACTTTGCTCTCCTCATTTACACAGTGTTACACACTTGTTCACTTCTGAGTGGTCGGCCTTGAGCCACGTAGCCTTGGCAAAAGGTTACAGAGGTGTTACGCAATGCCGTTAATATCGGGTATCTTTCAGCATGCCAGCGCTTTTAACACTCCAAAAAACATCGACAAACTGGGTCTAACACAAAACCCCATTCAGAGAGTGATGAAACCTATAACCTATGTCACATGCCTTCACTTTCTCGGAATAAAAATGTAAATGCAAGGTATTCAGAAAGCAAACAACAGAGCGGCACACCCGTAACCTACAACAAACTTATGGAACGTGACCTACGTTGTTTAGGGCGACTAACGTTTGTTAAAAAAAGAAGCCATGTGTAACCATATATAGACATTTGAAGTATATTGTTGTATTAATTAACCATTCAGTGCATTATTATTATTATTATTATTATTATTATTATTATTATTATTATTATTATTATTATGCTCTTGAACTAGAAGTTTGCCTCTTGTGGCACGCAGGCACCTCCTACTTCGAGTCATAAATTGTCCAAGTATTTAAAGCAGCGGTTCTCAACCTGTGGGTCGCGGCTCTATTTGGGGTCGAAGGACCCTTTCACAGGGGTAGCCAAAGACTACCGGAAAGCACATATTCATTGAAGTTATGAATTACTAACGAAAATAATTATATGTTTGGGGGTCGCGAGGTCCACGAAGAACTGTATGAAAGGGTTGCCACAAAATGAGGAACTGTAAGAAAGGGTCACGGTATTAGGAAGGTTGAGAATCACTGGTTTACATGTTCTGTTCACCTAACTTGCAACACCTCGCCTCTCATGGATCTGACACTATGCGAGTACATGTCATGTTGCACCATTTGCACTTTCCCGTGAACTGTCATGCATTGCTGATTGTTATTGGGCCTAAAGTATGATATGTATGTCGCTAGAGCAGCGGACGTTAGTAGTGGAGGAACAATCTTGTCTCCGTATTTTCCTGTCCCTCAACCCTCTCTCAGCATGCCATTTTCCTCAGTGTTCTTATGGGACCTGCCATTTCCCGCTGATTAATAATGAATACTACAGCCAGTTCTAAGTTGATTTAAAACGAAGCTTTCTTTGGGGAATATCTAGAGAGGAAACGTGGCGATGACGTTGTGTGAACTGTAGGTTTGAAATTATACGTGTTGGTTGGTGAATCTTCAGGGAGTCTGAATGGGAAATTGTGTAAGTCGATGCATTTGAATTTATCTCGTTTCTGCCCTTGAAAGAGTTCGCTGGCATCGATCCTAGCGGGTCTGGTCAACGCTTTCTCCAGCTAGAGAAGTCCTTGGTTTGGCTTTCCCTCCCACCCGGTATCTTTTCCTTGGAGACTGTTGTAGAGGGAACCGCCGTGGTAGAGCGGCTAGACGCTCGCCTGCAGATTCGAAGGTCGTGGGTTCAAATCCGAACGCAGCCAGACTTTTGTTAATAACATTGGCTTCCAGGTCGACCCAGCTTTGAATGGGTACCAAGTAAAGTTCAGAGAAATAAAGGCGGCCGGTATAATTTTGACAGCATCATCCACCAACTGCCGATTGGTCTGTAAAATGTAGGTACAGCCCTGTATGGACAGTAATCGTGAAGACGTGAGAAAAGGCCCTTCAGTGTGTCTTAGAATTTGTCTTGCCGTCTCCAAAATCCGAAACCAGAAGTGTCCACAACAGACAATGGTCAGTCTGCAGTTTCTGGGTGTTAGATGTCAGTCGATTCCTTCGCACTGCACAGAAAGAAATATGTATGACACACAAGAAAACCCACATTCCTGAAGTGTACATCTTCTTCTTTTGCTTCTTTTTCTTTTGCTTCTTCTTCTTCTTCTTCTTCTTCTTCTTCTTCTTCTTCTTCTTCTTCTTCTTCTTCTTCTTCTTCTTCTTCTTCTTCTTCTTCTTCTTCTTCTTCTTCTTCTTCTTCTTCTTCTTCTTCTTCTTCTTCTTCCTTCTTCTTCTTCTTTCTTCTTCTCTTTCTATTCTTTCTTTCTTTTTTCTCATTCTTCTTTCTTCTTCTTCTTCTTCTTCTTCTTCTTCTTCTTCTTCTTCTTCTTCTTCTTCTTCTTCTTCTTCTTTATGTCCTCTTTTACCGCTTCAGGTGTCGATGGAGATATAAGGTCCTGCTCCGTGTTCTTCTGGCTGCTTCGACCATAGACACACCCTGGTGCTGTAGAGTTTCTCTGGTGTTATCTTCCCATCTTGTTCTTGGTCTAACTCTTGCTATGCGTCCTTTTCCTCTTGGAATATGCCCTGTACGGTTAGGCATCAGGAGACATTCTCTCCATGTCAGCAAACCATTTGATTTGCTGTCTTTGTATGTAATTTAAAATTAGTTATGTGCCGACTTTATCTCATATGATCTCATTCCTGATTTGTATCTCTTCACTCCTGTGGTCCATCGCCTTCTCCGGTTATGAATAGAGAAGGCCGTGCTGTGGTCTTTCTCAGACCTCTTTATGCCTAGTGGCACATGGGGCCTCAGAGAGGACTTTCCATGGCTTCTTCTCCTGTGCAATCTTTATTGCAGTTTTCCATGTCAGGGATGCAGCACTCATATGTGTGTGGGTGGGTGGATGGATGGATGCGACATTTTCTGTAGCATTTTAAAATTTTCGCGAAGAAGCGACCAGTGCAGCTTTACCTGGCAAGTGGACTCACTTCTTTTTGTTTCAGTACACACTGATGGTCGGCGTCTGTTTCTTAGGCATTGCGAAAGCGCTTCGTCATGCCGGAGTGTTGGGTTCGATCCCAGCTGCGGGCCTTGGGCCTTGCATTGGTTTCAACAGTGGTATCGGAAGCCGACCGTCTAAAAAGCAGTGGCAAACTACTGGGCGTAAATGTGTCTAAAAAAAAAACCTAACAGCCAAAAAATGCTGGGGTTGGTTCTGCGATATCCTATAAAGGATACGCAACTAACTAATACACTGATGCAACCGCAGTAATCATCCGACACCCTGAAGTGACACGCGTCAGTTTTACCTAAGTATCTCTCCTGTCACTTGACTTTTTTCCGTCTTTGACGCACGTCACGAGCCATATATATCTTCTTTTTTCTTCGTATCGACCACTTTCCTCTTTACAGTAATGACTCTCCATTTTTAACTGCGCAATTGTTAGTTGGAGTTGACGCAGCCCTTCTCTCGAGCATTTATTCCGTCATACTGTTTCGTTCGTATATCTCTATCTGTAAAATATTTAGTGTAAGTGATAGAGAAAAACTCCTTGTCAGATCTGAACTGACATGCAAATATCATTATGTCTAGAAGATATGAAATACCATGGGCAAAATAACGTCACATCTGGATTCAAATATGTTCTTGTTGATGTATTTTCATGAATGCCCTGATACTAGCTGCCACAGCGAGCTCCACTGAAATGTTACAATGGGAATAGAGCGAGTGGAAGACCTCGGAAAAATGGAGTGACGGCATTAAGAACAGAATTACAGAAATGAACATCAGTCTTAATAGTGCTCTTGACAGAGCTTATCAACGAATGTTACATCTTCCCCCCCCCCCCCCCCCCCCCCCCGACACTTGTTGTTGTTATCGATCCAGCGGCGCATGAGCTTTCGCCCTTTGGCTCAATGCCATATAGTGGAATTTGCATGTTTTCACAAGCTGTTCTTTTCCTCCGTACAAAGTGTTCCACTTGTCTGGTCTCGGAGGGAATAGCATTTTTCTAGTCTTGATGAGTTTTGGGCACTCAAAGAGATGGTGTTCAACAGTTTCGTAGTTACATAGCTGGCACTTCACTGAGGTACAAGGTTGAAGAGAAGAAGAAGATGTCTTAAGTGAGGAAGAAGAGTAGGAGGAAGAGAAGGAGGAGAAGAAGCAGCAGCAGTGAAGGTGACAGAAGTTAATTAAAGAGGTGAAAAAGTACCATGCATGTGGTGAGACAGCATTTTGACTATCTTTTTACCGTGTATTGTGGTCGTTGACTGCATACGCCAATTACGCAAATGAAAAGGGCAGGTAATGCGTGGAGATATCAGCGGATGTGGTATTATCACGCCTGTAGGGGGAACTCCCAGACCCCGTGACGTCACATAACCTATTGTTCTGTGACCTTTGTGAGACGACCCACAAAACAAAGGGAATTATTTAACAATCGTCGTCGGTAGTAAAAGTATGAGGCGGAGGGTGACACCAGAAAGCAGCGATCAGTAAGTAACCAAGACGAACCACTGATTGATGGCCAGCAGAATAAAGATATTCTGAGAATTGGCCAACAACGTCAGCAGTCACGTGATGACTCAGCGAGGATTTGATTAGTGGAAATAGTACCTGACTGGTCACGTGATGTGATATTTTTAAAAAATTTTTATAGAAGAGGAGCGATTGTTATGCAATCAGCGCCAAATGTGGACACTTACATCCTCTAATAAACGTAAAATTGTGACAACAGAGATGAAATACCCTAGAAGAGATGCGGGAGTTTCAAGGAAAGGTAGAATACGAAATCTCGAAGCCACACTGAAACGTTACAACATGTATGGAGCGAGTGGAAGACCTCGGAAAACATGGAGTGATGGCATTAAGAACAACCATACAGAAATTAACATTAATCTTAAGGGCTCTCGACAGAGCTCATCAAAGAACGTTATATTCCCCCCCCCCTCAACCGACACTTCACAAAGGTGCAAGGTGGAGGGGAAGAAGAAAACGATTTTTATTACTTTGTGAATCGCTGACAGTAGAAATTAGATACCTGGGGTTTCAAGGTGGCTCACTAGGCAGCGTGACAGTTGACGCTACAACGACCCCAAAGCGATGCCAGCTCTATTCCTGGTCTCTTTATGTGGGTTTCGGGGCCACACTGGGTGTATACTATGACACACGGCCCTTTCCCAGCGTGCATGTTGTTAGAAGGCCACTAGTCAGGGGTTTACTGCAGTCGGATGTTTTGGTTCAAAACACGCAGACATCACAGCTGTCGTTTAAACCACAATACAACTTGCCAACCGCTATTTTAAGGAAGAGGACGAAGAGAGACTCACGTCCAAGTGCGTTTGTTGCTTCATATGTGTTTTTGCCTATTTGTGCAGATTTTTAGGAATAATATATTCGAGAAAGAGGGTTGGGGGATACAAACCACATTAAGCTGTCTCATAGATTTTAATTTTCATAATCGGCTTACTGACAGCGATGAATGTATGACATAATGTAATTATGATGTCTGGATTCCGTCAGACAGGCCCACACACTCCTGTACCACACACTCCTGTATCACACACTTCAGCCATATTTGTTCGGCTTGTCCTCGATTCTTATTAACCCGAGTGTGTCGCTCAACCGTTGCCATGGATAAAACAATCTATTCATTGACTTTCCGGAGCCATTCTTCGATAGTTTCAATTTCATCATGTTTGGTACTTTTCTTCTTCTTTTCTATCTTTGCGATAATTACAGATTCCTCTCTGTTTGTTTCTTTCTCTCCCCAGATGTTGTGTGGTGCTATTGTACACCTTGACATTAACATGAAGTTAATGGAGAGAAGGAAACTACAGCTCCAGTCCAGAGTGACAGCATATTGAGAAACTTCCTGGAGTCATAAGATAGAAAGAGGGCGGCGGGGGGGGGGGGTGGGGGGGGGGGGAGTTAGGAGGAGACAGAACATTTCCGTTGCTTCCTGTGTGGGTTCCGGGGCCCTATTATAGGGAAAACAAGAATAGACCCACTGCCTACCCATGTCGTAAGAGCCGACTAATTGGGAGCTTCCTTCGAAGTCGGAGCATCTGCCTGAGGGGCAAAGAACCAGCAGTCTGCATACAAATGACTCAGATTTGTAAAATGGATGCACACGTAACACTCAGGTTCTGGAACAGGACTGCAGTCCAGAAGTGGATGAACAACCAGAACTTTCCGCCAGAGTTTACAGCTGGTTAACGCGAAGAAGAGGAAGATTTCCGTTGCCATCAAGCATTTATTAGGCCAGTCGGTCTGCAGACTTGTGTACACGATGTGTGTACAGCGCCCGCTTCCACTGATTATTACGCTCACGTTTCACCTCAACATTAATCCGTGTCCAATCAAACTTGCACGTCTGTATAGTGTAGTCTCCCCCCCCCCCCCCAAGTCTTCCTCTATTTATATAATGCTCCAATATTCTCCGCTTTAACTTTCATATTCCATGTTTGGACCAAGATAAGATAGATCCCCGCCCCCTATCAGTCTGTCTACTTTCATTCATTGCGTTTACAATTAAATTCTTTCTTCTTCATCTCCCCCCCCCCCTCTCGTCTCCCTCCTCAATTTAGCATGGGGAAAGAAGAAGGAGGCGGGGTGAGTTGATATAATAAGTATTCTCTTTGTACTCATGTAAGTTCGTTTTATCAGTTGCTCGTCATTCCTCTAAGGCTATTATCCTTGATGCCGTCGATCCATATTCTGCGCGGTCTTCTTCTTGATCTGTCTCCATTGCATTTCTTCAGCATGGCTCTGTGTGACAGTTGGTACCAGGGATTTTTCGTCAGTTGGCTAAACGGTCTCATCCATTGTCTTTTAATAAACTGTATGTATGACTGGTTTCAGACCTAGTCTTCTCCTAGTTTCTTCATGTTTAGTTCAGTATCCCATTGTAACTGCGGCAGCACTTCCAAGACACGTCCTCTCTGTTGTTATGAGTTTACGCTCATTAGTTTTAGTGAGGGTCCATGTTTGACTCTGGTAGCGCACACTCGCTATACAGAGTTCTTTTTAAATTTGCCTGTCATCCTCATATAATAGGTCCTTTTGTAAAACGTCGCTATCAATACGGTCTGCCTGAAAGAAACACGGTATCAGTGAATTACTTTGTGATGCCACTAGGTAGTTTTTTAATGTGTCATACTGAACAGTCAGCGCTGCGTACAACTGTGGAACTCTGCAAAACGGTTTGTTGCCAGATCGCCCACAACCGGAATCGAACCGAGTATTTCGGAATTTACAAAGCTGGTTCGCAACGTCCAAGCTGCAGACGCCGATTCTTTTAATTTACTATTTGAAAAAATTAATAACAAACATTTTTTCTCCTCATATGTTCTGTTAACTATACACCATTTTATTTATTTTTTTAAATTCACTAGCTTGGTTGAACATCACAACAAATAGCAGACTTGAAAAGCTTGTACAATATTTACATAAACTGTCAGGCAAGCGGTCTCGCGAACTTTATCTCGCGAGACCCGCCAACCCATCTACAAATGATCATCGATTCATAAAACACGGAGAAGAAAGCCAGAGTTGACATTATTAATTGATTAATAATGAGAGTGGCTTAAAAGGCGAAGTTGCCCTGAAGAGGATCGATACCAGCACACACACACACACACACACACCCCGCCTCGGCCGGGCTGATCATGCGGCTCGCGTTGAAGTGAAGTAATGGCAACGTCGGATACCGGCTGCCAGCGACTGATGGCTCTATGATGCAGTTGCTTGGAGCACGGCTGCCGAATTTTTTTTGGGGGAAATAGTACCAATTTTATTTTATTTTCCCCATTTTTTTTAAAAGTACCAAAAGGTAGCTATATATATATATCGACTGGCGTGGACGATCATACCTCTCCACTGCGATCCGCAACTGCTTGTGTTGACACCCCTCTATGCCATGACAAAAGGCTGCCAAGAATCTTTTTGCACTGTCTTCCTCTGTCATTTTCCACAGATCTTTTCAGTGTCACTGTGTGTTCCATTTCCCCTCTTCTCATAGCATGACCAAATAATGATGACTGTCTCTTTCTGGTGTTTGTGATAAGTTGTCTTCGAGCACTCGCCTCTTTCAAAACATCTGGATTGCTCTTCTTGGCTGTCCAGGGAATTCTAAGGATTCTTCTGTAAAAACCACATCTCCGGGGTCTCAAGACATTGTTCGGCATGTTTATTAATTATCCAGTCTTCATAGTTGTATGTTAAAACTGGCTATGTATAGTTTGCGAGAATTCTTTTCCTAACCTCCAATTCATGGCTAAAAAAAAAAAAATCTTTATTTTAGAAACTGCGACATGAAAGAGAACCATCTGCTAATTGTCCGGCCGAACACTCGCGCACTGGCCTTTGAAACTAAAATAGCTACTTGACCATTCACGTCAAGGTTAATTTGCGTCAGCAGTTACATCTCACCATTTTTTTTCTTTTTTCAGTACACTGTCACTTTTATAATAGGTTCATCAGAATGCCAGAATTTACAGTATTGATGCAAAATTGCTAAAACATACCAAAACATCGGACGTGATACCAGAATCATAGTGCTACTCGGCAAGGGTCAAATGGTACTAAATTTGTTGTGTACGAGTACCAACTTCGGCAGCCTTAGCTCGGAGGATGGGAGAAGAGCTGCCGTATCGCCATTGATTCTCTGTGTGGGGGGGGGGGGGGGGGGGGGGGGTTGTCTGAATGCTGCAGGTTTCACCGGCCTGGTCTAGCCGTTACGGGTGCCCCACTTACAGAATCTTCAGAGGTTGAACTTGTTATTTGGAATTTGATCTTGTGGTCTTCTACCCAGATTTGAATTCTGTAATCTCAGGATATCAAAGGAACAAAATAAAAGAGTGAAGGATCTTTATCCACGCCTTCCGGTGTATTGGGAATTTAGTGCTAGACATATTTGATAGACCAGTCGGCACTGGATGTGTGATGTGGTCAGCCTAACGCTGGTCGCTTTTACTTCCTAGGACTTTACCTGCTACCAATTCAAGGCTAGGTCGATTGAACATACCTACTGTTTTTAACAAGCATATCTTAAAGGCGAAATATTGTAGTAATAAGTACAGGTCGCTGATAGCGCAGCCTAGCTATAAACCACAATACAGTGTGCCAGCTACCTTTGAAGAGTGAATGAGTGAGTGAAGAAGAAGAAAAGCTAGGCGTACATAAAAGGACACTTTGTTGACTGACATGCAGGCATTAAAGTGTACGTGTGCGCGCGCGTCTTTGCATGCTTGAATGTGAGCAGGTGAAGAGAGAGGAAGAGAGAGAGAGAGAGAGAGAGAGAGAGAGAGAGAGAGAGAGAGAGAGAGAGAGAGAGAGAGAGAGAGAGAGATAATGTCCATTTTTGCATAAATAATAAGAAAACCAAACACCTCATTCGTTTTTCTTCCCCATTCTATACAAAATAACTATAGAAGTGGATACCATTGGGGAGCCATTATAGATCTCTTGAAGCAGTCACATCCCTACAGAGGTCACATCCCTACAAAGGTCACATCCCTACAGAGGTCACATCCCTACAGAGGTCACATCCCTACAGAGGTCACATCCCTACAGCGGTCACATACCTACAGAGGTCACATCCCTACACCGGTCACATCCCTACACCAGTCACATCCCTACACCGGTCACATCCCTACAGAGGTCACATCCCTACAGAGGTCACATCCCTACAGCAGTCACATCCCTACAGAGGTCACATCCCTACAGAGGTCACATCCCTACAGAGGTCACATCCCTACAGCGGTCACATCCCTACAGGAGGGGGGTGTTGACCCATTGCCCTCTAATGAGCATACTGTAGTAGGTAACCTATTAACCTATTTTAAGTGTTCCCTTCAAAGTCAGACTGTTTCTGCCTGAGCAGCGAGGTACCAGAAATCCGCATATAAATAAGCCAGATCTTTAAAACAGATAGTGCTCGCAAAACTCAAGTTCTAGTGTAAGACCAAAATCCAGAAGTGGACGAAACTTTCTTTCCACTGGAGTTTACAGCAGGTGAAGAAGGTTTTAAAAAAAAGTAGAACTTCAACACAAGAAGAAAAAAAAAGTCTTCTTTACTTAAATTTTTGTGTGTGGTAATTATTTATAATATCTTGTTTAGAGTAGAATGATACAGTTTTCATTAGTTCATTTTTTTTCTTCAGGTCAGAATGTTGGATTTGAAATGAAGATTAGCCCTGAGCAACCCACGCAACAGTTCAGTGTAGGCAACAATCGTGTGCTCAAGTGTATAGCTTCTACTGCAGAAAACAACCAGAGACCCACTCTTCACTGGGAGATTAAAGATGTCCCAGTTACAGCTACCGATAAAACTTCCAGGTAAGGGAGACTGATGATGTCAGAATCAATCAATCTTTGGTTTGTTAAAGTTCAGCAGAGACACTTTGGGATAGAAGTAATAATTCAGATACATATGGTTGTTATAACATCTGTCCATGATAGAAAAGAGCACAAGCATTGTTCTGTCCTTGAAACGGCCAAGAAATATATGGGGAGTTGTTCGATACTGAAATGGTTAAATGTGTTCCAGTTAGAGCTACTTATACATCTGGCAGGTGAGGGTGAATTAAAGATATCCCAGTTATAGCTACTTATACAACTGGCAGGTAAGGGGATTATGGATATCCTAGTTATAGCTACTTACTTATACAACTGCCACGTAAGGGGATTATGGATATCCTAGTTATAGCTACTTACTTATACAACTGCCACGTAAGGGGATTATGGATATCCTAGTCATAGCTACTTATACAACTGCCACGTAAGGGGATTATGGATATCCTAGTCATAGCTACTTATACAACTGGCAGGTAAGGGGTTTATGGATATCCCAGTTATAACTGCTTACTTATACAACTGGCAGGTAAGGGGTTTATGGATATCCCAGTTATAGCTACTTACTTATATAACTGGCAGGTAAGGGGTTTATGGATATCCTAGTTATAGCTACTTATATAACTGGCAGGTAAGAGGGGAATAAAGATATCCTGGTTGTAGCTAATTTTACAACTGGCAGGTAAGTAGGAAAAAAGATATCCTCGTTATAGATACTTATATAACTGGCAGGTAAAGAGATTTAGATACTTATATAACTGGCAGGTAAGGAGATATGAATACTTATGTAACTGGCAGGTAAGGAGATATAGATACTTATATAACTGGCAGGTAAGGAGATATAGATACTTATATAACTGGCAGGTAAGGAGATATAGATAGTTATTTAACTGGCAGGTAAGGAGATATAGAAACTTATATAACTGGCAGGTAAGGAGATATAGAAACTTATATATCTGGCAGGTAAGGAGATTTAGATACTTATATAACTGGCAGGTAAGGAGATATAGAAACTTATATATCTGGCAGGTAAGGAGATTTAGATACTTATATAACTGGCAGGTAAGGAGGATTAAAGAGATAATGGTTACAGCTGCTGATAAAACTACAAATACACTAAAGAACAGGGGGGGGGGGGGGGGGGGGTAGAGAGTGAATTTACGCTCCCTTGGTATATTTTTGCACACAATTTATTAGATATTGTTGAAAGTTTTCAACATGATGTTAATAACTTCCTCATGTTGTTTGCTTGATTCCTCTCCCAGGATCCGAGTGGAGGAAGGGGCCGATGGCAGCCTCATGTTACGAGTGGACAAAGTACAGGATGGTGATGAAGGCACTTACAAATGTGTCGCCACCCTCGGCTCACAGACGGACTCTAGGAGTGTCCAAGTTCTGGTCATTCGTAAGTTGATCAACTGGCACCACCAGATGTTTGTTTCTGTCTCCCTGTGGGGACCACGGACATTGTTGGGGGAAAAGAAACAGACGCAATGCTCCCTAACATACATGTCATGAAATTAGACTAATTGGGGGTGTTTCCTTCGATATTAGAGTGCGTCTGACTAAGAGGTGAGGAGCCAACAGTCTGCATACAAATAAGCCAGCTCTGTAAAATGGATGCGCACACAAAATTGAAGTTCTGGAACAGAAGTGGATGAACATGCGGAACTTTCTGCTGAAGTTTACTGCTAGTGAATGCCGTCATCTGGTCGATACTTGACACTCAGAGGAAAGCCAAGATGGGTGTATAATCAAAATTCTGCTGGCATCATTGGTTTTGGAAATCTGTGCTGGCTGCCAAAGATGGGGAAGGTGTACTTATGGGAATGCCCTGAGTGCTGTAATGTTGGTTCTTGAATCAACTCAACTCAAGTCAACTCATCAATTCAACCCAGAGAACGTAAGTAGAGACAGAAAGGAATTATATGAAGAAGGGACATGGAGGAAGCTTCAGCGGTGTCATGGAGGAAGCGGTGTCATGGAGGAAGCTTCAGCGGTGTCATGGAGGAAGCGGTGTCATGGAGGAAGTGGTGTCATGGAGAAAGCTGAAGCTGTGTCATGGAGAAAGCTGAAGCTGTGTCATGGAGAAAGCTGAAGCTGTGTCATGGAGAAAGCTGAAGCTGTGTCATGGAGAAAGCTGAAGCTGTGTCATGGAGGAATCTGTGTCATGGAGAAAGCTGAAGCTGTGTCATGGAGGAATCTATGTCATGGAGGAATCTGTGTCATGGAGAAAGCTGAAGCTGTGTCATGGAGGAATCTATGTCATGGAGGAATCTGTGTCATGGAGAAAGCTGAAGCTGTGTCATGGAGGAATCTATGTCATGGAGGAATCTGTGTCATGGAGAAAGCTGAAGCTGTGTCATGGAGGAATCTATGTCATGGAGGAATCTGTGTCATGGAGAAAGCTGAAGCTGTGTCATGGAGGAAGCTGTGTCATGGAGAAAGCTGAAGCTGTGTCATGGAGGAATCTGTGTCATGGAGGAATCTGTGTCATGGAGAAAGCTGAAGCTTTGTCGTGGAAGAAGCTGTGTCATGGAGGAAGCTGTGTAAGATGCCCAAAGATATGACAACTTTGAATGAGTTTGTTAAGGGCCTGGACTTCAAGGGTAATTTTTTGCAGCAGAAAAAGATATCTCTTGGTGAGTTCCTGAAATAAATACACACATTCTAAGAGACAAATTTTCCCTTAAGGATTGCATTCTTCAGAATTAACAGCTAATAAGAATCTAACAGGTACAGATAACTTTGTTTTAAAACTATGGATCTTTAACAAGATGTTGCAAAACCAACCCCAGCACTTTTCTGACTGATGGTGGCTTTTGTGTGCAATCCTTCGTTCAGTAGTCTGTCATTGCTCTTTGAACGGCCAGTGCTACATACCATTGTCAATGCAAACACAAAATGATCTGCTTCCAAATAGCCTGCAGCTGGAATCAAACCCAGTACTATAGGATTACAAACTGCGCACGCAACGCCTAAGCCAAAGATGTCATATAACAAAGTTACTTTAGGGTAACCTTTGTTTACAGAGTAACCTACAGTCCATTGTGGGTGGGTATCCTTTTTCATCTTCATGTTCACGGGCTGTAAACAGAAAGTTCTGGTTGTTCGTCCACTTCTGGACTTAGTTTTATTCCAGAACCTAAGTTTTGTGTGCACATCTGTTTTACAGATCTGGCTTATTTGTTTGATAAATGTTGAATTAAGAATCGACATCACAGCACTCAGGACACTCCCATAAGTGCTCAAGTTCCCCATCTTCAGCAGCAAGCGAAGAGTTCCAATTCCGATGGTACCAGTCACCGTCTGATTGTATATCCGTCTCATCCTTGCCCTGACTGTATGCAGACTTTTGGTTCCTTGGCTTTTGTGTAGATGCACACTGACTTTGAAGGAATCATATCTTATTAGTTGACTCTTGTGACATGTTTGTTGGGGAGGCAGAGGGTCTCTTCTTTCTTTCCCAAAAATGGGGCCCTGGAGGGTGGGTGTCCAAAACATCATCATCATCGTCCCACAACACTGTGTGTCGTTGGGTCACCTGCTGCTGTTGACTGTCTAATTAGCTCCCTTCATCTTTGACAGTCAATCAGGTATGATGGACTTCATGGTTGCATGCCTTATTCAGGCCCGTCCAGTCAGGCAAGTTCCGTATCCAGATCTTTCTTGGTCTGCCTCTTCCCTTACAGAGCTCTGTAGTCTTGTTTTTGAGAGGCTGCTTATTACATATCCGAACCATTCACTTTCTGCCTTTTCACTGTAATCAGAAGAGGTTCATAGTTGCCAGTGTGCTTGATAATTATACAACAAGCCTCGTATCCAAATAAAAACATTTATAAAAGTATGGTTATACGTGCGCTCAAACACACATAGAAATTAATATGTTCTTTTACGTTTCACCAGAGGATCTCAAAGTGACCTCTGAACCAAGCCAATATGGCCTGTGGGGTGAAGACGGGATTGTGAAGTGTGAAGCTACAGCCAAACCAGCTCCAACCATCACATGGAAATTTTTCAACGGTACCAAGATCCAAAGTGGTATGTTCACTTTCTGCTCTCTTACTTTGAAAATAATATTGTTTATTTTGTTTAAAATGTCTCTTGGTCACATTGGGTTAAATGATATTGTTACACACACACATCTGTGTACACACTGTTTGCATACACCATATGTGTACACACTATTGACACACACACACACACTATCCACACACCATTCACATACACACCATCCACACACACACATCATCTACACACACACACACACCATCCACATACACACCACGCGTGTGCGCACACGCCATCCACATACACACCATTTACACACACACATCATTCATGTGCACACCACTCATAGGTGACCTAGTGGATGTGCTGGCTGATTCATGCAGGACTACAGATCAGAGTCACATAAAGATTGGCATGGCCTCATTGATCTACAGATCAGAGTCACATGAAGATTGGCATGGCCTCATTGATCTACAGATCAGAGTCACATGAAGATTGGCATGGCCTCATTGATCTACAGATCAGAGTCACATGAAGATTAGCATGGTCTCATTGATCTACAGATCAGAGTCACATGAAGATTGGCATGGCCTCATTGATCTACAGATCAGAGTCACATGAAGATTGGCATGGCCTCATTGATCTACAGATCAGAGTCACATAAAGATTGGCATGGCCTCATTGATCTACAGATCAGAGTCACATGAAGATTGGCATGGCCTCATTGATCTACAGATCATAGTCACATAAAGATTGGCATGGCCTCATTGATCTACAGATCAGAGTCACATAAAGATTGGCATGGCCTCATTGATCTACAGATCAGAGTCACATGAAGATTGGCATGGCCTCATTGATCTACAGATCAGAGTCACATGAAGATTGGCATGGCCTCATTGATCTACAGATCAGAGTCACATGAAGATTGGCATGGCCTGATTGATCTACAGATCAGAGTCACATGAAGATTGGCATGGCCTCATTGATCTACAGATCAGAGTCACATAAAGATTGGCATGGCCTCATTGATCTACAGATCAGAGTCACATGAAGATTGGCATGGCCTCATTGATCTACAGATCAGAGTCACATGAAGATTGTCATGGCCTCATTGATCTACAGATCAGAGTCACATAAAGATTGGTATGGCCTCATTGATATTTACCCATAGAGGAGAAACAGAAATATACAAATAATTATTCAGAAAGAAGTAACAATTTAACCAGAAATATACAGTAATTTACTTAGAAAGAGGAAACAATTTAACCAGAAATATACAGTAATTTACTTAGAAAGAGGAAACAGTTTAACCAGAAATATACAGTAATTTACTTAGAAAGAGGAAACAATTTAACCAGAAAGAAGAGTGAATTTACTTAGAAATATGTAAATAATTACTCAGGGAAAAGGAGGCAGTTTACCTCCATTTATATGCAAAAAAATTACTCAGAAAATGGAAACAATTAACCTTGAATTATAGAAATAATTAATGAGAAAGAATAAACAGTTTACCTAGAAAAATGCATTTACACAGAATGATCAGGCAGTTTATCTATAAATTAAGGAAATAGTAGATTATCAGACAGAACCAGACGTGAAACCAATTTTGAGTTGATTAACTCTTTGAATCTCAGGGGGTTTAGCATCACAGGCCCAGGGGGTAGTATAGAAAGTAATAAAATAGGCGCATCCTGCATTCATTGGGCTTCTAGGTAGCAACTTATGAATGTATGATGCGTTCCTTGGGACTCAAAAGAGTTAAAGTGTTAGTGTTTTCATTGCAGTTTCTTCTAGTGTTTATATATTACTTAGCAAGTCTGTTTGTGTTTCCTTGCAACAAAGGGGAAAAGTACATCATCCAGCAAGACCACATGACAATCAAGAAACTGACAGATGAGGACACGGCCAAGTACTGGTGTGATATTGTTGTCATAGAAGTTGGCGCTAGTGAAGAGTTCTACATTGATTATCAAGTAGTCCGTAAGTTTGTGTTCTGCTTGTGCTGTTTTATTTCATTAGCCAGGTAGGTAGTTGTACCCCATTAGGACATCACACAAGCGATAAACACCTCGTGATACAAAGTGCCACCAAGCGGATGAGGATCACCCATGGAGAGGTCCCAGAAACCCCTTTCAGCTGTTAGGCCATATTTATGACCCAGCTATATTAAGGGCCCCCAGCAAAAGCCAGAGTGGGGCTTCAAAATAACAAAAAATTGCATCCTGCAAGGAGACGATTGTTCTGGAAGATTTCATTAGCTATTTCTTTTGTGTGGATAATGTTTTAGTTGGTAGCAGATTCTTCCACGTGACCCTCACAATATATTTCCAGTAGTTTTTGAATTGTTTGTTTAAATCTTTTATTTTTAACTGTTAAATCTTTAGTAGTTTATTAATGAAATTTTCCAGTGGACATTGTAATGTGTAGTGAAACAATGATTTATCTCATCTCTTGAACACCCAGAAGTGTTACATTGTCTACATATTGTAGTAAAACATTGATGTATCTCATCTCTTCCACACATTGTCTACAATTTGTAGTAAAACATTGATGTACTCATCTCTTCCACACATTGTCTACATATTGTAGTAAAACATTGATGTATCTCATCTCTTCCACACATTATCTACAATTTGTAGTGAAACAATGATTTATCTCATCTCTTGAACACCCAGAAGTGTTACATTGTCTACATATTGTAGTAAAACATTGATGTATCTCATCTCTTCCACACATTATCTACAATTTGTAGTGAAACAATGATTTATCTCATCTCTTGAACACCCAGAAGTGTTACATTGTCTACATATTGTAGTAAAACATTGATGTATCTCATCTCTTCCACACATTGTCTACAATTTGTAGTGAAACAATGATTTATCTCATCTCTTGATCACCCAGAATTGTTACATTGTCTACATATTGTAGTAAAACATTGATGTATCTCATCTCGTCCACACATTGTCTACAATTTGTAGTGAAACAATGATTTATCTCATCTCTTGAACACCCAGAATTGTTACATTGTCTACATATTGTAGTAAAACATTGATGTATCTCATCTCGTCCACACATTGTCTACAATTTGTAGTGAAACAATGATTTATCTCATCTCTTGAACACCCAGAAGTGTTACATTGTCTACATATTGTAGTAAAACATTGATGTATCTCATCTTGTCCTCACATTGTCTACAATTTGTAGTGAAACAATGATTTATCTCATCTCTTGAACACCCAGAAGTGTTACATTGTCTACATATTGTAGTAAAACATTGATGTATCTCATCTCTTCCACACATTGTCTACATATTTTAGTAAAACATTGATGTATCTCATCTCTTCCACACATTGTCTACAATTTGTAGTAAAACATTGATGTATCTCTTCTGCTTACATCTCCCAGTGGAGCAGAAGCTGCATGTAGACCTTTTCCTGATTGGTTGACTGCTGGGTTCATGTGAACAGACAGGGCATCCATATCTGGAGCTAGTGATAGGCTGGAATCATGTGAACAGACAGGGCATCCATATCTGGAGCTAATAATTGGCTGAGATCAAGTGAACAGACATGGCATCCATATCTGGAGCTAGTGATAGGCTGGGATCAAGTGAACAGACATGGCATCCATATCTGGAGCTAATAATTGGCTGGGATCAAGTGAACAGACATGGCATCCATATCTGGAGCTAGTGATTGGCTGGGATCAAGTGAACAGACAGGGCATCCATATCTGGAGCTAATTATTGGCTGGGACCATGTGAACAGACATGGCATCCATATCTGGAGCTAATGATTGGCTGGGACCATGTGAACAGACAGGGCATCCATATCTGGAGCTAATTATTGGCTGGGACCATGTGAACAGACATGGCATCCATATCTGGAGCTAATGATTGGCTGGGACCATGTGAACAGACAGGGCATCCATATCTGGAGCTAATGATTGGCTGGGATCATGTGAACAGACATGGCATCCATATCTGGATCTAATGATTGTCTGGGATCAAGTAAACAGACAGGGAATCCATATCTGGAGCTAATGATTGACTGGGGTCAAGTAAACAGACAGGGAATCCATATCTGGAGCTAATGATTAGCTGGGATCATGTGAACAGACATGGCATCCATATCTGGAGCTAATGATTGGCTGGGATCATGTGAACAGACAGGGCATCCATATCTGGAGCTAATGATTGGCTGGGATCATGTGAACAGACAAGGCATCCATATCTGGAGCTAATGATTGGCTGGGATCAAGTGAACAGACAGGGAATCCATATCTGGAGCTAATGATTGGCTGGGATCAAGTGAACAAATAGGGCATCCATATCTGGAGCTAATGATTGGCTGGGATCATGTGAACAGACACGGCATCCATATCTGGAGCTAATGATTGGCTGGGATCAAGTGAACAGACAGGGCATCCATATCTGGAGCTAATGATTGGCTGGGATCAAGTGAACAGACATGGCATCCATATCTGGAGCTAAAGATTGGCTGGGATGAGCAGATGGTCTGCCAGATTTTGTACCCAGGAAAAACAAAACTTTTAATCAGGTTGCAGTTGGTCTCATCAGTATGGAAGTTCTGCGTTGACTGCTGAGGAGGAGGGTGGAGCATGTATAGAAACATCCTGAATACAGTGATGTCAGTTCTTGGTTTATTCATCATTTGATTGATTGACTTTTGCACCCACAAAAAAAGTTTTCTTTAGGATGCAGTATTTATTATCAGCTCTAGTCAGTCACTCATGTAGGTGACCTCATGTAGGTGACCATATGTCCAGTTTTCACCAGGGACAGTCCCGTGTTTGAGGCTTGCCCTGCTGTCACTAAATAAAAATAAAAAAACACATCAGTTGCAATGTTTTATAAACCCCTAACATTCATTTATAGTTAACCGGGAAGGCTAACCCAGTCAACAAATGCCCGCAGAAGTCGGATGTGTTGGCCGAAAGGAGCAAATATCGCAGCCATGCTGTAAACGGACACAACGCAATTACATCTTTCGGATGAACGCAGAAGAAGAAGGTGTATAGTTATATCCACAGACCTTATTAGATTTTAGCATTAAACAATGCCTAAGATATGTTGATGAGAGTTTTCTTTGTAGCATCATCATCATACTGTGAATTGACCTAGGAAAGTCATGTTTCCTCTGTTGATTTTAGTCACTTGTCAACAGGTTTTAACCTAAAATAACCGCCAATAATAGCTTATATTCAGGCATGGTAACCTTCAGTTGTGACCTGTAGTGACTTATACTATTGTGTGGTGGTGAATATAATGACTTATATGATGCAGAAACTTTCTACCTTTTGTGTTGATATTGAAATATTGCCTTCCCACCTGTTCTGTTCTAGGGAGACAATATAATCGCCGAAGAAAATGTGGATGAGAGGGGTGGCATTCTGACAATTCGTGACGTGAAACGAGAGGATGAGGGAGTGTACACCTGTGTGGCCAGGAACCGGGGTGGTGCTGATGAGAAATCAAATCGACTTGATGTGAAAAGTAAGCCACATTTGTTAATTTTAAAACAATTGTTCAGATAGATTATTCTTCTGTATCATGTTGTCCAAATCAAAATAAACCGTTTGAGGAAAGTGGGATTTTGAGAGGGTTCCGATTGAAAAATTAACCCTTCTGGAACCAGGCAGAGGGGGTTTGGATTTTATTAACCTTCCATGAAGCGAACTAAGAGGTTTGGATTGAAATAAACCTTTTTAGAAGTGGTCAAAGGACGTTTGGACCAAATAAAGCCTTTGGAAGGTCACCAAAGGGGTTTGGATTTACAAAATAAACTTTTGGGAGTGGACCCAAGGGGTTTGGATTTACAAAATAAACTTTGGGAAGGTCACCGCATGGGTTTGGATTTACAAAATAAACTTTGGGAAGGTCACCGCATGGGTTTGGATTTACAAAATAAACTTTGGGAAGGTCACCGCATGGGTTTGGATTTACAAAATAAACTTTAGGGAGAGGACCCACAGGGTTTGGATTTACAAAATAAACCTTGGAGAGTTGACCCAAGGGGGTTGGATTGAAATAAATATTTTGAGAAGAGTCTGAATGAGGTAAAATTGTATACTCTGTGAATCAGAACTATGTCAGCAAAGCAACTAATGTACTCACCTGTCCCATTGTTATAATGAGTAAAAGGATGACCAAGAAGCAGGTGGCTCAACATCGGCAGTAATACTTTATTATGATACAGTCTCACATTAGCCAGTATACGCAGTACACCTCATCATGATACTTTTGTCTCTCAAAAGTTTCGTCTTTTCATCATCTTTTCTTTCTTTTAAAGTTTGTTCGTTCGTTCTTGACTTCCTCTTTTACCACATTGGGCATTGAGAGAGACAAGGTTCTGCTTCTTCATTTTCTGGCCACCTTGGCCATATAGTCTTTTCTTTATTAGTGAACATTTTCCCCTCATCATTATATTTGTAGTTTCCCTTATCTTATTATGCACTGTCCTGTCTTCTCCACTCCTTCTATGATCTGTTTAACTTGTTATTCTGACCAGTCTTCTCCACTCCTTCTATGACCCATTTAACTTGTTATTCTGACCAGTCTTCTCCACTCCTTCTATGATCTGTTTAACTTGTTATTCTGACCAGTCTTCTCCACTCCTTCTATGACCCATTTAACTTGTTATTCTGACCTGTCTTCTCCACTCCTTCAGTGATCCATTTAACTTGTTATTCTGACCTGTCTTTTCCACTCCTTTTATGACTTATTTAACTTGTTATTCTGACCAGTCTTTTCCACTCCTTCTATGACCCATTTAACTTGTTATTCTGACCTGTCTTCCCCACTCCTTCTATGACCCATTTATTTTGTTATTCTGGACCCCCCCCCCCACCCTCCATTTAACTTGTTATTCTGACCAGTCTTCCCCACTTCTTTTATGACCTATTTAACTTGTTATTCTGACCTGTCTTTTCCACTCCTTTTATGACTTATTTAACTTGTTATTCTGACCGGTCTTCCTCACTCCTTTTATGACCTATTTAACTTGTTATTCTGACCTGTCTTCTCATCTCCTTCTATGACCCATTTAACTTGTTATTCTGACCTGTCTTCTCCACTCCTTCTATGACCCATTTAACTTGTTATTATGACCAGTCTTCTCCACTCCTACCATGATCCATTTAACTTGTTATTCTGACCAGTCTTTCCACCTCCTTTTATGACCTATTTAACTTGTTATTCTGACCTTTCTTCTCCACTCCTTCTATGACCATTTATCTTATAATTCTGACCCGTCTTCTCTAGTCGCTCCCATCATCCATGACATACCTGATGTGAAAGATGCTGTCGAGGGCGGCCAGCAGAAGGTCACCTGCATGGCAGAGGGAGACCCAGCTCCGACTGTCATCTGGCAGAAACAGGGTCAACCGGCCTACACCAACGATGGCATTAGGGTGAGTCTGCTAGTGGGCATGTTATCTTTTCTAGTTTTTTGCAGGTATAACATATAAATTTTATATATTCTAACATATACAGTGAATTGTTTACTTATATGTGTTATCTTTTCTAGTTTTTCCAGGTATAGCATAAATGTTATCTTTTCTGGTTTTTGCAGGCGTAATATAATAAATATGATTTTGTCTATTTTTTTTTAACTTCATCCTTACATGTTGTACTGACTGTTCCAAATAACTTCATCTTTCATCCTTAACATGTTGTACTGACTGTTCCAAATAACTTCATCTTTCATCCTTAACATGTTGTACTGACTGTTCCAAATAACTTCATCTTTCATCCTTAACATGTTGTACTGACTGTTCCAAATAACTTCATCTTTCATCCTTAACATGTTGTACTGACTGTTCCAAATAACTTCATCTTTCATCCTTACATGTTGTACTGTCTGTTTCAAATAACTTCATCTTTCATCCTTACATGTTGTACTGTCTGTTTCAAATAACTTCATCTTTCATTCTTACATGTTGTACTGTCTGTTTCAAATAACTTCATCTTTCATCCTTACATGTTGTACTGTCTGTTTCAAATAACTTCATCCTTACATGTTGTACTGACTGTTTTAAATAACTTCATCTTTCATCCTTACATGTTGTACTGACTGTTTCAAATAACTTCATCCTTACATGGTGTACTGACTGTTTCAAATAACTTCATCCTTACATGTTGTACTGACTGTTTCAAATAACTTCATCCTTACATGTTGTACTGTCTGTTTCAAATAACTTCATCCTTACATGTTGTACTGTCTGTTTCAAATAACGTCATCCTTACATGGTGTACTGACTGTTTCAAATAACTTCATCCTTACATGTTGTACTGACTGTTTCAAATAACTTCATCCTTACATGATGTACTGTCTGTTTCAAATAACTTCATCCTTACATGTTGTACTGTCTGTTTCAAATAACTTCATCTTTCATCCTCACATGTTGTACTGACTGTTTAAAAAAACTTCATCCCTACATGTTGTACTGTCTGTTTCAAATAACTTCATCCTTACATGTTGTACTGACTGTTTCAAATAACTTCATCCTTACATGTTGTACTGTCTGTTTCAAATAACTTCATCCTTACATGTTGTACTGTCTGTTTCAAATAACTTCATCTTTCATCCTTACATGTTGTACTGACTGTTTCAAAAAACTTCATCCCTACATGTTGTACTGACTGTTTCAAATAACTTCATCCTTACATGTTGTACTGACTGTTTCAAATAACTTCATCCTTACATGTTGTACTGTCTGTTTCAAATAACTTCATCCTTACATGTTGTACTGTCTGTTTCAAATAACTTCATCCTTACATGTTGTACTGTCTGTTTCAAATAACTTCATCCTTACATGTTGTACTGACTGTTTCAAATAACTTCATCCTTACATGTTGTACTGACTGTTTTAAATAACTTCATCTTTCATCCTTACATGTTGTACTGACTGTTCCAAATAACTTCATCCTTACATTTTGTACTGTCTGTTTCAAATAACTTCATCCTTACATGTTGTACTGACTGTTTCAAATAACTTCATCCTTACATGTTGTACTGACTGTTTCAAATAACTTCATCCTTACATGTTGTACTGACTGTTTCAAATAACTTGATCTTTTCATGTTGTACTGTCTATTTCAGATTACCTTATCCTTACATTTTGCACTGTTTGTGTTGCAGGACAGCGGCCCTACACTCATCGATGAAGGCGGCAAAGATCGAGAGGATGCAGAAATCAAGACAGTAGGGAAGACCATGGACTTCACTTTCATTAAGCCACAAGATGCCGGCACATACATTTGTACAGCCATCAATGTCGTTGGCAACGCAAGCAAGACTGTCAAGTTTGAAGTTAGATGTAATATGAAATCTTTTTCTGACTGCTTTGTTGTGTGGTTGGAATATGTCATCCTTGTCTTAGTTTTGGGCATCCATTTTTGTTTGAGGAAAATGAATAGACCCACCGCCCACCTAAGGAGCTCATCGTAAAAGTTGATAAATTTCGGCTTTTGCTGAAAAGAGGTATGTACAGCACAACATTCTGACCTTCTTCTTCTTCTTCTCTTTCACCTTGTACCTCATCGAAGTGCCATCACTCCATCTTTTCCGAGGTCTTCCACTCACTCTATACCCGTTGCAACGTTTTAGTGTGGCTCGCTGTGGCGGATAGTATCAGGGCATTCTTGTTAGGTGTCCAAACCACTTCATTTGTTGTTCTTTGATGACCTGTAAGACTGGCTTTATTCCTAGCATTCGTCTGATTTCATGATTTCGAGTTCTGTCTTTCCTTGAAACTCCTGCAGCTCTTCTAAGACCACCCTTTTGAAAGTGAACGCAGAATAAGAAGATTGTATTATTTTCTACTGAAAGGAGGAGGTAATTTTTTTAACCGCCTTTGTTGTTATGTGAAGTTAACGCCATCACCCGAGAAGACAAAATTTAATCACTTCCTTTTTTTTGACACAGTCCCGTAAATATGGATATATCAGTGTGTCTGAAAAAATCTGTTCTCACTCAAAAATCTTAGTTAAATTTCATTATTTTCCCATAAGCCGCACTGGTGGAGGTCACAGGGGATGGCTTGAGTAGTTAAAATCCATTGGTTCTGTGTGTAGCTGTGCAGTGTTTCTTCTTCGTGTTCACCAGCTGTGAACTCTGGCAGAAAGTTCTGGTTGTTCATCCACTTCTGGACTGCAGTCCTGTTCCAGAACCTGAGTGTTTCATGTGTATTCGTTTTATAGATCTGACTCATTTGTATGCAGACTGTTGGTTCCTTGCCTCTCAGACAGATGTATTCCGACTTTAAAAGAAGCTCCCATATAGTTGACTCTTACGACATGCTTTTGGGTAGGCAATGGGTCTATTCTTGATTTCCCTATAATAGGGTTCCAGAATGTGCATTGTTTAATAGGCTAGATTATGAATATAGTAACTTAAAATTGCATTTATGGGGATCTTATGACCCCAATGGCTTTTTTAAAGCCAAGATGTCAAATTTTCTCATAAACCTCAGTGGTAGAGGTCACAGGGCCATGGCATGAATTGTTAAACATAGTTTATTATGTGCTTGTGTAAAAAAAAAAAAAATTCCCATTAATAAAATTTTTTTTCAGTTTTTTTCCCCCAGAAAACTCCCACAAGTTCATGACCTTTTTTCAGCGTTTGCGGGGCTAAAGGGTTGAAGGTTTAGATATTATACATCATCATCTAATACCTTCCTTGTTGTGTGAAGTTGAGACGTTATATGCTATCTTTGAGCTTTTGTTGTATTTTGTAGCATGGGATGCAAAAATTGCATTCTTTTGAATGAGTTCTTTAATATGTGAAGTTACATTTACAGTCAAAGGAGCGGCTGGCCAAACAGTTAGAATGCTTGGCTCTCAAGCAGGAGACCCGGGTTCGAATCCTCGGTAAGGCTGGGGATTTTTCTGTCGGAGGCAAAATAAAATCCTCACCTGCACAGTCGTGACGACAGCAATAGCCATGCAGCCTTAAATCCTCAGGCTGAAAGAACCCCCTGCCTACAACACAAAATTGGTATAAAAAAGGCAGTAATTGCAGGTTTTTTTTTTTTTAACATGTACGGTCACATCTTCTGCTTTCTTCTGTCTTGTGTGGACACTCATGTGATATGTGCTGACTGTTCTCTTTTCCATGGAGAGGGGCAGAGAACAGACATAGTTGCAGTTAAGAGGATCAACTTCATTGCACAGGGTCTTGTCCCATATGGCTCGGTCTCTCTCAGTAGAATGGCACAAAAAGCACCAAATTTGTACTCTGGACATTCTCATATACGCTCCATCCCCATCTTCAGCAGCCAGCGCAGAGTTCCAATACCAGTAGTGCCAGCAGCATCCTTCTGGCCTTTCCTCTGAGCGACAAATATCGACCATATCCCCTCGTCACTCCTTGCTGCATCCGGTGATCCATTTGCTCCTCCGAATTGTACATAAGGTCTTGACCACGTCTGCCTTATCATGCATCAGTATTTCCCCAAGTTGTGCAGAGCCAGCCAGTCTGTCTGCCTGTTTATTTCCGAACACACCGGCATGACCCAGAGAAAAGATCCAGACTATCCCCCTCACCAATGACCTCTGAAGTGAAGCATGCAACTGTCTACGAAGCATGTTTTCTGAGTCAGTTACAATCACGATGTGTGTGTGTTTTCTGTAACCATCAGAAAGCTGCAGTGTCCACCTCCACCTCCATTCTTAAGCTGAATGTGGTATCATATTCTAGGCTCTCCTGCACCAAACATCGACCATTAGAACCCCCAAGAACTTGATAAATAACCATATCACCTGAGTGAGCTGTATCTTGAATTAATTGCTGAATTGTCACCTTTGTGGCACCTGCTGACCACTCTCTGCCCTCCCGGCTCAGTGTGCTTGTGACTTTGAACAAGTCTGACCGTTCCACTGGCACTCTGGCCCACTCCTCTAATCACCTAATGTTCTCCAGGATGCAAACCTGTCTCATTGTGTCTTCTGCCTGAGCCATCCATCCCTCTAATCTTATCTTTGTGCAAAGGATCATCTGTGTCTGCAGCTTCTCAAAAGTATGACTCCACCTGCAGGATATTGAGCCTACCTGCAACGGTCAGCAAACCAAGGATGTATCACATACACACTACTGGGTTGCCTCAGATACACCCTATATTGACCCACTCAGCTATGTTCTGTATGTGCTCTATTTTAACTTGACCATCTGACTCTTTGAGACAGTGGGCAGTCCTAGTCCATATTCAGTCACTAAGAGAATCCAAATGCTGATATATTGTGAAAAGCATTCTCTGCTCTATGTCCGTCGCAGCCATTGTCAAGTGCACTGAGTCCTTTTTGGCATCTTGTTGCAACCATCTCCACGATCCTTGAAGGACAGACACCAGTCCAATGTAATTCCACAAATAGTTGTTTGTTCTCTCTGTTGACGTTTCTGCCATCTGTTATGAGACCTGGGACATGACTGTTTAGTCCCTATTTCTCCTATGCCTATATGTCAGTATCCTTCCAACTGCTGGTGCAATCTTGTTCGTATACACATTAAAACACACAGGTGAGATTGCAGATCCCTGTGGCAGTCCTGGGGCTATAATGTGTGGTTCTGAATTCCATGTACTCAGACGGTGATCAACCCAACAAGAGAACCGGACAGCTGCTATCCAGTTCACCAACCAGCGACTGACCCTCTTCTCCATCAGTGCAGTTATCATTAATGATAACATATCTTACTCTGTTATACGCATCCTTGAGATCCAGCTTTGCTGCTGTTGTTTCCTGTCTGCTCTGGAGCCCTTCATAAACATCAGAGGCAAAAGGTGGCTGCATTTGACCATGTATCTTTTCCTGGCCTGTAGCTTCCCTGACCTCCTGGGAGAAAGCTTCCCTTTTCCAAAAATGCTTGCAGTTTGACAGCGACTGTCTTCTTTAAGACCTTCCAAAATATATTTTTGTAAATGGTTATGATGTCTAAAGCTACTAAGCTTTGAATGTCTAACCATTGTTTATCTACCGCCTGCAGATAAACCAAACTTTGACACAGACTACAAAGTGACAACCTTCTATGGTTGGAGAGGGCACACTGCCAACTTGACCTGCCTGGCTAGTGCCAATGATGTGGCCTCCATCAGGTGGTACGAGACTCGGGACAATCGCACCGTTCAGATTGAGAATGAGGCTCCCTACACAATAACCGGACCCCAGGAGTGGCCAGATTACCACTTATCTTCCAGCTCCCTGTTGGTAAGTTTATGTTGTTTTCTCTCCAGTGTTTGGTATTTAACTGGGTATGTTCCGGTGTAAACAACACATTAAAAATCAGAATTTTCAAATGCTCTGCATACCCAAACTACTGAGGAAGGGATCCAAGCACTTATGGACTGAGTGGTTCGACCTGCAGTGAGGATAATCTGTCGACTAACAAACTAACTAAATACTACTTCTTCATGTTCACCAACTTTAAACTCTAGCATAAAGTTCTTGTTGTTCATCCATTTTTAGACTTCAGTCTTGTTCCAGAACTTGAATTTCCTGTGCACATCCATTTTACAGACCTGACCTAAATATGCAGACTATTGGTTAGTTCCTCGATTCTCAGGCAGATATGTTCCAACTTCAAAGAGAAACAACACATTGACAAGGAGATTGGTGCCATGTAATGTTATATTCAAGACTATGTATATGGTGCAGGAACCCTGATGGTGAACATGGATGTAGGAAATGAAATGGAACATCAGTGTGTATGGAGGACTAGGTCCATGAAAACAGAAATAATCAAATACAGAGGTTTAGAAGAGACTGGGAGTCTTCTTCTTCTTCGTCTTCACCCGCTGTAAATTCCAGGTTGTTAGTTCACTTCTGGACTTTAGTCTTGTTCCAATACTTGAGTGTTGTGTGCACAATCATTTTACAGACCTGACTTATGTGTATGCAGACAGTTGGTTCCATGCCTTCAGGAGGTGCACTCTGACTGTGAAGGAAGCCCCCAGTTAGTCGACTCTTACAGCTTGCATGTTGGGGAGGTAGTGGGTCTGTTCTTTCCTCACAGTGGGGCCCTGGAACCCACATGGTGGGACTAGGGCTGAAAAAAGACATGCTGACAAAAAAGGCCCCCCAAAAAACTAGAGATAGCATAAATATTCTGGCTACATTAAAAGGTAAAAATACGTTTTTTTTTTTTTCAAACCTTATTGGATGGAAAAGTGAAGACAAGAGATCAAGTGGTAGACAATGGTACAAGTAGGGAGACGACATCAAGAGATAAACAACAGTCAGAGCGAATGCACTACCAAGACAAGAGATGAGATAAAGAGTATTAGAAATCCATTACAGCAAACCTTCATTGTGAAGGCAGCACCTGATAGGATTATTATTGACTTTAGCAGGAACAGGACAGTACACTTGTGGGCCCTCACTTTTCTTAGTTTTTCTTGAAGTCCACGTTTCTTTTCTTTTCCTGGCAAAATCTGTAGAGTTACGTAAGAAATGTTCTTGAGAGATTTATGCTCCACATCTATGTGTGACAGACTCTGTGTGTGTATGGTAGGTTCTGTTTGTGGCACACACTGTGTGACGGACTCTGTGTGTATGGTAGGTTCTGTTTGTGGCACACACTGTGTGGCAGACTCTGTGTGTATGGTAGGTTCTGTTTGTGGTACACACTGTTGTGTGACAGACTCTGTGTGTATGGTAGGTTCTGTTTGTGGCACACACTGTTGTGTGGCAGACTCTGTGTGTATGGTAGGTTCTGTTTGTGGCACATGCTGTTGTGTGACAGACTCTGTGTGTATGGTAGGTTCTGTTTGTGGCACACACTGTTGTGTGACAGACTCTGTGTGTATGGTAGGTTCTGTTTGTGGCACACACTGTTGTGTGGCAGACTCTGTGTGTATGGTAGGTTCTGTTTGTGGCACACACTGTGTGTGGCAGACTCTGTGTGTATGGTAGGTTCTGTTTGTGGCACACGCTGTTGTGTGACAGACTCTGTGTGTATGGTAGGTTCTGTTTGTGGCACACACTGTTGTGTGGCAGACTCTTGTGTATGGTAGGTTCTGTTTGTGGCACACACTATTGTGTGACAGACTGTGTGTGTAAAGTAGGTTCTGTTTGTGGCACACACTGTTGTGTGGCAGACTCGCCTCTGTGTGGGGCAGACTCTGTGTGGTTGACTGTATGTGTGGCACTTTTTGTGTGGCAGACTGTATGTGTGGCAGACTGTATGTGTGGCACTTTTTGTGTGGCAGACTGTGTCTGGCACACTCTGTGTGTAGCAGACTGTATGTGTGGCAGACTGTATGTGTGGCAGACTGTATGTGTGGTTGACTGTATGTGTGGCAGACTGTATGTGTAGCAGACTGTATGTGTGGCAGACTGTATGTGTAGCAGACTGTATGTGTGGCAGACTGTATGTGTGGCAGACTGTATGTGTGGCAGACTGTATGTGTGGCAGACTGTATGTGTGGCAGACTGTATGTGTGGCAGACTGTATGTGTGGCAGACTGTATGTGTAGCAGACTATGTGAAGCAGACTGTATGTGTGGCAGACTGTCTGTGTGGCAGACTGTCTGTGTGGCAGACTGTATGTGTGGCAGACTGTATGTGTGTGCAGACTGTATGTGTGGCAGACTGGTATGTGTGGCAGACTGTAATGTGTGGCAGAATGTAGTGTGGCTGTATGTGTGGGCAGACTGTATGTGTGGGTCAGACTGTATGTGTGGCAGACTGTATGTGAAGCAGACTATGTGAAGCAGACTGTATGTGTGGCAGACTGTATGTGTGGCAGACTGTATGTGTGGCAGACTGTATGTGTGGCAGACTGTATGTGTGGCAGACTGTATGTGTAGCAGACTGTATGTGTGGCAGACTGTATGTGTGGCAGACTGTATGTGTGGCAGACTGTATGTGTGGCAGACTGTATGTGTGGCAGACTATGTGTGGCAGACTGTATGTGTGGCAGACTGTATGTGTGGCAGACTGTATGTGTGGCAGACTGTATGTGTAGCAGACTGTATGTGTAGCAGACTGTATGTGTGGCAGACTGTATGTGTGGCAGACTGTATGTGTGGCAGACTGTATGTGTAGCAGACTGTATGTGTGGCAGACTCTGTAATTCCAATGAAAAGCAGATGTTCTCTCTTGAGTCACTGTGTACGTCTTACCACCGGAAGTTCAGGATAGTCACAGGACTTACCAGGGTAACTCAAAGGATGTGCACCAAACAAATCTCAGGGGATGTGCACCAAACATAACAGATCTCATGGGATGTTGTACACCAAATGTAACAGATCTCAGGGGATGTGCACCAAACATAACAGATCTCATGGGATGTGTACACCAAATGTAACAGATCTCAGGGGATGTGCACTAAACATAACAGATCTCATGGGATGTTGTACACCAAATGTAACAGATCTCAGGGGATGTGCACTAAACATAACAGATCTCAGGGGATGTGCACCATACATAATAGATCTCAGGGGATGTGCACCAAACATAACAGATCTCAGGAGATGTGCACCAAACATAACAAATCTCAAGAGATTGCACCAAGCATCATAACATATCTCAGAAGGATGGTATTCAGTGATTAAGGCTGCAGTACATACAAAATACTAAGTTGATTCCTGTCTAGAACTACCTTCTCTCCCCTGGAGACATTGTTCAGTTATTGTGATTGATTGTGCTCCAGGTATATGTCAGTGATGAAACAAGTCCAGTGTTCAAGGACTACACATGTGAGGCCACCAACCGGCTTGGCTCTGCTAAACAAACTGTGACCTTGAAAAGAGCGTGTAAGTTGAACTTCTGTGATCTTGAGAAAATGATTGGTTACTGGGTAATCTTGAAAATCAATGGTTACTGGGAGATGTTGAAAATGGTTGGTTACTGTCAGATGTTGAAAAGGATTCGTTACTGGGATATATTGAGATAAGAAATGATTAGTTACTGGGTACGTTAAAAATGCTTGGTTACTGGGGGATTTTGAAAATGATTATTCAATGGGAAATGTTGAATATAATTGTTTACTGAAGTTTGTTGAAAATAATAGAAAATGTTGGAAAACAAAATTTGATCATTTCCTCTGTATGTTGAAAATGTTTGGTTGCCCTGAGATGTTGAAAATGAATGGTTACTGGGGGATTTTGTGGTTACTAGAGGATGTTGAATATTATTGGTTACTGGGATGTTGAATATTGTTTGTTACTGAGGATGTTGAATATTGTTGGTTACTGGGGGATGTTGAATATTGTTGGTTACTGGAGGATGTTGAATATTATTGGTTACTGGGGGATTTTCAAAATAATTGCTTGCTGGGAGATGTTGAAAGTGATTGATTACTGGACAGTGTTGAAAATGAAGTTATCCTTTTTTTCTTTTTAGAGTGCTTTTATAGGGTGACAGTTTGAACAAAGATTAGAAAGTGAGGATGAGCCAAGAAAAGGTGAAATCGTTTATTACACTGAGGTTAGTTGCGTATCCTTTACAGGACGTTGCAGAACCAACCCCAACAGCCCCTGGCTGTTGTGTGGTTTTTCTAGGCAAATTTACGTCTAGTAGTTTGCCATTGCTTTCTGGACAGTCAGCTTTCTTGAAACCACTGTCGAAACCAACGCAAGGCGCATGGCCCGCAGCTGGGATCGAACCCGGCATTACGAAGCGTTTGTATCGACTTAGCCACAGAGCCGACATTTATTACACTACACGACTATAAGTTGTAATAATTGTTGCAAGTTTACTATTTTATCAGTACAAAGATCAGTGCTTAAATTGTGTTGTTCTTCCATCTGAACTTGAGTTATCATACAAGACCAGCTTGCACAAATTGAACTTGTTTCTGACAGTGCCCCCTGGTGTACCAAATGTTCGACTGCCCGTGATACTGTCCACAAAAGTCAATGCCGAATTTGATTTGCCAAATGACAACGGGGACAATTTGGGTAATAGGGGACAAGGATAGCTGTGAGTTGTGTAATAGGGGACAAAGATAGCTGTGAGTTTGGTAATAGGGGACAAGGATAGCTGTGAGTTTGGGTAATAGGGGACAAGGATAGCTGTGAGTTTGTGTAATAGGGGACAAGGATAGCTGTGAGTTGTGTAATGGGGGACAAGGATAGCTGTGAGTTTGTGTAATGGGGGACAAGGATAGCTGTGAGTTTGTGTAATGTGGGACAAGGATAGCTGTGAGTTTGTGTAATGGGGGACAAGGATAGCTGTGAGTTTGTGTAATGTGGGACAAGGATAGCTGTGAGTTTGTGTAATGGGGGACAAGGATAGCTGTGAGTTTGTGTAATGTGGGACAAGCTGTGAGTTTGTGTAATGGGGACAAGGATAGTAATGTGGGAATGTGGACAAGGATAGCTGTGAGATTGTGTAATGTGGGACAAGGATAGCTGGGAATTTGTGTAATGGGGGACAAGGATAGCTGGGAATTTGTGTAATGGGTGATGAGGACATCTGAAATTTTATAATTGAGGCAAGGCTAGCTGTGATATTTTTAATGATCATTACAAACATGAGATTATTGTTGTAAAACCCCTGTCTTACAGTTCTAGCATAAACATTATGATGATGTTGTGATCAAATACATGGTCTATCTTACAGTTCTAGCATAAACATTATGATGATGTTGTGATCAAATACATGGTCTATCTTACAGTTCTAGCATAAACATTATGATGATGTTGTGATCAAATACATGGTCTATCTTACAGTTATAGCATAAACATTATGATGATGTTGTGATCAAATACATGGTCTATCTTACAGTTCTAGCATAAACATTATGATGATGTTGTGATCAAATACATGGTCTATCTTACAGTTATAGCATAAACATTATGATGATGTTGTGATCAAATACATGGTCTATCTTACAGTTATAGCATAAACATTATGATGATGTTGTGATCAAATACATGGTCTATCTTACAGTTATAGCATAAACATTATGATGATGTTGTGATCACATACATGGTCTATCTTACAGTTATAGCATAAACATTATGATGATGATGTGATCAAATACATGGTCTATCTTACAGTTATAGCATAAACATTATGATGATGTTGTGATCAAATACATGGTCTATCTTACAGTTATAGCATAAACATTATGATGATGTTGTGATCAAATACATGGTCTTTCTTACAGTTCTAGCATAAACATTATGATGATGTTGTGATCAAATACATGGTCTGTCTTACAGTTCTAGCATAAACATTATGATGATGTTGTGATCAAATACATGGTCTATCTTACAGTTCTAGCATAAACATTATGATGATGTTGTGATCAAATACATGTTTATCTTACAGTTCTAGCATAAACATTAGGGTGTTGATATGATTAAATATATGATCTATCTTTCCCTTACAGTGTAAACATTATGATGTTGATATGATACAATTTTATCGTTATTTCACATTTTTAGCATAAACATTTGGATGTCAGTATAATCAGATGTAATCTCTGTGTTACAGATAGCACAGGGGAAACAACGCCTATAGAAATGAAAGATCTGAAACCAAGCACAGACTACCTGATCAAAGTCAGTGCCAGAAATATAGTCGGATTGGGCCCAGAACAGTCAGTCTCTTTCAAAACCAATACAGTCAGTGTACCAGTGAAGCCTGACATCGATTCTCCCAGGGTCGGATCTGAGCCAACATCGTACACTCTCAGGTGGAAAAATATCGACGACGGAGGTTCTCCACTTACAGACATCTCTGTTAGGTACAGGAAAGTGAGTATGTTCTTACATTTGCTGATTTTGCTATTACTTCTTCAGCTTGTTCTCATCCACCTTCATCTCTTTCTTCTTTCTTCTTTTCTTCCTCCCTTTTACATTGTCTTTCATCTTCTGCTTTCTTACTCCTGCATTCTCCATAATTTTTCTTCTTCAATGCAAGTGTTGTTTGAGATTGACCAGATGGATCTCCACATTCTGGTGAGACTGACGCAGGGGGGAGTGACAAGAGGTTCTGGCAGATGCTTGAGACTCAGAGGAAAGGCAAGACAGACGTTTAATCAGAAAGCTACTGGCACCATTAGTATCGGAATTCTTCGCTGGCTGCTGAAGATGGGAATGGAGCGCTTATGGGAATGCCCCGAGTGCTGTAATGTCAGTTCTTGAATCAAATCAAATCAAATTAATCTAGTTGGCAGTGCAAGTGTTGCTTGAGATTATATTATTAGCCAGTCAGATTTACCTAGCGGTCCAAGTGTTGTTTGAGATTGACCAATCAGGTCTGATTAGCAGTGCAAGTGTTAAGATTGACCAATCAAATAAAGTTAGCAGTACAAGTGTTGTTTGAGATTTACCACTGAGATATGTCTAGCAGTGCAACTGTTGTTTGAGATTGACCAATCAGATCTAGTTAGAATTGCAGATGTTGTTTGAGATTGACCAATCAGATTTAGTTAGCAGTACAAGTGTTATGATTGACCAGTCAGATCTAGTTAGCAGTGGAGATGTTGTTGAGACTGACTAATCAGGTTTAGTTAGCCTTGCAAGTGTTGTTTAAGATTGGCCAATCAGATGTAATTAGCAGTATAAGTGTTGTTTGCAATTAACCAATTCGATCTAGTTTAGCAGTGGGAATGTTAAGAATGACCAATCAGATCCAGTTGCCAGTGCAAGGAATGTTTGAAATATATCTGTGAAATGTAGCAGGACCACAGAGGTAAAATGAGTTATAAGTGCATCCGGTGTGCTTCTCGTGCCTGGCTGTGCTGATCTTTACTCCCAGTTCTTGCACTCTTAGCAAAGATGTGTATGTGCTGGTGAATATTCAGAGGGATGAATTCAAGAAAGGCAATACTGTGAGAAATTCTAGCTAACCATTGGTATAGATACGTAAGACAGAGATAACAGTGTATTGGAGCTATCCTAGCTGAAGCTACAAAGGATCACCAGACAGGCACTGAAAAAGAAAACAAATGGACTGAGGAAATGAGTTGAACTAAGAGAAACCTTAAGGTGAACATTGTTGAGAGAGTCTAAAGGTTCTGGACTGGATTCCACTCATGGTGGACAAATACGAGGACTATTTCAAAATCAACCTCCTGTTGGCTGGTAAAAATTTAAACAAATTGACAATAACATTTGAATACATATAAAAGTTGCATAAATCACTGCATTACTTTTGCACATAGTCACAGCGTAAATTCCAGCAATTATACTGTAGTAGGAGTTTTTTTTGTAACAGAACCCCTAGTCAAGGAAAGGCACCGCCAGGGTACTAAGCCAGTTGTTAACTACATCCTTAAGCACCTCAGTAGGGTCAAAGTGCTTTGTAGCCTACCAGACCATCTTGTGGAAGGCATGATAATCTCAAGGTGCCAAATCCAGGCTCTAAGGTGGGTGGTTGAAAATGTTCCACTCAAACTGCTCAGGTAAAGCCTATGTGCCAGCAGCGTGTGTGGCTATGTGCTGTCAGGCAGGATAGTGTTGCCCTGGTGAGCATTCCACATCTTGTGTTTTTGATTGACTGACGAAGCTTCTTTAGTGTTCCACAATAAACTTCTGATGTTATTGTGGTCCCTAGTGTCATGAATTTCATTATCAAAATGCCCTTGCGGGCTCAGAAAACTGTAACCATTAGTTTTCATTGCAAAAATATTTTCTTGGATTTTTTTGGGCTTGTTTGGCCCATACTTCCAGTAGCGCAGAAGACACATCAAAGTTAATCCCATTCTTTGAGCTTTGTGAATGTCAGTTAGTTGCTTTGGTACCTGCCGTGAACAGAATGTGCAGTAACATTTCTTCTCAGTGACAATTTAAAACAGACCAGTCTTCGAAATTTGTCAAAATCCTGTAGAAAAATCTGAAATTGTGAGCTCATATGTTCCATTTAATTGTCATTCTTGTCCACCACCTCTTTATGCACGTCTTTACACACCTCTTTACGCACATCTTTACACACATCTTTGAATTTCCTGCACTAATCTCTGACAGATCTGTCACTCATGAGGTTATGGCCATACACACAACACAGTCGACAGTGAATCTCGATGGCATTTTGACCTTCTGCTTGTAAAAAAAAACAAATCATACCACAGATTTCACAGCTGGCAGGAAAAGGCAGTAACAATGTCCATGTTTATTCGTTGATGATTCATGAACCACTGAAACAAATGTGGTGTAGGTTGATGTGTAGTGAGTTAAAAAGAATGATGCAAGCAATGAACTGTGTCACTATAGCAAACAGTTTTGTTTTATATAGCCCTCGTACAGAGCGGCCCTGCACACATACATGCAGATATCTATACAAATACATCCTAAAGTATACACAAATACATGTCAAAGCCTATGTAAATACATGTTAAAGTCTACATGAATGCATGCCAAAGACAAACACACATCTGAGATGGGTAACTTGATGTGGTACACCTCATTTGAAAGAAGAAGAAATGTACCTCTCTAAAAGGTATTCTTGGAAGTTGGTGTGTGAGCATTTAAACAGATTTCTGCAGAAGTTTAGCCTTAATATTCTGAAAACATTATTTGACATGACTGACTGCCATGCCTGACCCTAGGTCCTGGTGACAGGAAGTGAACCAGCACAGTGGAAAGTCTCTGGTGATGTCGACACATCATTTAAAGAAGTCAGAGTCCCTGATGTCAAGGCTACAAGCTACACGCTGACAAACTTGGATCGGGACTCTTACTACGACATTCGTGTGATTGCTATAAACAAACAGGGACAGTCACAGGAATCATTCTACATTTTCAAAACCAGCCAGGGAGGTAAGTGACCGTTTATGTCGGTAGTGTTGCCACTTTTCTTTGGCAAAAAACATCCAAAATGGAGTCAAAAAATATCTAAAAACATCAAAATTTGTGTGGGAAACATCTAGAAAAAACATCCAAATAGAAAGAGTCACAAATTACATAGCAAGTGATATGACTTACCCTATAGAATCATGTCCTCATCTTTACTGAAGTCTGCCTTACAAGATCCACAGGATTAACTTAGCTTGGATGATGAAGTTGAAGCTTCAGATCCAAAATGACGATGGTATGCTTTAGCTGTTCCAATTTCTTTTAATACCTAATCAGGGAGCTGGTAAGTGGAACAGCCTTTTCCTACTCTTATCAGGCTGAATTTTATTGTCAGGTTAGCATTTTAGAGGTCAAATTTCATCCAGTTTCTTAGGTTAGATTTGATAAATTCACTCCAAATAAAAAACATCTAGAAAACATCTACCATCTAAATGTCAAAACACGTCATCTAAGTGCAAAGGAAAACATCTAAATCTGGATATAAAACATCCAAAGTGGCAACACTTGATGTAGGCTATTATTGTCAAGGACAGTTGGTTGCTTAGTCAACAATTATTCAGGAGCTGTAGAGATGTGGTTTTATAGACCAATGATGAGAACACTATGGACAGAAGACAAGAGTAATACAGATGTTCTGAAAGAAGGTGACTGATGATGAGAATACTATGGACAGAAGACAAGAGTAATACAGATGTTCTGAAAGAAGGTGACTGATGATGAGAACACTATGGACAGAAGACAAGAGTAATACAGATGTTCTGAAAGAAGGTGCTGATGATGAGAAATGACTGGCCACATTACAAAGAGACAATCTTCATTCTTCGGTCATGTGACAAAAAGGAGAAAACTGGAGTACATTGTGACAGTAGGAAAACTGGAGGGGAGGAGAGGGAGATAGAGAGAAGAGAGGCTGGACAGTCTGACATTATGGCATGGAGGATCATCTTTTGTCATATTTTATTGGAAGTACACAAGACAGGTTGTGGATAGATGTGACTACCAACACCACACAGCATGGAGGATCATCTTTTGTCATATTTTATTGGAAGTACACAAGACAGGTTGTGGATAGATGTGACTACCAACACCACACAGCATGGAGGATCATCTCTTGTCATATTTTATTGGAAGTACACAAGACAGAAGGTTGTGGATAGATGTGACTACGAATGCCCTTAGACTTTAAGAAGTTATTGTCTGGAGAAAAAAAAAATTATTATTGTGGTTGAATCGTAGCTTCTTTGAGGTCAGCTTCTTAGTCTGTTGGCAGTTGACATTTGCTTTCCTGAGGAAGGACTTCTTCAAAGCATTTCATGACAAATTTTCAGTTAAAGAATCAGTTTTTGCTAATGCCTGCCTCATGTAATTCTCACGTATTAATATGTTGGTTTGATATTTGAAGAAACCTTGAAAATCTGTGTCAAAGTTGACCTTTACCCTTCAACCCCAAAGAAAATCCTCCACGACCCTATTTGAGGTCGTGACCCGATGGATTGGGAACCCAAGCTTTACAGGATGTAGCAGAATCAGTCCTTACAACTTTTTGGTGGTGGTGTGATTTCACTAGACATTTGTGTCATCAGTATTTTGCCATTGCTTTCTGAACGGCTCAGTGTTCTATACCATTCTCAAAAACAGCACAGAGCGGTCTTCTATCAGTTCATCTGAATCGAACCAGGTATTTTGGAATTATGAAGGGTGTTCACAACACTTAAGCCACAAACAGAGAATGAAGTATGCACTTGAGGTCATCACTAGCTTGTGACATCTCACACATCTTAGTTAATTGTCTGCCTGGTCAGTCGTCCTTGCCTCCAATGACCTGTCTGTCTGTTCGTCTGCCTGTCTACAAGATGAGAGCTGCCATGGTGTGGCTTCTGGAAGCTTGCTCTGAAGGTCATGGGTTCAGTCTGCAGGGTGCCGGATGTTTTTCAAACATAACATTGGTTGCCAGATTGACCCAGCCTTAATCGGGTACCAGGTGAAATCCTGGGAAGTCAAGGTGGCCAGCATTATGTTGACTGCACCGCCGATCAATAAAAATATAAATCTGGCCTTGTATGCCTGATGTGTCATTGGCGTGCAAAGAGACCATGACCTTCACAAGATGGGTGGTGGGGAGGACCCGATGTCAGGCTGACCTATATGTTAAACTGTTGATGTTTTGTCAGTAGAATGTATTTGTTCATTTAATCTGTAATTCGTCCGCGCTATTTGTCTCTGTCTCTATTTCTCTGTCTGTCTTCAAATTTACTTGCAGAGTTTAGACAAGATAGTCAGACTGGTAAGTCTGATCTCCTGATCAAAGTTAACCTCTGGCCTGTATTATGAGGTGTTTGGTGTTGTTAAAACATTTTTAAATAGCATGTTAGTTTGATACAGAAGACAGCATAGTTTAGTTTGTATAACATGTCACACCTCCTTGACACAACCTTCTGGTGTTGTTAACATTTCTAAATAGCAAGTTAATTTGATACAGAAGACAACACATCGTAGTTTGTGTAACATCACACCTCCTTGACATAACCTTCCTTCCTTCCATATTTATAGCTTTGCCTTTCCCTTCCTGGGTTATTGAAATGATACCAGTTGCCGGGGGAGACGGAGAACCATGGGTGTGGCTGGTGTTCTGCGATATCAGTTTTTGAGAAGAAATTTATTGTTCTGTTTTATACAGCTGTACTCATAGACGCACGAGCATTCATACATAGATGCAAACATGTATACGTCCACACATATATACATAGTAACTTATATACAATAATATTGTTAACGGGAAGTTAATGTACCTTTGTAAATGAAATATACGTCCAGACAGGCAGGCAATGTCTTCTTTAATGACCTCTTACAGACAGACAGAACATATCTACCATTCTTCTTTCTCTTCTTCTTTGCGTTCACCAGCTTTAAACTCCAGCGGAAAGTTCTGTTTGTTCATCCACTTCTGCACTGTAGTCCTGTTCCAGAACCTGAGGGTTGCGTGTGCATCCATTTGACATTTCTGACTCATTTGTATGCAGACTGTTGGTTCCTCGCCTCTCATGCAGATGCACTCCGACTTCGAAGGAAGCTCCCAATTAGTCGACTCTTACGACATGCTTTTGAGCAGGCAGGGGGTCTATTCTTGTTTTCCCTATAGTAGAGCCCCGGAACCCACACGGGGAATATATATCTACCATTGACATTGCACGTATTGTTTGTGTCTGTGTGTACCTTTAGACATTTTTACCTGGAAATATGGGCCAGCCATTCCCCAGAACATCTAGTATCCATTTTAGATTGGGGCCACACAGAAGCCTGGGTCAGTGATAATATCCACTTTGATGAGGATTTGAACCTAGACCCTCAGGTTGCTGGTTGCTGCACAATGCAGCTCCTGTTATAAAATCGTCACAACAGTGGGGAGATAACTCCAGCATATCCTGTTGTAGATGCTAACACAGATTATCTGACTCTCTCTCCGTCTGTCCATCTCTCCCTCCCCTCTCTTGTCTTCTTTCTCTCCCTTCTCTTTCCCTCTTCTCCAGAGAAAATGGTTTTGTGCAACATGCAGTACTTCTTTTTCTGGCCTCCAGTGATTATTGAAATAAGGTTGCCTAAGTCTTCACTGTACCTCACCCATGACCAACCCACACTGTATACTTGACTTTTATCTACTGAGATTAGTTTACTATATTAACTGCCTGCTTGCATCAAGAGAATATACTTTGTGTTATTGTATAAAGTTATATGATAGATCACTTCTATAATGTAAAGTGTGATTTTGGTGCTTTATTAATATTCTACCCCAGATGACATCACAGGACAGTTCAACATTTTAGAGGGTTATAAGACTGGGTTTCCCTGCTTTCTGATGCTTTTAACAACCCCAAAACATATAGAACTGGCCCTAACCCCAACCCACCTACATCCCACAAGAGAGTGCAACCTAGGTCCCACGACTGCATGCAACCTATCTACCACCCCTGAAATATTAGACTGTCCTGTGACATGTGGATTTCCTATATTTTGGGGTAGGATATGCATAAAGCACCCTGATTTTATATATGAGCATATTTATATATATTTGAAATTATTTAAAGCATAAAATGTGTTGAAGGACCGCCGCATGTAGCATGTGACCAACAGGTGAAACGCCTCTTGCAGATAATATAATTAATTTAGTTGCAAGTGAATGCATTTTTGATTTTGCTATTGAAAAGCCTTTCTCTTTTCTTTCCACATTTCAGCTGCTCGAGGCACGGACGACGGCTGCGTCTGTCTGGCCAACACGTTTCTACTCCTCACCCTGGCATGCCTGTCAACTTTCTGGTGACCTTTGACTGCTAGTTTAAGCAACCTTGACCTAGTTTTTGTATGAAATCTGATGGCTCCTGCAAATTTCCTACAGCTGTATCGTCAATAACTAGCAACACTTCTAGCTTCCTGATTAGTGGTTTTAATCATGTGATTGATCATTGCTTCAGATGTTTCCGTTTCACTGTTTGTCTGTGCATGTTTATTTATTGATTGATCTTTGTTTTGCATCCTTATTTATCTCTATACCTCTGAGAAGAGACTTACGCTGCAGTTGGTTTGTGGCAGTGGGAGACATGTTAAATCAGTGAGTACACACTAGGGACACAGTATATCCACCATGGTAATGACACAGTGTTAGTGAGATTGTCTAATTATTCACAGTACAGTTTCTATCATAATCATAACAGATATCAGAACACAATGAGAAACCAGACAGATTACATTTTGGCCATGTAAATAGTTACATGATGTATACATTAAAAAAATAACAGATACTCTAAGAACTCAGTAAACACTATACATCCCAGTTATAACCCTGAGTGTTGAACAGGATATTTTTGAAAAATTACTACTACTACTACATGTTAAAATATAGACAGACCTAGAGAACTGCAAGGAAATATTGTGCTGTGGTTTTCAACTAGGCTGTGGTATCTGTACGTTTCAGCGCAACACATACAGTTTCAGTAGAAACCTTAATTGCCTTTTACAGCATGCTTGATAAGGGATGGGGCTGTTCTTTTTCATCCATTTGGGGGCCCTGGTATCTAAACAAGAAACAATATTATATATAATAATAATATAACTAAATATTTAATAATTGAAGTCAGCTTATTGAAGAGCTGTAACTGTTCTCTAAAACAGATGACACAGTGTGCTCATAAACAGATGACACAGTGTGCTAATAAACAGATGACACAGTGTGCTAATAAACAGATGTTACAGTGTGCTCATAAACAGATGTTAGAGTGTGCTGATAAACAGATGACACAGTATGCTCATAAAAAAATGACACAGTGTGCTGATAAAACAGAGGACACAGTGTGCTCATAAACAGATGACACTGTACTCATAAACAGAGAACACAGTGTACAAATAAACAGATGGTATAGTTCTGATAAACAGAGGACACTGTGGGCTCATAAACAGATGGCATTGTGTGAATACTAACTGCAGTTATTTGAAGTCAGATCTGCACAATCTGAAACAGCCTACAGTTTAAGCTTCACTAACAAAACAGAAACAAGACTGTGTCACAGTTCTAGCCCACAGGGGTCGAACAGGGGTGTTATTGATATAAACATCTACAACAGCATATAAAAGTCACCATTTGGTGTCGGGAAACGGAAGATACTCAGTAGTTCAGAAACACAGTGATATGTTCAAATCCCTGGAATTAATAGTGATAATCATAATGATGTTTGTTACCTCTTCTTATTGTGATGAGTGAGTTTAAATTGGTCACACAAATTGTACTTTCTTTATTGTCATTATATTTTGTTTATATTTTAAAGAGGCAATACAAATCCTGAAAAGCTGTAAATATTGGATTTCGATATTCCTGAAAAAATATAATACACAGTTTTTAATAGCCAGGGAACCTTTTTTTTTTTTTTTTCAGTTTGATCCCCCATGTTTATAATTTAAATAATAATTCCTTGATAACGTTTAATTTCATTTGATGTTTGTAAATATGTCGACCTAAACTGCAAGCTCACTTAGACACACTGAGAGAGAGAGATGAGGAGGTCACTGGGAAGGCTAACTCGGTGAACTAATATCTGATGATGTTTGATGTTTCAACCGGAAGGCTAACTCGGTGAACTAATATCTCATGATGTTTGATGTTTCAACCGAAAGGCATAAATATCGCAGCTGTGCTGTAAATAGGCACAACGCAGTTATATCACTCGGACAAAGAACAGAAGAGACAGGCATGTTTGTTACAACTCCACCAATAACACTGATGTCTAAGAATAATTAGTCTGTTTTATTGTGTTTTTCCCTACTGTGTGATGAGTGAGAACCTGGTCACATAATTATGTGTTTGCTTCCAGGGCAAACATTCTTGTGGTGAGACTCAGTGGTCTCATTCTATGTCCGTTTTTTCCTTTCTGCTGGTAACTGCAGTTTTTAATTGTGAATGTGCTTTGCCACTTGTGAGGGATCCCTACAGTTGGTGGTCATGTGTTTGATATATTGTGTCTTTGTTTGTACAAAACTTTGTGAACATGAGGCAGACAGCTACTTAAATTGTCAGCAGTAACTATGTGGTTACTTTATTTTTTCTTGTAGTTTAGAAACAGTTCATATGTAAAACACAGCATTTAACATAAGTATCACAGGAACATAATTTACTTTACTTCTCTATTAGAGACAGGTTTGTGATGTATGTAGCTGAGTAGCAGAAAATTATTGACATATGTAGCTCATATGTTAGACCCACAGAAACATAATATGTGTAAATGTTTACTTATGTCTATTTGATGTATGTAACACTTGAAAAACTATCACTGTTCTTGTTTGTTGCACAAATGCTTGTATACGACAAGAATAGAAACATTTGTGGATGGGACATATACAGTCGGATTGAATGGATAAGGACAAAACACACGGAGAAGGGAACTAGAGAGACAAGTTAGCAAGATAGGAAGGACAGGGTTCAACTGCATGTGATAGCAATAGGATAGTGCAGTGATCAGCAAACTCATTACTCGAAAGAGCCAAAAATCAGCAGCAGGTCGATTTTTTTTTTTTCTTTTAGAAACAAAATTTCTTGTCAAGAACTATGTTTTTCAGAGTCAAAACTGATTTTTGGCCATTCAGGTTGCTAACGAGCCATATGCCAACCACTGGAATAGGATGATGGCACAAGTTGGTTGAAAGCGAAAGTGTTGTTGAGGGATAAGGGCAGAAAAAAGAATAAGAATGGATGAGGACATTGTTTGTTGACATACATGGCACAAATATTGTATGTGTACAACACAGAGAAGAATGCACATAGTCCCAAATTTTACATACATTTAACATAGATAAGGGTCTATTATGTGGATATATTTAACTCTTTCGGTACCATAAGGTTTAAATGGGAAACATGGTGAAAAATTGTGAGGCAATCAGGAAGCCAGATTTCTTTAGTATGTTCTGACTAAACATTTTAAAAGATTAGAGAGACTACATTATGCTGTTGAGTAAAATGTAGGGGTAAAGTCATTTACACACTAAGTGATGCTTGAGCCCGAAAGAGTTGATACCAGTATGGATATCATAAACAGGCAACATAAATAACTGGTAATTTAAGAAAAATTCTAGTTTTGGTAAAAAGAAAAACATGAATTAGTAGTACAAATTGTGGCGTCCATGGCTTAGGTGTTGCGAGTCCGACTCTAAATTCCAACGTACCGCGATCGAAACCCACGGCTGGCTGCGTGGATGTTTATCGTGGTATAGGGCATCACAGGTCAACCCAGTCTACATGAGTACCAGGATGGCTGTCCTGGGAAAGTCAAGACGGCCGGCATAATGCTGAGCTCATTACCCACCAAGTGCCGATTAGTCAGTAACAATATGTATGCCTTTCCCATATGTCCGATGCCCCTAAAACCACGAAAAGGGATCTTTACTTACTTTACTAGTAGTAATAATGAAATGTCAATACCTGTACCATTTACATTCCTTTAGGTGGGTGTAAGCAGAGCTCCCTTTCCCCTCTCCAGTTACAGAAACTATAGTTGTGTGCGAGATCTGGAAATATGGGGACAGTAAGTGTATGGAAGCCACACACACTCACAGGCAGCCACAATATGGAGACAGTAAGTGTATAGAAGCCATACACACTCACAGGCAGCCACAATATGGAGACAGTAAGTGTATAGAAGCCACACACACTCACAGGCAGCCACAATATAGAGACAGTAAGTGTATAGAAGCCACACACACTCACAGGCAGCCACAATATAGAGACAGTAAGTGTATGGAAGCCACACACACTCACAGGCAGCCACAGTATGGAGACAGTAAGTGTATAGAAGCCACACACTCTCTCTGCCACAGTATGGAGACAGTAAGTGTATAGAAGCCATACACACTCACAGGCAGCCACAGTATGGAGACAGTAAGTGTATAGAAGCCACACACTCACAGGCAGCCACAATATAGAGACAGTAAGTGTATAGAAGCCACACACACTCACAGGCAGCCACAGTATGGAGACAGTAAGTGTATAGAAGCCACACACACTCACAGGCAGCCACAATATAGAGACAGTAAGTGTATGGAAGCCACACACACTCACAGGCAGCCACAGTATGGAGACAGTAAGTGTATAGAAGCCACACACACTCACAGGCAGCCACAGTATGGAGACAGTAAGTGTATAGAAGCCACACACACTCACAGGCAGCCACAGTATGGAGACAGTAAGTGTATAGAAGCCACACACTCACTCTGCCACAGGATCAGTCCAAGGGAAGCAGCTGGGGGTGTTGTCACATTCTGTGTGTCAGGACGTATTGGATTTATAAACTTTTCTATCATTCTGTGGGAATAATCTGGCTTAGATAACTTATGGTGTTCAAAATTAAACCCTAGCCATATTGACAGGAAGTTATATGTTTCGTTACATATTCATAGCTGTAGTTCTGTATGGGGCAATTGTCCTGGGAGTTAAGTCTAGCCAAAATTGTCTTTATTGTCTTTGGGATCAAGATGGGAGACACAGTAGCCAGATTTGTCTTTGGGATCAAGACAGGAGAGATTGTAGCCAGCTTTCTGTGGAAGCACTCTTTAGACGTCCCTTCAGTTAGTTGCAGCCTCAAAAGACTAGCACCGCATGGAATGCTTAATATGTAAGGATTTGTATCATGACAACATAACGTAACTTCTTCTTCTTTTTAGCATTCACCGGCTGTAAATGCTGGTGGAAAGTACTGGTTGTTCATCCACTTCTGCATTTGAGTTTTGCATGCACATCGGTTGAACAGATCTGGCTTACTTTTATGCAGACTGTTGGTTCCTCACCTCTCAGGCATATGCACTCTGATTTTGGAGGAAAAATCCTTAATTAGTTGCCTTCTATTCATCTCCCCCCCCCCCCCCCCCCCCAGGGGCTTCTGAACCGTCACGGGGAACATAACATTAACAGTATGCATTGGAATAAACAAAATTAAAGTGAAGGCCTCTTGTCTAGTCTTTGAGACAGGTTGTGTATGTGGTGCTTGCTCTGTATTGTTAAAGATTAGTTGACACTTGACAGGTGGTATGTTCTGTATTATACCAGCTACCTTGACTTCCCGTATTATTTCCTGGATACTTATTTTAAGCTGGGTCAACCCAGGAGCCTAAGTTAGCTTTTTAACCTTTTCGCTCCGAGAAGCCAAAAAAAAAAAAACGGACACTCTGGTTGGGTCTGATTCCCCATAAATGTCACTTTTCAGACCTGTTTACAAGATGCATAGTTGGCTCTTTATGTGCACGTCCAGATGTTTAGAGGGTGAAGACATAAATAACTAACAGCACAAGTTAGGCAGGTTTTTCTTTGAGCTAAATGCCTTTTTTTTTTATAGCTTAGTTGATCTCGGAGTTTCCCCGTAAGCCTCACTGATAGAGGTCATGGGATCACAGCATGGGTCACCAGATACATGTTTTATTTAAGGCTCTGGGTGAAGTATTCAATTTAGTGCTTCACCCAGATGATGTTTATTTAGTACTCCTTTCAAATATATCTTTATATATATCCCCCCTAAAATAATGTAACATTTTGATAAATACATTTCTAACTTTATTAGTCACCTGTGTTTAAAATAAATTTTTCTGGAATCAGGGTCGTGACCTTTTTTTAAATTTTTTAAATTGAAATATTGTTCCTAGGGAAAAAGGGTTAAGAAAAACCTGTTTCGGATTTAAACTCCTAAGCTCCGGGCCAACAAGCAAAAGTGTCAGCTGATTTTTTACCATGGCTGCCACTTGTGTGACAACATATGAATGTTTTGTTTAACTTACAGTGTACAAATATTTTGTGTTGTTGTCAATTTGAGCATTTTGAGCACATTTATTTAACATGTGAAATATTCTCCTTCTTGTGGTTAATGTATGTACAATTAATAATATTTGATTTGTTGTTGTCATATTGTGAGGCATTGAAGTGTGAAAACATTTGAAAGCATTAGAAGATGTGGTAACAGGTAAGCTGTTAGAGCGAAAAGCACGGTTTGCTTAAAATCCTAACTAGAGACCACAGAATGACAGCAGACGCAAGGGAATAGAATAAAGGACCACAACTGCACATGGGGGAAATAACCGTTTAATTTATTGTTTTATGATTACAATTGTCAATTTGTATAAATATAGATCAATCTCTGCATAGTTGTTTTATTTGTTTATCATTTGAAACTAATGTCAGAATATCAGCAAATGTGTGCCATGCATTTGAAATAATTATGTTAGCTACCCAGTTTTCATTGTTCTTCATGTTTATTCAGCATGTTTTTTTTGTTTCTTCTATAGTTTTTTCATGTTGATTTAGCATTTTTGTTAGCTCCTGTTTTTTTTTCCATATTTATGTTTTTCTTTTTATATTTTTGTCTCTCTCTTCCTCTTTCAGAGTTTTCCATCTTTGTGTCTCTAAAAATTTGTATTCATTATTTTTTTTTGGGATGTGTTTTGTTGTTCCTCATCTGTTCTTGTTTTCAACCTCATTTGTCATTGTTTTCCGCACTGTTCACCTGTAATCCTTGTTTATCTTGTTCATTTATTTTTAATATCTCTTCCGCAATTCTGTTTTTTATTTTATTTCCAAAATTGCTCTCATTGTTCATCTTTGCTCCTCATTTTCTTTTTTTTTTTTTGATTCAGGTTAAAAATTTTGAAATTGATTGTTGATTTGATGGTTATGAATACTCATATGTGCGTATTACTATGAGAGCTTTACATGTACGTTGTGCAGCAGTGTTGTAACATGCCATATTGTTCATTGATTTAAGGAGACCATGAGTGGGGGGAAATTTGGTGGCATGGTCATATGTGTTTACTTTCCAAAGCTTTTGTTTGTTCCAATCATAACTTTATGATCTTCACGCGGTTGTTATTATTTTTTTAATTATTATAAATAAGTCACGTTGTTAATTTTTTCCTAGCAATTCAGATTGTATGCATATCTAGTTCTCATTATGTTCCGACAGTAAGTTTATGGTAGATGATGTAAGCTAGTGGGGTGAGTTTAACAAGCTATGTAGTATATGAAGCATGCCAGCAGTAAATGAAGTGAGATAGTGGTAAGTGAAGTGAGGGAATGATAAATGAAGTGAGCCAGTGGTAAATGAAGTAAGCCAGTGATAAATGAAGTAAGCCAGTGGCAAATGAAGTAAGCAAGTGGTTAATGAAGTAAGTCAGTGATAAATGAAGTAAGCCAGTGATAAATGAAGTAAGCCAGCGGTAAATGAAGTAAGCCATTAATAAATGAAGTAAGCCGGTGGTAATTGAAGTAAGATGGTGGTAAATGAAGTAAGCCAGTGATAAATGAAGTAAGGTCAGCCAGCTTGCTTGTATCAGGGAAAATCGCTGAATAGCTTAAACACGTGATGCCTATGAAGAATACTTGGTATAAAGTTAAAAAAAAAGATTGCAAACACTGAGGTTATGAAAAAAGGAGATGTTAAAATGCTTCTATCAGTGCTTAATATCAGAGGCTGAGATGCTTTATGGTGAATTACAGATGGACAGAAAATCCCAGGGTCAGCCTCTATTATAATATGCAATTGTGTTCAAGCAGGACATGAATGTTACAGGAATTCAGATGAATTCATGAGAATCAAATGCCATAGATTGTGTTGCATAGAGAGGAAAATCAGAAGGGAAAGAAATAAAAAAACAAAGGATAAAATATTTGCAGGCAGCTGAAGAGCTGAGAATGAACACTGCATTATGTGATAGAAATAATGATCCGGAAATCTCATAGAAGCTTTAGCTAGCAGTTTTTGCTAATCACACTCCTTACTGCCAAGGGCTGTAACTCTCATGCTTCAATTTAGCAGGATGTAATCAAATCATTTGGAAAGATGGAACAGTAAAAACGAACTGAACATGGGGTAAGTGAAGAAAGTCTGGTAAGTGATGAAAGTCAGTTATGAGTAAAGAAAGTTATGAAACTCTGTTGTAAGTGAAGAAAGTCTGGGGTTAGTGGAGAAAGTCTATGGTAAGTGATGAGCGTCTGTGGTAAGTGAAGAAAGTTATGAAAGTCTGTTGTAAGTGAAGAAAGTCTGTGGTTAGTGATGAAAAACTAGGGTAAGTGGAGAAAGTCTATGGTAAGTGAAGAAAGTCTGTTGTAAGTGATGAAAGACTGGGGTAAGTAGAGAAAGTCTATGGTAAGTGAAGAAAGTCTGTGGTTAGTGATGAAAGACTGGGGTAAGTGGAGAAAGTCTATGGTAAGTGAAGAAAGTCTGTGGTTAGTGATGAAAGACTGGGGTAAGTGGAGAAAGTCTATGGTAAGTGAGGAAAGTCTGTTGTAATTGAAGAAAGTCTGGGGTAAGTGAAGAAAGTCTGTTGTAAGTGAAGAAAGTCTGTTGTTGTAAGTGAAGAAAGTCTGTTGTAAGTGAAGAAAGTCTGTTGTAAGTGAAGAAAGTCTGTTGTAAGTGAAGAAAGTCTGGGGTAAGTGATGAAAGTCAGTGGTAAGTGATGAAAGCCTGTGGTAAGTGAAAAAAGTTTTGAAAGTCTGTTGTAAGTGAAGACAGTTATGAAAGTAAATGAAAAAATGCTGGTAAATTATGAAAGTCTGTTGTAAGTGAAGAAAGTCAGTGGTAAGTGATCAAAGCCTGTGGTAAGTGAAAAAAGTTTTGAAAGTCTGTTGTAAGTGAAGACAGTTATGAAAGTAAATGAAAAAATGCTGGTAAATTATGAAAGTCTGTTGTAAGTGAAGAAAGTCTGTTGTAAGTGAAGAAAGTCTGTTGTAAGTGAAGAAAGTCTGGGGTAAGTGATGAAAGTCAGTGGTAAGTGATGAAAGCCTGTGGTAAGTGAAAAAAGTTTTGAAAGTCTGTTGTAAGTGAAGACAGTTATGAAAGTAAATGAAAAAATGCTGGTAAATTATGAAAGTCTGTTGTAAGTGAAGAAAGTCAGTGGTAAGTGATGAAAGCCTGTGGTAAGTGAAAAAAGTTTTGAAAGTCTGTTGTAAGTGAAGACAGTTATGAAAGTAAATGAAAAAATGCTGGTAAATTATGAAAGTCTGTTGTAAGTGAAGAAAGTCTGTGGTAAGTGAAGAAAGTCTGGGGTAAGTGATGAAAGTCAGTGGTAAGTGATGAAAGCCTGTGGTAAGTGATGAAAGCCTGTGGTAAGTGAAAAAGGTTTTGAAAGTCTGTTGTAAGTGAAGACAGTTATGAAAGTAAATGAAAAAATGCTGGTAAATTGTGAAAGTCTGTGGTAAGTGAAGGAAACTTGCAGTAATGGAATTGTATGTCTGCTAGTCAGAGACCAACCAACTCCTGACATGAATCCATTTGTCTTGAGCAACCCTAACTGCTGTGCTGTCTCTCACACAAGTCAACAAATCAAACATTATGTGCTCTCTCTATGATCAAATTTGGGAGACAGAAAACCCCTATGCTGTCTCTTTGAGTATATTATGCCATGAAGCCCCATTCTCTTCGGTGGTGCGACTCTCGGTCATTCTAATGTCCAAAAACCATGCGGAGGGTTTTTGTTTGAATCCATCTACTACAGAAATTGAAATGAAGTACTGTGGATCATTAGAATGTTAAACTTGTTCACTTACCACGTAGAAAACACTGAGGCTCTGTGTGAAATCAGACTAGACAACTAATGGATCATTCATGTTACAGCTGAACAACTTATGTCAAGTAGTTGATATCTTTATGTGCATCCATATACATAACTACTGAATGGTTCAGTTGTTATAATTTTACCAGTCAAGTACTTAAGATAATGATATACCTTTTTATGATACCTGATAACTCGCTTATATTTATTTATATAGCAGCTGCCATTTTCAGTAAATACATTTTGCTTCAATAATGTTTGTGATTATCATCAAACTGGCACAGTTAACATTGTAACTTATAGATTTAGGTTTAGATTCCACAGGGTCAGAATTGTATTTGATCTTCTGAACATAAAACACTTATAATATGCTAGTCAGTCAAACATAATAACACATGCAATGACAGCCATTTGAGATATATTCACTTCTGAGACTCAGGATGAATAAGCAGCAGAAATGTGTCATGTTTACTGTTGGTGCGATCAGAAGAAGCTTCTCTTGTTTGTGAATATATAGTCTCTATTATGTCTGGTTACATTAATGGAAGTTCCCCACCACCCCAACCTTTTAAGAATTGCACTGTCTAGTCACACTGACAGATCTCCTTTTACACATCATTTCTACTGTCTGGTCACACTGACAGATGCTCCTCTCCTTTTACACCTCATTTCTACTGTCTGGTCACACTGACAGATCTCCTTTTACACATCATTTCTACTGTCTGGTCACACTGACAGATCACACACATGACAGATGCTCACTGACTCCTTTTACACCTCATTTCTACTGTCTGGTCACACTGACAGATGCTCCTCTCCTTTTACACCTCATTTCTACTGTCTGGTCACACTGACAGATCTCCTTTTACACATCATTTCTACTGTCTGGTCACACTGACAGATCTCCTTTTACACATCATTTCTACTGTCTGGTCACACTGACAGATGCTCCTCTCCTTTTACACCACATTTCTACTGTCTGGTCACACTGACAGATGCTCCTCCTCTTTTACACATCATTTCTACTGTCTGGTCACACTGACAGATGCTCCTCTCCTTTTACACCACATTTCTACTGTCTGGTCACACTGACAGATGCTCCTCCCTCTTTCTACACCACTGATTTTTTACTACTGTCTGGTCACACTGACAGATCTCCTTTTTTACACATCATTTCTACTGTCTGGTCACACTGACAGATCTCCTTTTACACATCATTTCTACTGTCTGGTCACACTGACAGATCTCCTTTTACACATCATTTCTACTGTCTGGTCACACTGACAGATCTCCTTTTACACATCATTTCTACTGTCTGGTCACACAGATCTGACAGATCTTTCCTGTCTGGTACACATCATTTCTACTGTTTCTGGTCTGGTCACACTGACAGATGCTCCTCCTCTTTTACACATCATTTCTACTGTCTGGTCACACCTGTCTGGTCCACTGTCAGATGCTCCTCCTGCTTTTACCCATCTGGTCACACTGACAGATGCTCCTCCTCTTTTACACCTCATTTCTACTGTCTGGTCACACTGACAGATGCTCCTCCTCTTTTACACCTCATTTCTACTGTCTGGTCACACTGACAGATGCTCCTCCTCTTTTACAGATCATTTCTACTGTCTGGTCACACTGACACATGCTCCTCCCATTTTACACCTCATTTCTGCTGTCTGGTAACACTACATTTTAGTGGGGAGCACACAAACATAAAAATAAAAATGAAGAACTAGGGAAAATCTCTAAACAAGAAGTGCAGAATGTTAAGGGTAGGAGACTTGACAAGGAGGGGAAATTATTTGCACATATACTCCACACTGAAACCTGGGGGTAAGGAGTATGGGAAAGCTAAAGATTAACTGGATAATAATAAAGATGATGTTAAAGATGCAGCAAACTGTGAACATTAGAACTGCCATAGAAGTGAAGTCTGCAAAAATCAAATTGTTTGGTTGTTTGGAAAATATCAACGGCTTGTAGATGGATGGTTCAAGCTTCTCAGTTTTTCATGAGAGAGACAGCAACAGATTGATGCCAGTGGCAGCACAAATGAAAACAGGGAGGGGGAGAATGTGAGAAAATAGAGAGAAAGGGCTTGTGTTCTGATGTGCCAGTTGCTTTATTTTCATATCTGCTGTCATAGTCAGGTTTGTAACCAAATATTTCTGTAATTTGTGTATGCTTGTTTGATTGTATTTTTGATTGCTGGAGAGAGACTGAATCTGCTCATCTGTGTTCATATCTATGTTTTTTTTTTAGTTTTGCATTTTGTCTTTAATATGTGTCCAACAATTAAAATAAAACCAAACAAAATGTCCACTTTTTTTGTTTGGTCTTTATTTTGGCATAAATATATCAGTGAGGCCAATAGATTTGTAACTGTGTGTGTGAAAATTTGATGTTCCATGGGAAGCCATGTTAAACTGTCTGTACCCTGGGAGGTTAGTTGCGTATCCTTTACAGGACGTTGACGTTGTGGTTTTTCTATGAAAATTTATGTCCAGTAGTTTGCCATTGCTTTCTGGACAGTCAGCTTTCTTGATACCAGTGTCGAAACCGACGCAAGGCGCATGGCCCGCAGCTGGGATCGAACCCGGCATTCCGGCATTACAAAGCGTTCGCATCGACTTAGCTGTATCCTGGGAGAGTGGCACTAAATCTGTCTGCTGCTGGGTGGGGCATAACTTCTCAACCACCGCCTGGTGTTCGGCGCTTGGTGTTTTTGTTGGCAGTAGGACATAGGTCTTTAACAGCAAGGACGTTACACTAGGTCGTGTGTCTTTGATCATAAGGACATCACAGTAGGACATTGGTCTTTAACAGCAAAGACGTTACACTAGGTCGTGTGTCTTTGATCATAAGGACATCACAGTAGGACATTGGTCTTTAACAGCAAAGACGTTACACTAGGTCATGGGTCTTTGATCACAAGGACATCACAGTAGGACATAGGTCTTTAACAGCAAGGACGTTACAGTAGGTCATGGGTCTTTGATCATAAGGACATCACAGTAGGACATTGGTCTTTAACAGCAAGGACGTTACAGTAGGTCATGGGTCTTTGATCACAAGGACATCACAGTAGGACATTGGTCTTTAACAGCAAGGACGTTACAGTAGGTCATGGGTCTTTGATCACAAGGACATCACAGTAGGACATGGGTCTTCAAAAACAGGGACATCACAGTATTTCATGGGTCTTTGACAGCAAGGATGTTACAGTATTTATTGGATCTTTAAAAGCAAGGATGTTAACAGTAGGTAATGGGTTTTTGACAGCAAGGATGGTACAGTATTTAATGGATCTTTAAAAGCAAGGATGTTAACAGTAGGTAATGGGTTTTTGACATCAAAGATGTTACAGTATTTCATAGGTCATTGACAGCAAGGACGTTCAGTAAGTATGGGTCTTTGACAACAAGGACATGACAGTAAGTAATAGATCTTTGACAACAAGGACATGACAGTAAGTAATAGGTCTTTGACAACTAGGACATGACAGTAAGTAATAGGTCTTTGACAACTAGGACATGACAGTAAGTAATAGGTCTTTGACAACTAGGACATGACAGTAAGAGTCATAGGTCTTTTGACAACAAGGGACATGACAGTAAGTAATAGGTCTTTGACAACAAGGGACAATGACAAATAAGTAATAGGTCTTTGACAACTAGGACATTACAGTAAGTAATAGGTCTTTGACAACTAGGACATTACAGTAAGTAATAGGTCTTTGACAACTAGGACATTACAGTAAGTAATAGGTCTTTGACAACAAGGACATGACAGTAAGTAATAGGTCTTTGACAACTAGGACATTACAGTAAGTAATAGGTCTTTGACAACAAGGACATGACAGTAAGTAATAGGTCTTTGACAACTAGGACATGACAGTAAGTAATAGGTCTTTGACAACTAGGACATGACAGTAAGTAATAGGTCTTTGACAACTAGGACATTACAGTAAGTAATAGGTCTTTGACAACTAGGACATTACAGTAAGTAATAGGTCTTTGACAACTAGGACATGACAGTAAGTCATAGGTCTTTGACAACAAGGACATGACAGTAGGTAATAGGTCTTTGACAACAAGGACATCACAGTAAGTCATAGGTCTTTGACAACAAGGACATCACAGTAAGTAATAGGTCTTTGACAACAAGGACATGACAGTAAGTAATAGGTCTTTGACAACTAGGACATGACAGTAAGTAATACGTCTTTGACAACAAGGACATCACAGTAAGTAATACGTCTTTGACAACAAGGACATCACAGTAAATCATAGATCTTTGACAACAAGGACATCACAGTAAGTTAATGGTCTTTGACAACTAGGACATTACAGTAAGTCATAGGTCTTTGACAACTAGGACATTACAGTAAGTCATAGGTCTTTGACAACTAGGACATTACAGTAAGTCATAGGTCTTTGACAACTAGGACATTACAGTAAGTCATAGGTCTTTGAAAACAACAGTAAATAACACTTCATCCTGGGGATGAGGTGGGGGGGGGGGTCCGTTTTTAGTTCATGATATGTTGGTCACCCTAGTTCTGGGACCCTGTTGGAGGAGGGGAGGTGGGAGCTCACTGCTCCATAATAATCATCTTGTAAAATGCGACTAATAATGGGATTTATGTCTGAGAGGTGAGGAACTAACAATCTGTATACAAATAAGCCAGACCTGTAAAACGGATGTGCATGCAAAACTTACATTCTTAAACAGGACAACTCCAGAAGTGGACGAATTTTCACAACTTTCCACTGGAGTTTACAGCTGCCGGACCTGAAGAAAAAAATTGATGAAGGCTGAAAAATTGTTTCGACAGAATAATAATATATTTTTTCCCTTTTTAATGTCGGATAACAATTTTGTTAGTTTGGTATGAGCTAGCAATATGTGTAACTTCTTTCTTGTCCTCTCAGACTGTTAGCAGTAATTTTATTGCTGTTGCTAGTTCTACTACATCTAATACCACGGCTACTAGCACAATCACTGTTGCCGACTTTACTACAAATACTACTAACAATACAACATATTCAACAACTAATATTACAACATAAACATCAACTGCTGCTGCCACTACTACTACTGCTGCTGCTATTGCTCCTACTACTATTGCTGCTGCTGCTACTACTACTACTATGACTACTACTGCGGCTGCCACTGCTACTGCTACTGCTGCAGCTGCCACTACTACTGCTACTACTACTATGACTACTGCTGCTGCTCCTACTACTACTACTACTGCTGCTGCTCCTACTACTACTACTACTGCTGCTGCTCCTACTACTACTACTACTGCTGCTGCTCCTACTACTACTACTACTGCTGCTGCTCCTACTACTAAGGATACTACTGCTGCTACTACTACTACTACTACTGCTGCTGCTGCTGCTCCTACTACTACTACTACTACTACTACTACTACTGCTGCTGCTGCTGCTGCTCCTACTACTAAGGATACTGCTGCTGCTCCTACTACTACTACTGCTGCTGCTGCTGCTGCTCCTACTACTACTACTACTACTACTACTACTACTACTACTACTACTACTACTACTACTACTACTACTACTGCTGCTGCTGCTCCTCCTCCTACTACTAAGGATACTACTACTGCTGCTCCTACTACTACTACTACTACTACTACTACTACTACTACTACTACTACTACTACTACTACTACTACTACTGCTGCTGCTGCTGCTCCTCCTACTACTAAGGATACTACTGCTGCTCCTACTACTACTAAGGATACTACTGCTGCTCCTCCTACTACTAAGGATACTACTGCTGCTACTACTACTACTACTACTACTGCTACTACTACTACTGCTGCTGCTGCTGCTGCTGCTGCTACTAAGGATACTACTGCTGCTCCTACTACTACTAAGGATACTACTGCTGCTCCTCCTACTACTAAGGATACTACTACTACTACTACTACTACTACTACTACTACTACTGCTGCTGCTGCTGCTGCTGCTCCTACTACTAAGGATACTACTGCTGCTACTACTACTACTACTACTACTACTACTACTACTACTGCTGCTGCTGCTGCTCCTACTACTAAGGATACTACTGCTGCTCCTACTACTACTACTACTACTACTACTACTACTACTACTACTACTACTGCTGCTGCTGCTGCGGTTCCTATTACTACTACTGCTGCTGCTCCTACTAATACTGCTGCTGCTGTTCCTACTACTACTACTGCTGCTGCTCCTACTACTACTGCTGCTGCTGCTCCTACTACTACTACTACTACTACTACTGCTGCTGCTGCTCCTACTACTACTACTACTACTACTACTACTACTGCTGCTGCTCCTACTCCTACTACTACTGCTGCTGCTGCTCCTACTCCTACTACTACTGCTACTGCTCCTACTACTACTGCTGCTGCTGCTCCTACTCCTACTACTACTGCTACTGCTCCTACTACTACTGCTGCTGCTCCTACTACTGCTGCTGCTGCTACTACTACTATTACTACTTCTTCTGCTGCTGCTGCTGTGCTACTCCTCAACTGCTGTAATGCTGCTGCTACTACCACTACGACTATTAGTATTACTAATATTAGTAGCTGAGCACAGCAGCAGTAATATTACTGCTAACAGTCCAAAAAGACAAATAAAGAAGTTACACAAATTGCCTCCTCCTGGAACTGCTACTACTGCTGCTGCTATTTCTATCACTACTACTACTCCTGCTACTACTACTACTGATGTTACTACTACTACTGCTGCTGCTACTACTACTACTGCTGCTACTACTACTGCTGCTCCTACTACTACTATTACTTCCACCACTGCTACTGTTGGCGTGCCTTTAAGTCCGCATTGTATTACAGTAGGTAATAAGTGTGTATATTTGTGAGTGTCCACTTGGCATATAGTTTATTTTATATATTTTGGTGTGCAATCATATGTGGGAGCATGCAGAGGAGCTGACACAAAGAAAACATTAGGATTCGAGGCGCAGGGGGCTTAAACTTTGTTAAAGTATGCAGTAATAATAATAATTATTATTATTGAGCCCTTTTGGGCTCCTGTAAACCCGTGCCTGAATACTTGTACACATGTGTATAAAAACACTGACACCTAACGTGACTTGTCCTAATGTTTCAGGTCCTGATAGCAACCGTCCAGCTGTGGTTATCGCTGTTGTCGTTAGCCTCATCATCTTGATTATCGTCGTTGCCATCATCATTTTCCTTATCTTGAAGCGGAAGCCAGAACTGGTGGATAGACTGAAGAAAACACGAGGAGGCGACGAGGAAAGTGCGAAAAGGGAAGCTGAAAAGTGAGTGAGTGCTGTGAGAGAGGAATAAAGTAGTCGTACACAGTCGTGAGGGGAGTCGCCGTGGCAGAGCGGCTAGACGCGCGCCGCGGATCGGAAGGTCGTGGGTTCGCTCCCTGGCGGAGACGGACTTTTCTTCAAAAATGACCTTGGCTCCCAGGTCGACCCAGCCTGGAGTGGGTACCGGGTGCAATCCCGGGAAGTTGAGGCGGCCGGCGTGATGCTGACCACATCACCCATCTTGTGCCGTTGGTCTATAAAAATATAGGTCTAGCCCTATATGCCCTATACGCCTAAAGGCGTGGAAAGGGTCCTTTACTTTTTTTTTTACACAGTCGTGAGGTCGTCAAAGATTGTATAAGCTTCGTCATTCTCGCGGCACTCCAGATACGCCCATATAAGCTAAATCCCTCCTCCCCTCCCCCTCCTCTCCTCCCCTCCTTCCCTCCCCTAACATATGCACCAACCTCCTTCAGTTAATATTGCCAGTTCTGTGTTGATTGACAGGAAACGTGTCTGCAAATTGTTACACCCAGTTCTCACACACATTCTTAGCAGAGATCATAACACACTGCTCACAAAAATATGTCCACCATTCACTTCTCTCTTTCTCTGTCTCTCTCTTTGTCTCTCTCTCTCTCTCTCTCTCTCTCTCTCTCTCTCTCTCTCTCTGGGGGCTGCGTGGTCTCGAGGCATGGCGTCCGCCTCCAATACTGGAAGTCCCGGGTTTAAGACCTGGTGAAGGCTGGAATTTTTCCACGTGGACTTCTAGTAATTGTCCCTGTTCTCCGGGTAGCGAGATCGGACGCCCGTGTGTATTGTTGCCTTGGCAACTCCCTTGGCAGTTGGAAATCAAAAAGAGAACCCTAAAGGCGCTGCCCGGCCAAATTTGCAGTTAAAAATCTACGCAAAGTATTTCAGGATCCTCGCCGCTGCTAAAGAGCTCGTAGACTGCGCTGAGAATATTCGGACAGGCTTGAGCTAGAAGTAGAATGGAGAACATATGGGTTAACTACCTTTGTACCACGACGTTGATCCGTCGTCTAAACCTTAACCTAATCTAACCTCTCTCTCTCTCTCTCTCTCTCTCTCTCTCTCTCTCTCTCTCTCTCTCTCTCTCTCTCTCTCTCTCTCTTCTCTCTCTTGCTAAAGTTTTAACAATGTCGAACGGTCCATAAACAGACTAGCTGCACTATGGTAAAGCCAGCCAGTTTATCTGCCTTTTCATTTCCCCATCACAAAATAAATAGTACCGGGGAGCTCTGTGGAGTTAACCATGACGTCACGTATACTAATATGAACTAATATGCTGAGCTAGACACTTAGGTTAGTTGCGTATCCTTTACAGGACGTTGCAGAACCAACCACGACAGCTCCTGGCTGTTGTGTGGTTTTTCTCAGCAAATTTACGTCCAGTAGTTTGCCATTGCTTACTGGACGGTCGGCTCTCTTGATACCGCTGTCGAAACCAACGCAAGGTGCATGGCCCACAGCTGGGATCGAACCTGGCATCTCGGCATTACGAAACGTTCACATCGACTTAGACACAGAGCCGACGAGCTATATAGTAGAGTGTCGTATTTATAAACTTTATGTTTATCATCCTCGTTTTTTGTTTTTTTTACATGACAAATTAATATAATATAAAAATGATTTACAAGTTGAGCGATTATTGCCGGTCCAGAGCTCTTGCGTTCGAATTCGCATCGATTCAGATTTGTTTAGTGACCTTGCTCCCATATCAACCTGGCCTAGAATGAGCACCAGGTACATTCCTGGGAAGAAAGACGGTAACAACAAAACAAGTACCGTGGGTCTGTAAGGCAGGTTGCTTACTGCGATCTGCCGCCTCTACATCGTGGTGGGAGATGTTATTCATGCTAGTGGTTTCCCCGAGACTACAGTCTGTGTCCATTAAAAAACAAAACACTTTCAGTTCCCCCAGCACCACCACATAGGATCCAGAAACCCACATGGAAAAAGAGAAAGTGAAAAAAAAAGAGCAGAAGAAGGTCTTATCACATCCCCCCCCCCCCCCCCCATCTGTCTGTCTGTTTGTCTCTGTCTCTCTCTCTCTCTCTCTCTTCTCTCTCTCTCTCTCTCTCTCTCTCTCTCTCTCTCTCTCTCTCGCTCTCTTCTCTTTCTATATATATATATATATATATATATATATATATATATATATATATATATATATATGTGTGTGTGTGTGTGTGTGTGTGTGTGTTCAGAGCGGCTGGCTGCTATCGGAGAGGGTCGCACAACTGAGTAGTTCTTGAGTGCACCTTCCTGTAGCAACATCTCTTCTTGTGTATTGACATGTGTATGTGAGAATGTCCGGTAAGGCTGCATTAGCATGTGTAATGCCTGCATAAAGTGTTTTTCTATGAGCATGAGTTAGCTTAAAGCTGGTTTAATTGTTTTCCCCCACAGAGACCTCAATGACGAAGAACAACTCATAAACACAGAGAAGTATGTGGTCGTATGTTCTGTCTTTGCCTCATTCTGTCATTGTTCTCTGTGTGTACATCGTTGCCTCATTCTGTCGATATTCTCTGTACATCTTTGCCTCATTTTGTCGATGTTCTTTGTGTGTACATCTTTGCCTCATTCTGTCGATGTTCTCTGTACATCGTTGCCTCATTCTGTCATTGTTCTCTGTGTGTACATCGTTGCCTCATTCTGTCGATATTCTCTGTACATCTTTGCCTCATTCTGTTGTTGTTCTCTGTACATCGTTGCCTCATTTTGTCGATGTTCTGTGTGTGTACATCTTTGCCTCATTCTGTCGATATTCTCTGTACATCGTTGCCTCATTCTGTCATTGTTCTCTCTGCATCGTTGCCTCATTTTGTCGATGTTCTTCGTGTGTACATCTTTGCCTCATTCTGTCGATGTTCTCTGTACATCGTTGCCTCATTCTGTCGTTGTTCTCTGTACATCGTTGCCTCATTTTGTCGAAGTTCTCTGTACATCGTTGCCTCATTCTGTCGATGTTCTGTGTGTGTACATCGTTGCCTCATTTTGTCGATTTTCTTTGTGTGTACATCACTGTCTCATTTTGTCAATGTTCTCTGTGTGTACATCGTTGCCTCATTCTGTCGGTGTTCTCTGTGTGTACATCGTTGCCTCATTCTGTCGATGTTCTCTGTACATTGTTGCCTCATTCTGTCGTTGTTCTCTGTACATATCCTTAACACATTTTGTCGATGTTCTCTATATACATCAGTAACTCATCGACAGGCGAGCGAGACTCCTGGAATAACACTAGTCCAGGTCTTGAAAAACCTCTCCCTCTAGCACCTATCAAAGAAAGTTCCCAGTCTTGGCAGAGTTTTAAGGCTCGCCATAGCCGTCATACATGTGAAATTCAAGTGTCCAGTTTGTACAATCCCCTGGTGCCTGTGTCTGGAGAGGTGTAGGGGAGTTCTGTAACACCTTTCCCATTGAAATGACACTTGGATACTATCGTTTTGGAGAAAGGCTGTTTCTCAGACTTTACTAGAAAGGGGCTCAGGCTACAGGAACGCGAAAACTTCGGACTCCAGACTTTGAAATCAGTCGTCCAAAGATCTCATGGATCTTCTTTCCTCAGACTCTAGATATGGTCGTCAGTCTTCCAGAAGGCATCCATTCAACTTCTTATCGCCCCAGTACAGATCGCCCTGAACAACAGACCTATGTGCAGTACATCAACAGGAGAGGTGCGCGAGAACATTTAGCCTTGTGGGGAATATACTCTACAGGAGAAGCACAAGAAACGAGGACAGGGGTTGATGACAGCTCCAACACTGGGGCAATAATAACAATAACAATAACAGTAACAACTGTGTCTTCATCCTCGTAGTCCTATTACATACGGTGTATCAGGTCATCAGTTTCAGCCTCATCTTTTAAAACGAGCCCTGTAGGATTAAGTTGAATACGCTGGTAGGGTTATTATATTTTACATGTCCGTACCACTGCATTTTTTTTAAAACTATTGTTAGAAGCGGTTAATGGTTGCCAGTGCACCAAGTGAAGATGCTTCGAACTTCGTCATTTGTGAAATGTTCTCGTTATGATACAAATATTTATATAAGTTAGTTGCGAATCCTTTACAGGACGTTGCAAAACCAATCCCAGCATTTTTTGGCTGTTCTGGTTTTCGTAGGCGAATTTTACGTGCAGTGCTTTGCCTTGAACGGTCAGCTCTCGGTATCACTGTCGAAACCAACGCAAGACTAAACGTGAGAGTAGTGATCGCTAAGGCCTGTTCCATACCAGTCATCTGATAGAGAAGTGGTGTTGGAAGTCGATACGTTGTGTTGAGGGTCTTCCATGAAAGATGTCTGCCTTCAAGAGTTAAGACTGTACATATTTGTACACTGTACACCCCCATTTGTACATCTCGGTTCTCAGTTTGTTCGACCAAGTTTGTGTGTGTGTCTGCGCTCACGCGCGCTGTTAATTAATTATCAGAAACCCTTGTTGGGTCTATGTGGATTCACAGAAGGGTATATCATATTTCACGCAAGCAAAAACAATCAAATGTAAATGTTGTGAAACGAATAGGGATGGCAAGAGAGATGCTGGTGCAAGAAAAGAAAAAACACGAGGGACAAGTGAAATATATTTCGGCTATTGCAAAAGACGCTTAGAAATCATTGATGAAGTAGGAAGAGAACATCCTCAGATGGACAAACAGCTGCCTGGGAGAAGGTACATTCAGTGCGAAAAACAGAACGTTTGGATGTCCATCGCAGCCAACCGTCACCTTAGAGACGACGCTTGATTGATTGGTTCATTGACTGATTGTTTGTCAGGTTAATTTTTTTTAGAAATGAGTTGAGTGACCATTACCTTTCCATGACTTTTAGCCCAGCGAGGTCAGAGAACGAGGTCAAGGCTGAAACCGGGAATTGTGCTTCCGATAGCAGGTCAAAGGACAACAAAGTCACCGCTAACGATGTCCATCAGGATGGTCCACGTAACATGGTGAGTACCCGTCCCTGTAGGTTTGTCCTGGGGTGGCGGATGCTGAACTGGTCAACGGAATCAGTGGCCCTGAGTCAGTTCAGAGCAAAGGTCCATTTTCTTCGGCGCGTCTACGTCACTGGGCAGGGCCCCATGGTGAAGATGTCAAACTGGGCTTCTAGTGCCAGGGTTTGTTTCATTAAGGGTCCCTTTTACAGATATGCGTCAGAAAGACAAAGGGGTGCCAAACGACATTGTTAGGACGAACACTCTGCTGATTTCTGTATAGTCTTTTATTTTAAAGATCCTTTCCCACGCCTTTAGGCCAATTATGAATATTGGCATGACCTTTATTTTTATAGACCAATCGGTACTTGGTGGGTGATGAGGTCTTTACTTCCCGGGACTGCACCTGATGCCAACTCAAGGCTTTGTCGACCTGGGAGTCAAGGTCATGTTTTCAAAATCTGGCTTTGTCATGATTCGAACCCACGATCTTCCAATCAGCAGGCGGGCTTCTAGCCGCCAACGCCACGGCGACTCTCAAAGTTTTAAATAGGCGCCAGATAATACTGGGGGAAGTAAAAGCATCTGGAGTAATTTTGATTACATCACCCACAGAGCAGTGAGTAGTATAGACATATGTGTGCTAACAGATATCCTATAGCTCACACAGTGCAGGGAAGGGTCCTTTACTCTAGACTTCATTTCCCTTTACTTTACTACTTTACTTCAGTTCATGTTCCCTTCAGTTTACTTCAGTTCATTTCACCTTAGTTTACTTCAGTTCATTTCACTTCAGTTTACTTCAGTCCATTTCACATCACGCTATTTCAAGTAATTTCACTTAATATCCTGTGACTTGGCGTATTTATTTTTTTTACTTCACTTCATTTCAGTTCACTTTTTTTTTTTTTTTACATCATTTCATTTCACTACGTTTGACTTTGCTGTACTTTTACTTCACTTCATTTCCATTCACTTTATATTATATCACTTCATATGATTTCACTTCACTCTGTTTGACTTTGCATTACTTTACTTCACTTCACTTCATTTTACTTCACTTTATATTATATTTCTTCATATGATTTCACTTCACTCTGTTTGACTTTGCTTTATTTTACTTCACCTAATTTCAGTTCACTTTATATTTTATTACTTCATATGATTTCACTTCACTCTATTTGACTTTGCGTTACTTTGCTTTACTTCATTTCAGTTCACTTTATATTATAATACTTAATATGATTTCAGTTCACTCTGTTTGAATTTGTTTTACTTTACTTCACTTCATTTCGCTTTATATTATATTACTTTATATGATTTCAGTTCACTCCATCTGACTTCGCTTTACTTCAGTTCACTTCTCTACGTGCGTATTTAACCTTTGCAGAATCAATACTCACTTGATGTACCATTTATTTTTTTTTTTTAATTTCCACTGGAAGAGACTCGACAATTCTACGGCGAAGACGAAACTTGCATCGGAGACAACAGACAGCACATCTAAAGATTCACCGGTCTAGACACAGATTCACCGACTGCTAGCTGGAGTTCCATCACCTCAACCACTTCGCACCATCAACTGTTTACCTGTCACCATGCTGTTCTGTCAGTCCTGCACGATTAATTTCTTGGCTTGTGTTCGGTTAGCGTCAATACTTACATCTTTGTGGCCATCATCATCATCACCATCACCATTATTACATCAATGTGGTTATCATCATCATCATATCACCGTTGATTGGCACCTTTCCATCTCTCCAGACGAAAGTGTTATATTGTGCTATAAGGAGGCAGGGAACTCACAGCCCATGGCGATGACGTGTGTGACTAGCAAGACCCTCCCGCGTTAAAAACAAAAAAGTCTTCCACAATTATAACATGGGATTTCCGGACCGTTGTTGTCGCATTTGTGTCGTCATGATCACCATTGTTACATCATCATCATCTGTTGTCTTCTTGTAGGAGAATGAGGCTAGGACCACGACCGGCTCCAGCTGACGGGCCGTGCTGCTGACGTCACTGGGCCGGGCTAACGTTGCGTTGACGCAGCGATTCTCAAACTGGGTGCCACGGCAATAATCAAGAAAAGTCGGCTAACAATTGTGATATTATTAAAGAAGGCATGTAGGTACTTAAAAATTAAAATTTGAGTTCTCTCGCCACTGTTGAAAATAGATTGTTTCTTGTTTGAGAACCGCTGCGTTAACGCATCGTTAGCCCGACCCGGTGACGTCAGCAGCAGGGCCGTCTGTTGCATCTACTACATGTGGTGAATTATTGTCAGGGAAGTGAGTGCGTTGAACACACACACAGAGAGAGAGAGTGAGAGAGAGAGAGAGAGAGAGAGAGAGAGAGAGAGAGAAAAAGAGAGAGAGAGAGAGTAGGATATGTGTGAGAAGATAGGGACAAGAAGTAAAGAAGGCGGAGGAGAAATAGGCGTAGAAGAACACAAAGAGGAGGTGAAGGAAGAAGAATTCGAAAATGAAATACAAAGAATTAGAAGGTGAATGAGGAACAATTAGAAGGTGAAAGATAAACAAACTGAAGGTGAAAAATGAAGAATCAGAAGGTGAAAGATAATCAATTAGAAGATGAAAGATGAACAAACAGAAGGTGAAAGGAACAATTAAAAGGTGAAAGAGGAACAATTAGAAGGTGAAAGATGAACAGTTAGGAGGTGAAAGAGGAACAGTTAAAAGATGAAAGAGGAATCTTTAGAAGGTGAAAGATGAACTATTAGAAGGTGAAAGAGGAACAATTAGAAGGTGAAAGATAAACAACTGGAAGGTGAAATACAAGCAGTTAGAAGGTGAAAGATGAACAATAGAAGGCGAAAAATTAGAAGGTGAAAGAGGAAACATTAGAAGGTGAAAGAGGAACAATTAGAGTGTGAAAGAGGAACAATTAGAAGATGAAAGATGAAAAATTAGAAGGTCAAAGAGGAAACATTAGAAGGTGAAAGAGGAACAATTAGAATGTGAACGAGGAACAATTAAAAGGTGAAATGTAAACAATTAGAATGTGAAAGGGGAACAATTAGAAGGCGAAAGATGAAAAATAAAAGGTAAGAGAGGAAACATTAGAAGGTGAAAGAGGAACAATTAGAATGTGAACTAGGAACAATTAGAAGGTGAAATATAAACAATTAGAATGTGAAAGAGGAACAATTAGAAGGCGAAAGATGAAAAATAAAAGGTAAGAGAGGAAACATTAGAAGGTGAAAGAGGAACAATTATAATGTGAAAGAGGAACAATTAGACGGTGAAAGATGAAAAATTAGGAGGTTAAAAATGAACAATTAGAAGGTGAAAGAGGTACAGTTAGAAGGTGAAAGAGGAGCTGTGAGAAGATGGAAGAAGAAAACAAAGAAAGAAGAGGTGAAAGAATAAAAAGAATACGAGGAGGAAACATCAAGAGCGCAACAGTTGCAACAATGAACAAGATTTGATGACATAATGGAAGCATAAGGATAACATTTTGACATTGAACCACGCGAATTAAGTGGAGCGGCTTATTTACACAAATGATACTCAGTAAAATATATAGCCACGTGTAAATATGTTATTATGATAAATATATTTACTGTTGTAGTTATTTACATAACAGCTCAAGAACGTATAACAAGTGCTGCTAAATATAGACAGACGCATACTGTATCATGCGTGCATATTTCCGTACAATTTAGTTGAGATATCATTGCTTTTATTTCATTTCAGTTTCAATTATGGATATAATTAACTAGTTTTCGGTGCAGTTTTTTTTCTTCGACGTTTCCACAATGATTCGCCACAAATGAACATGACATCGATGGGCAGCGATAAATAAGCAAAGAATCATTGTAAACTCCATACCCCCCCCCCCCCCCTTCAACTGTAGTAGCAGTGATTAAAATAACAGTATTCTGTTTAACCCAGGCAGGTCATAACTGGGATATATAGATTATTTGATGTTTCAAGAACTGTCCCATGTACATACTCCTTTACCTTCCCATACTCGTTTCTGGGTGCCATTCTGGGTGGCGGGTGTCTGTTATGTACCACAACGGGTTAAGCTAATACACGACAAGCTATGTCATCGCCGTTGGAAGAGTGTGGTGACCTGGGGTGTTTACCCGACACTCTACACTTAGCGGGTAGGGATACGCAGTCATAGTACAAGTGGTACCCCACTCTGTGCAGGTTGAAAATCCCTGTAAACGCCAGTAGGAGATCGCAAATCTAGCTGTCTGTAAACCACACCGTAGAGTGCCAAGTGCTAATTTGGTGGCGAAGAGTAGAAGAGGAAAAAAAAGAAGAAGAACAAGGATACTCTGACACACTGGATGCTGCAAGAGGATCATGATGAGACCAACATCTCTTTTTGCATTTATTCATCATCATCATGTACCGTTTCGGTAAACGTCGACTGTCATGCTTCGCTTTCTTACACATTTATTATACACTGTAACAAGGTTTTTTACAGTGTGTCATATGTCTCTTACACACACATACACGCACGGTCACACACATATACACGCACAGTCTCACACACACATACACACACAAACACACACACATAAACACACACAGTCACGCACACACAGTCACACACAGACACACACAGTCACACACACATACACGCACAGTCTCACACACTAACACACACACAGTCACACACACACATACACGCACAGTCTCACACACACACACACACACGCACAGTCACACACAGAAAAACACAGTCTCACGCACACACACAGACACATACAGACGGAGACACATATACACAGACACAGACACACACACACAGACACATACAGACGGAGACACATATACACAGACACACACACACAGACATACACACATATGTATAAACACTGACTTATTGAGCTAAAATGGCCGATGGCAGTGTTAGAGATATGCTGTTCCATGACACTATGACGTGATTACAGGTAATGACATTTAGGAGAGGTCTCCATTTTCTTTCTGTCTGTCTCTGTTTCTGTCTGTCATCTCCCCCCCCCCTCTCTCTCTCTCTCTCTCTCTCTCTCTCTCTCTCTCTCTCTCTCTCTCTCTCTCTCTCGTAAATTACATAAATACAGTTATACACAGGTTTTTTTCTGGAAAGGGGGAGGGAGGTTCTGCCGGTATATTTCATCTTCGGCATTCTGAGCCCTTAAGGTTGACTTCTGCAGATATCACCCGCCTCAGTTCATCTCTCTGGTTGGCCCTCTCTTTCCAGTTGGTCACATTGCTGGTATGTAGGGTGTATAAATGTGTCGGGATTTACCGTAAGATGTCTTTTACATCAACGCTTTTCCCCTGAGTGTTTCGGTACCACAATGTGGGAAAAACAGGAATAGACCCACTGCCTACAAAAAAGCATGAAATTAAACTTGATTTATTAGGGAGCTTCCTCCGAAGACGGAGTGCATATGCCCAAGCGGTAAGAAACAACCAACTGCACACAAATAAACCAGTAAAACGGACGTACAGCCAAAACTCAGGCCCTGGTACAAAGCAAATGGCCGAAAAAAAACCAGGACTTTCCGCCAGAGCTTACTGCCGGTGAACAAAGAAAAACATTCTTCTTCTCAAAGTCCATGCCGTGTCGCGTTGGAAGTCATGTCTGTCCATAACCTTCTGTCTCGTGCTCTTTCAATCAACTCTGACACAGATGATTCTCCATGTCATGATGTCAAACTGTCCAGCATCTGTTCTCTTGGGCTCCCTCAGTCTCTCCCTCCCCCTCCCCACCAACTTTCCTGCTGTCATGATATATTCCAGTTTTCTGCGTGTCATCACGAGCAAAGAATGTAGACTGTCTCTTTCTGTTGTGGCCATCAGTTCTCTTTGCGCTGAACAAATGATGCCTTGAAAAACAAAAAAGGTACCGATCGTCGTACTGGAACCAATTATGCTCGAATTTCGACGTACCACTTATGTTTGAAAATATGTTGACATGTGATTGTATTATAGCCATGCCTCTCTCTATTCTAGACAACTGGTTAAAGACGTCTTTTGACATGTAATGAACTGTTGTTGTAAATAATATGCTACAGCTGTATTAAAATTAGGATGTTTATAATTCTTAGTATACTATTTGACTCCTCAGTTGCTTCAGTGGTATTGTTTTTTCGTAATGGACAAAGTAGGCATTCTGAAGACATTTATAAACGAATGCTGACAAAAGTCACGAGGTTACATAAATTAACATGTGTACAAATGCGTGAACATGGAGTTAGGTGTGATCTGGCAAGGAGTGACTATGAGAGAAAGAAAACGACGTGTGTTCAATCAGTACGCTACGGGAACATCGACACTAAGAAATGTATTGCGGAGGAATGAACACCTATGCGTATAACTGTTGTGCTGTGATATCGGTTCTTAGGTCAGTAATCAACATGCAGAACTGGGAACAAAGATAATCAGTGAGGGACTTGAGACAATGTCAAACCCGAAGTACAGAGATTGCAGAGGCAACAATAAGTTAACCTGATACAAGCTGTCCAGGCAACAGTGAGTTAACCTGATACAAGCTGTCCATGCAACAGTGAATTAACCTGATACAAGCTGTCCATGCAACAGTGAGTTAACCTGATACAAGCTGTCCATGCAACAGTGAGTTAACCTGATACAAGCTGTCCATGCAGGAGTTAACCTGAACAAGCTGTCCATGCATGAGTAACCTGATACAAGCTGTCCATGCAACAATGAGTTAACCTGATACAAGCTGTCCATGCAACAGTGAGTTAACCTGATACAAGCTGTCCATGCAACAGTGAGTTAACCTGATACAAGCTGTCCATGCAACAGTGAATTAACACAAGCTGTCCATGCAACAGTGAGTTAACCTGATACAAGCTGTCCATGCAACAGTGAGTTAACCTGATACAAGCTGTCCATGCAACAGTGAGTTAACCTGATACAAGCTGTCCATGCAACAGTGAGTTAACCTGATACAAGCTGTCCATGCAACAGTGAGTTAACCTGACACAAGCTGTCCATGCAACAGTGAGTTAACCTGATACAAGCTGTCCATGCAACAGTGAGTTAACCTGATACAAGCTGTCAATGCCAGAGTGAATTAACCTGATACAAGCTGTCCATGCAACAGTGAGTTAACCTGATACAAGCTGTCAATGCCAGAGTGAATTAACCTGATACAAGCTGTCCATGCAACAGTGAGTTAACCTGATACAAGCTGTCCATGCAACAGTGAGTTAACCTGATACAAGCTGTCCATGCAACAATGAGTTAACCAAGCTGTCCATGCAACAGTGAGTTAACCTCATACAAGCTGTCCATGCAACAATGAGTTAACCTGATACAAGCTGTCCATGCAACAGTGAGTTAACCTGATAAAGGCTGTTGACACTAGAGGCTGCCCAGATATTTCTCTTATTTCTTCACTCCTTTTGAATTCATCCCCTTTTATTTTCATTATTTTCCTCAGACAGTTGTATTCGACTACACTTAATTAGCCACAAGACTGACATAGAAGCTCTCCAATCCTGGCCATGTAGTGTTCCTGGTTCTCTGTAGTTAACTTCATATTTCCAAAAACCCAGAGCGGCGGTAGACCAGAGAAAATAGCTATCCCCCCCCCCCCCCCCACTTTTTTTTTTTAAATTGATGCGGGTTCTCAGAGTTCTCGACCAAATCTAATATCTTGGGAATTAAAGCCAACCTGCGTAATACTGATTGCATCCCTCACAGAAAGATGATTGCTCAATTAAAAAAAAAATATGTGACCATCGTAGAAATAGGATGGTACATAAATATTCCTACTTCAAGATCAGCGCTGTACGTATTAGGTTGGGGGATAATGTCGAATATCTGACGCTAAGAAGACTGCGTGACCGAGGAGTTAAGCTTTGTGAAGCACGTCTTTCGAGATAAAGACAGGAGCTTTTATAATCAACTCCTCATGAGAACAATCAGTAGAGGTACCTTGGAGTGGTTGCTGCTGTATCGGAGGACTGCGCACGCGTGGGAATGCCCAATATGCAGTAACGTCGATTGTGACAACATAACGTAAAGAAGTTCAGATGTGTGAGTAGTAGTAGTATATTTTACCCAAGACCGGCTCCAGCTGACGGGCCGTGCTGCTGACGTCACCGGGTCGGGCTAACGATTCGTTAACCCAGCGGTTCTCAAACAACAAATAAACTATTTTCGACAGTGGCAAGGGAAGACAACTTAAATTTTTAAATTTAAGTATCTTCATGCCTTCTTTAATAATTTCACATATTTGTAGCCGACTTTTCTTGATTATTGCCGCGGAACCCCTGGCATACGTTCACGGCACCCCAGGGTGCCTCGGCACCCAGTTTGAACCGTTGAATTGACGCATCGTTAGCCCAACCCGGTGACGTCAGCAGCACAACTGTAAGCTGAAGCCGGTCGTGTTTTACCCCACTAGGACATCGCACACATCACACAAGCGATAAACATCTGATGACACAAAGTGCCACCATGCGGATTAGAATCATCCGTGGAAAGGTACCGGTTACCGCTTTCAGCCATTAGGCCATATTTATGGCGGGGCTATATTGCGGCCCCTGGCAAGAGCCAGAATAGGGCTTCAAAATAACGGAGTAAGTTCAGATGTGTGAGTAATCAAGCGAGGTAAATATGATAGAACTAAAGTTTCTAATAATGAGTTCTTTCCCTTAAATCATGTAAATTGAGTGGCCTTTTTCTGTTTATGGTTGTATAGTGGCTTGGAACAGATGACCTCCACAATACTGCCGGGCAGTGCTGGATTTAGACATAAGCTGCAGCTGTGCGCCTCACAATATGCAGGGGCCTAAAACATTTTTTGTTAACAAATAAAATTTTCTTCGAAAAACCCTTTAAGAGGATTTCAGAGACATTTTTTATTGTATACTTTATTAAAAATTAGGCGACAGTATATTTATATCATCCATATATGTAAATGGCGTATACAAATATATATATATATATATATATATATATATATATATATATATATATATATATATATATATAAATATATAAGTTTTCTGAGTTAAGCTCGTGGACCCCTTTGGGCTTGGTGCTGTGGAGACGGGATCTTCATGACTAGCTGGTCTTGCTAGTCACATTGCCATTGGTCGAGACTTCTATAGGTTTAGGTGTAAACAACGGGTTAACATCATGGCACAAGGGTAGTGACCCATAAGTGCTCTGTTCCACTTTTCTAACTCCAGCCTGAGTCAAAACAATCTCATCACAATGCACGAATTCTGTTGCAACAGCAAAGATCCTGATAATACTTTGGGTAGATTTTTGACTCCAAATTTTCCCCGGACAGCGCCGTTAGGCTACTCTTTTCGATTTCCAACTGCAAAAGGATTTTTTTTTAACTGCGCAACAATACACACGGACGTCTGATCTTACTACCCAGAGACCAGGAGAAATTACTAGAAGCCCACGTGAAAAAATCTCAGCCTTCACCGGAGTTTGAACCTGGGACCTCCAGCACTCAAGGCGGACACCATACCCGGAGACCACTCAGCCCTCCATACATCACAGTATAAGATTAATGTCTGGAAAGATGTAAATGTGTCAACAAACGGAGCTGTATCATGTCCTGACAGGCAACCCGGGTGTTTGTCTGGCAAGGGTAGATATTACATCTACTGCCATGAGAGCAGGGAAAGCGTACCTACCGTCTTAGATATGCAAAACGTATGGGTGGTTGTAAAGACCTCTAGACTATTGCGTTAAAATGCTCTAAAATTGTAAATAACCAGTAAAACACAACTGTATGTGCAGACGTATTGAGAAACTGGTTCAGAGAGAGGGAGAGAGGGGGAGAGAGGGAGAGAGAGAAGAGGGAGAGAGAGATAGATAGATAGATAGAGAGAGAGAGAGAGAGAGAGAGAGAGAGAGAGAGAGAGAGAGAGAGAGAGAGAGAGAGAAAGACAGCGTGAAAAATGAATTGACATCATAGTATTATGTATGCAGGACGGGAGAATGACAAGGCTGAAAAAATAGGTTTATATTGTAGGGAAAAAAAAACCAACAACTTAAGTAATCGATCTGCGCGTGCGTGTGTGCAGGTGTGTGTATGTCTTGCATGCCCGTAATCAAGCAAAAAACGTCCGTGTTGCATCAGCATTGGAAATGAATGTGGTTATCTGAAAAGATAAGTTTTTTTATTATAACGTAAATTAAAAAAAAAAAAAGTTGCATCGACCGGGAATCGAACCCGGGTCACCCGCGTGGCAGGCGAGTATTCTACCACTAGACCACCGATGCCTACACATAACCTGATGATTTCAACCTACTTAATGGCAATTTAAACGACGTTACCGCATTAATGCAGCTTGACTATATCAGTGAAAACACATAATGCTACAGACAGCAAAACACACACACACACTGAACTAAGCTCATTCCCCATCAACGACTCCCGCCTCCAGCACAGCCTGGCATCTGTCCTCCCTGGCCTCCCCCCAGCCCCGACGTCAGCACACAGAGAGAGAGGCGGGATGGGAGAGGGTCACGTGACCAGCTTTTGATGAAAACAAAGGTGAACTCTTCTGCTAGACTTGTGCTCTCTGGTCGCGGCCTTTTCTGACATTTACCGCGAATATTTCACTCAAACGTCGATATTTTCCAAACACAAAGTTACCTCTAGCCCTGGAAGCCTAGGTGAGTAGCTTTACATCTGATATTTTTGCTGTGTTTGTGCTAAATACAGAGATTGTGTTATTTCGCATAAATTATCCCCAGCAGACGTGTACCTCCCCGAGCCGTCAGACCCGCGGCTCAAACATCGATTTCATTGCTGATTTTATCATTAAAATAACGGCCCACGTGAATATATTTCCTTAAATATTGCCGTTTTAATCACGGGGGATTAGTTTTACAAGAGAGGGACACGTAACGGTGTTTTATTTGCTTGTTTGGTTGAAATTTGAAAGTCGTGGGGAGAAGCAGTGAGGAGATGAAAGTTGTCAGGACGAGCAGTCAGAACAGAACTCCGTTGTGAGCACAGGGGTGTGATTTAAATGGGCCGTGGAACAAACAACGATTTATTCTTATTTCTGTTTTCGGAATGAAGTAATAAGTCCCCCCCCCCCCCCTTTCCACCCCTCAAGATGAATGAATGTTTTAAAAATAATAAATCAAACAAGGGTTCGATTGTAACTTCAGTGAAAACGGGAAAAATAAAACTGAACATAGTAATTGCAGGACGGCGGACAGGATTGTTATTTTTGGCAAGTAAATAATTTGAGATTATATTTATAGCCAAAAATGTGATGGGTTAGTAGTTATTAGCTTCTACATTATCAGTCGGGACTCAGCTGTATTGCAAGTCTTCTTCTTCTTCCACTTCGCGTTCACCAGCTGTAAACTCTAGCGGAAAGTTCAAGGTGTTCGTCCATCTCCAGACTTAAGTCTTGTTCAATAACCTGAATGTTGCATGCACACCCGTTTTACAGATCTGGCTTGTTTGTATGCAGATTCTTTATTTCTTGCCTCGCAGGCAGATATACTCCGACTTCAAAGAATGCCCCATTTAGCAAGAGGCAGTGGGTCTATTTTTGTTTACCCTCATGCTGGGGCCCTGGAACACACAAGGGGACTATCACAGTCAAGCAGTTAATGCCAGTTTCTGCCACCTCATACCGCTGTACTGATGTTTGTATGTCGTGAACTTTACAGTGGATGCCTGCTCGGGAATCTGAAGAAATATGACCTTCCATAACTTTGGAGATCAGGCTGTGTGTTTGAATGGGCAATAACTCCTTTGTTCAAGTTCAGTGGTTTTTTTAATGTGTATGTAAAAACTACCTACAGAAAAGTTGAGTGTGGCCTGTTATTCTATATGTATTCGAATACTGGGCAATGGTTACAGAAATAAAGTAAATGTGACACTTAACCCCCCCCCTTTCCCCATTCTTTTCCCCCTTTACCATTGACAAAGAGGTGGGGGCTGAGGTGCTACCTTGTGCAGATTTTCTGCCGGAAGGGAGGATAGCTTAAGGTGCCCTATTCCCAAGATTCTGTTGCAGTGTCTTTAATTAAGAATTCCTGAAACCCATAAGAGAAGCATACAGTAGTAAGAGGCACCTAAGGAGGAATGGTGAGAAACAGGCTACCTTGTCATTTGAAGGGACTTTAGATGCAAAATCATGTTGCTGTAAACGACAGAGCACCAGTGTGGATGTGGAAGTCATGGGGAAATCAGCACATTATCTTTTAAAGTAAATAATGAGCTGGTGACAAAGCTGGAGTAAGTATAGGACCCTTTTCCACTCCTTGCAGGCATGTAGGGGCATATAGGGCTAGAGCTGTATTTTATTGCTCGGCACTCAGTGGGTAATGTGGTCAACATCATGCAGTTCACCTTTTCTTCCAAGACTTTTCCTTGTACCCACTATAATCTGGGTCGACCTTAGAGCCAATGTCATTGGCTCCCTTGTATGGCACAAGTTGTTAGTAAAAGAAGTTAAAAAAAATTTAAGAAAGTCAGCATTAGGGCAAAGTGAGTCACTTGGTACTCAGTGAGTTAAGGGTCAGTGAGTCTATCCTTTGTTTTCCCCTAAAATAATTGGGACCCCAGAACCCCCACAGAGTAGCCATCATTCTGAATAACCTGACATGAAAAGCTAGAATGTAATGACTCTTGCATGAATCTATGTGTAATCTTGAAAGAAGCAGAGAACTAGTAACACAAAATTAATTGTAGCAGCTGTTACATAACAGTGCTATAAAACAGCTGGTGCTTTTCATAGACTGAGAGGGTCACTGACACATTCAGCCTGCACAGAGAAGTGTTAGTCACAATATTGCAAGCTTGTTTAGTTTGATGTGGCACAAATTGATCATACTTTTGGCAGCCCAGTGAAACATCTTATTTAAAAAAAAAAATTTAAAGAAAGAAAGGTTATAACGTCAAGAGGATTGACTTCATTACACTAGGTTTTACCCCATGTGGTTAGGTCTTTTCCGCAGAAAAGCTAGCTGCCTGCTGAGAGCACCACACAAAGCATGAACACCAAAGCTCAGGTGATGATCCCCAGTGGTCTGTAAAAAAGTTAGACTTTTTAACTGAACCCACCCAGGGCGTTAAACCAACACACAACCTTCAGAGCGTGAGGCAAACTGTTTGACACAATCTGCACTGGAGACCCTTTGTAAAACATTGTGTTTTGTTTGTACTTATTGTGACTGGGCAGAGCATAGTCAAGACATCTGACAGTCTTGTGTTTTTACATGTATATATAACACTTTAGATGACCTTAAACAAAAGGAAACCCAGAATCCCCAGTCCAACCCACTATTTTAGGGGTGTTATGTGTTGTGTTGTCCACACTTTATGTGAACACTGAACAAATTCATGTCATAACACCCCTAGAATAGTGGACTGGACAGGGGATTCCAGGTTTCCCTCTGTTTGGGGTCATCTAAAATTACAGTACTGGCACTTGTAACACCAGTACTTTCTCTGATTGGTTTTCATCATTATCCTCTTTGGGCAGCTGATCTATCCCTCTGGGCAACTGATCTATCCCTCTGAGTCTAATAAAGAGAGAGATGCACACAGGATCACACACATTTATGTGAGAATTTGTTAGTCTTTATAAATAGGCATTCCAGAATTAACTCTAGCAATGAAAGACAGTGTGGTAGATACATGGCTCGAGGGTGCATAGATTAAAAGAAGGGTATATTTATAAATATATATGAATCTTTTTCTTCTTCTTCTTCCTCTCTTCTTCCTTCTACTTCTTTTGCTCTCAAATAACTACGTCTATCTCTCACCAGTCCATGTCTTGTTTATCCTCTAAGGCAGCGGTTCTCAAAGTGGGGGTGGAATGGCCCTTTCACGGGGTTCGCCCAAGAACATAAGAAAATACATATTCACTGAAGTTATGAAGGAGCAACACAAGACTATTTTGCTTGGGGTCACCACAACATTAAAGTGTCGCTGCATTAGACAGGTTAAGAACCACTGCTGTGAGGGTTGAAATTCCTCTCTCAGGCAGGTCACTCTCATCTCTGGAGAAGTTGACAGCCTGGGAATGCATGTTGCCATGTTTGCCTGCCCTTCTTCACACAGACACCCCATCTGTGTCTGCAGTGTTGATTCTCATGAATAGATGATGTTTGCTTCCACAGTGACAGGTTTTGGACCCACAGCTGATCATGGCTTTTGGTAGTGATAACTGAGGCTGTCTTATCTAACTGTGGTTGTTACATTTTTCTCATGATCTCTCGTCTCCACCAAGCATTGCATGATCAGCTATTGTCTCCATGTTACAACCTTGCTACTTCTTCTTTTGCCTTTTTATCACCAAATGGAGCATAGGCCCTCAACTAAATCGCACGGATCTCTCTTAGAGACATCCATGATTGGTTCAAGTTTACAGCTGCATTTGTTTAGGCTGAAGTAGTCACTCTCAGAACGCGGAAACTACAGTGCTATTGTCTGTTGGGCGACCTATGATAGTGATTCACTCAAGCTTTGTTTTTTTACTTCATTTTGGTTATTCTCCTTGAGGCTAAAGAAGCTAAAATTATATTTGATTGAAAATGACATGACCTTTATATAGGGTGTGGGGGGGGGGGGGGCGCTCAGCTTTGTTTACGTGGTGGGGGGGGGGGGGTAATAAGTAATTATGCTGGATGGCATTGAAATATACGATATTTTCAAGTAATATAATATGTATAAGCGACAACTGAGAAAGAAAACATCTCTGTACATAGTGGGGTGGTTGGGGGGGGGTGGGGGGTGGTAGAAACCTAATCTTTTAGTTGGGTGGGGAGGAATGTACTTAAGACACCCCCTCCACTACTCCACATATTCCAACACCCCTGGCGAATTGGTTCCTGATCCCGTGTGTAGCGCACGTCAGCCCAAGCTTACAGCTGTCATATGGGGACACAAGCGGTTAATTATAGCGGAAGTAGGACTGGCAAAATGAGATAATTACTGGGGTACAGATGGGCTGGCAGGGGACATTTGCATTAAAAGCTGCCAGTGTCATTCTGTCAGTGTGGTGTACATGCTGTCAGTGTGGGTACATGCTGTCAGTGTGTGTACATGCTGTCAGTGTGGGTACATGCTGTCAGTGTGTGTACATGCTGTCAGTGTGTGTACATGCTGTCAGTGTGGGTACATGCTGTCAGTGTGGGTACAGGCTGTGGTAGACCCCAACACACCAGTGTACAGGTACGCTTAGGTCACTAGTTGGTAGTGGTCAGTTGTCCCGATAGGTTTATAGTTCAGACGCAAACGATGGCAAGATTAACTCGTTGCGGGACATTTCAGTGTGTTAAACGGATTGTTGGTCTGTGTGTTGACGAGTTAAAGAAAGCCAGATACCACTGTATCTCTGTCAGTCTGTCGGTCCTCGTGTTTTCCTAGACATGTAATTGTATGAAATTGATCTGCAAGCTTCCAGCGTCATTCACCTTCCAGTATATCATATGCTGGTATGCAGCAGGGTAGTCAGATAAAGAACATCATTATACGCCAAACTACTACCCAAATTACGCCAGAAAAAAGCCAATATGGCAACCCTGGTATGCAGTCCCATACGGCAGCTTTTCTCAGTACGATGTAAGCTTTAGTAATACAGCCTGGACAGCTTCTCGATTCTAGATCACAATGGCACCTAGTGGACTATACTGCCAACACAGCTTCATCTAGAATCCTTAGGGACTGAACTGCCTACACAGTTTCATCTTATTCTCGAGTTCTGGTCCCTGGCTTTCCCCGGACAAGATTGTATTTTGATTTCACTGCTTATGCCGCCCTCCTTACGTTGCCGTCTGTTCCATCCATCATCCATCCATCCATCCATCCATCCATCCATCCATCCATCCATCCATCCATTCATATATGTAAAACGAAACAAAAAAATTCGACCATGTTCAACTACTGCGAGCAATAGCGGTTATAATTGTGGTCTGGTCTGGTTTTTGTGTGTGCCAGTTATGTTAGCTAAGAAATGCCAGTTGTACAAAAACTAGTGAATTGGAGCAACGGCACTCTAGCACCTAGTGAGGGCTGCTGGGGAGGGGGCCGGCATGCACTGGACACAACACACACATAACAAACATGTCTGCAGACCTATCTATGAATGCACGTATTCGCATTTGTATACACACACATGGATATATACAGACGTGCGCACACGCCCAAGCGGGAATCCATGTACATGTGTTCGCTTAGACACATACATATGCGTGTACACGTACACTCAAGGCAGACGCTCGCCTGTGGATCAGAAGGTAATGGGTTCACATCCTGACGTAGACGGTCACTAGTCTGCATCTTTTGCTTTGTATAATGCGACACCTTCTCATTGATTGGCAGCTTTCGTCTTTTCAGGCAATCGTGTTATATAGCGCTATGAGGCGGCATGGCATTCACAGCCCGTGGCGATGGCGAGTGTGACTAGCAAGATCCGCCCGCGTCAAGAAAAGTCTCACAATAATAAATAGCATGCGATTTCAGGAACACTGTTGTCAACATTCGTGTTTAATCCGTTTCTTTTCAGACGCTCTTTTTGCGATCATTTCTTCCTTCACTTTCATTCCTTTTCTGATATGCTCTTTCTAAACAACATGGTCCATGGCATTTTGTTCCCATGAGTTCACCTTAATATCTGTATCATTCATGTCCCGCTTGCACAAAGGATGTCCTTAGGGACTTTACCATCCTCCATTCTCCAGGAGTGGCCTAGCCACCTTAAATTTCGTAGACTGAGCATAAAAAAGACCTTCTCAATATTCCCTCTATTTGGGGATAGTTAGGTAGTGCGGCCGCATCTCTGTATCGTAGCACGGCACGGCCCTGCTAGTATGTTGAAATGAAGTACGCACACTCTGCTGCCTAACCGCCGCACTGCCTTCATCCTTGTCTTCACCTGTTTGCTTGTGTGAGATGTGAGGCACGGAGGCAAGGCCAGGTGCGCTGGTGCCGTGTTGGCAGTGAAAGGGCGTGTCACTGTAGATACGCTGGCACGCAGAATAAGCTCGAGGTTGTTTACATGGAGTAGACTTGTTTTCTCTAGACACTTCTGTATGTCCCGGAAAATAAGTAACGCCAAGATCCCTTTTCATGCCTTTGGCGCATCGGGTTTATGGGAAGAACACCCCATATTTTTACAGACCAATCGGCACTAGTTGGTTTATGTGGTCAGCATTACGCCGGCCGTCTTTACTTCACCAGGACATCCATCCTTTTACATATTTTAGGCTGGGTGGACCTGTGACGCCCCACACCATGATAACAATCCACGCACGGAAAATAAAACTGGAAAATAATAAGACTGGGTGGACCTGTGACGCCCCACACACATGATGAAAATCCACGCACGGAAAATAAGACTGGGTCTTTTATATATATATATATATATATATATATATATATATATATATATATATATATATATATATATATATATATATATATATATTGCCCGAGCAGCCACAGAGTACAGCACATAGGCATGTGTACGAATTTCTAATGAAAAGTGTGTTATGCTATCAGCTGACACCTGAACATCAGCACAGAAATCGTACTAATAAATACATAAACACTTTCGCTCTAGATGTTCACTGGGGGCGAGGTGGAGGAGTGTTAACCAACAAGACTTTTAACCCGGTGGGTACCAAAAAACTCGCTATTTGTTTTTTTTGTGTGGGTTCTTTATTAATATTCTACGCCCAGATGACATCACATGACAGCATGTTTTAGAGAGTGGTAAGACCGGGTTTTCCGGGTTTCTGAGGCTTTTAACGACTCCGAATCATCAAAAACTGGCCCTAACCCCAACCCACCTACGTCCCACGAGAGAAGTGCAGCCTAGGTTCTACGGATGCATGCAGCCTAGCCCCACGACTGCATGCAGCCTATCTACCACCCCCTGAAATATTAGACTGTCCCGTGACCTATGCATTTCTCCTGTTTGGGATTAATATTAATAAAGCAGCGTTTATTGTTTAGAAAACATCATAGACTTTTCTCTACTCCCTGTGTCTCTTATAGTAGTTACATTAACTGTCTTTGTTATTATTGTTACCTTACATACTTCTGCCTCCTAAAAATTTGTGTTAAACATGGTATGTTCTGTATGACTCTGCCCTGAAGCAGTTACAGGAACTCAGGTAATATGTCTGTGGCGTCACTCTTGTCCTTGTCAACCAATAACTCACCGCCGATTATGTCTAAAAGCGATCACTGTGTCATAGTTCTCGCAGATCTTTCTGTGACAGTATGCAGGTTGACGTGACCCACTGCCCCGTGTTTCTGTGACACTTGCAGCAGTGAAATACAGCTGATTCAGATCTGACTGGGGGGGGGGGGGGGGGGGAAAATGGGCACAACTACAATTATTTGTATTAAGTAGTCATACATTGCTGAGCGTCGGGGAGAAGTAAATCCATGTTAGTGAATACAGAGATGAGGTAAGATGCTGCCTCCGAATAGCTCACACTCTGAGATAAACTGAGAAAAATGGACAGGGCCAAATAAATAGAGGAAGACAAAAGATACGGAGAGGGAAGTATAAAATACAGAAGAGTGGAAAAGAGGGGGGGAAAAAAAGGGGGGGGGGGCGAACTGGAGTTAAACTGCACGCAGTGACAAATTATAGATCGACATCCCCCGTGTGGGTTCCGGGACCTTGTTATATTGAAAACAAGAATAAACCCACTGCCTACCCAAAAGCATGTCGTAAGAGTCGACTAATTGGGAGCTTCCTTCAAAGTCGGAGTGCATCTGCCCGAGAGGCAAGGAACCATCAGTCTGCACACACATGAATCAGATTTGTAAAACGCATGAACAAGCAGCACTCAGATTCTGGAACAGGACTGAACTCCAGAAGTGGATGAACAACCATAACCTTCCGCCAGAGTTGACAGCTGGTGAACGCGAAGAAGAAGATAAGTCGACCATGTTCTAGTCTGTTGAAGGCCCGTAGGTCACCCCAGTGTGAAATACCGGACCAAAGAAAAGAAGAATATGAAGAAATTTGAAGAACTACATTTTTTCTGTGGCATTTTCAAATAAATGGCAAAAATGATATCTGTCTGTGTTCCGAGGCCGCACTTTCGAGGGGAGGGGGGAGAGTTAGATCCATTGCTGCTTAAAACAAGCGTGTCGTAAGAGTCGATTGATAAAGGATTTGATGAAAAAGTGTTATGCCCACAGCCTAGCTGTAAATCGCAGCGTGCCAGCCGCCCTTTAAAGGTCGAACACAGAATAATAATAATAGTATTAAGAAAAGAATATTTCACGCGGTATCTGT